>OX344810.1:5687500-6287500 GCA_947034925.1 Eudemis profundana
ATTAATTTATTCCAATAGTTAGAAAAAAATAATAATATAAAAAAGCGGCAGGGCAGTTAGTGTCTTATAGGTATTCAATAGTCTTATAAGAAACAATACGTTCTTATTGCTTATAAGGATTCTCGTTAGACGTCTTTACCCATGGTCGAATAACCATGTTTACCCTGAACCCTGACCTGCTGAACGCCTGTATGACTTGATACTTGACGCCATTACTTATGTTAGCTGAACTATGATGAAAACCATACTTTTATCCTACTTATACCTACTTCTAACTCGCGGCAACTAAGTCTAGAGGTGAACAAAATGTGGAGATCTGCGCACTACTAGAGTTTGTCTAATGAAAGCTGAACCTGAAAATAATTAAACAAGAGCATGTTGGACCATGCTCAGTGTAGGGTTCCATAGCCGTAACTATAAGGTAAAAAATACGATGTTAAAAAAGTATAACAACAAAAGAGCGTATCTTCATAGCAATTAGGTACGTCCTTTTGTTGAGAAGCGCAGTTTATCGGCAATAACTCAAAAACCGTTAATTCCATCTTGTTGAAAATAATTTTCGTGGAAAGTATTAATTAAGCGTTACCTTCGTGATTTTTTTCATATTTTTTGGACACACGGTTTAGAAGATAGAGGGGGAGGGGACACAATTTACGCAACTTTCGGAGCGATTATTTCCAAATATATTCACTTGATCAAAAACATTACTTAGGAACCTTATAGTGTTTTTAAAGAGCTGTCGAACTGTATACCACACGTTGATATTTGCTGAAAAATTTTTTTTTAGCTTATGTAACATGTATGGAGTGCCCCCCCTAAAAATATTTATTTTAGTTGTTTAACTACCAAACTAAGTAGCGGCTCATACAAGACACCAATATTCCAAATTTCATTAATATCCATCATGTAGTTTTTGAGTAAAATGCCTGTGACATACGGACAGACGGACAGACAGACAGACGGACGGACATGACGAAACTATAAGGGTTCCGTTTTCGCCATTTTGGCTACGGAACCCTAAAAAGCGGCAAATTCAAAAATCTTCATAGTAGTTTATTAGATCGGGCCTTAGTAGTGTGAAAAAGTACCTACGCGTTTCTTCTCCCTTAGAAATAAGAAAAGTATCAAAATCATTTATTCTTACTTTAATCGGTAAAGTACCTCTAAAACTATGTGAAGGTTTTTGAATTTGCCGCTTTTTTCAGGTTCAGCTTTCATTAGACAAACTCTAATGTCCCTACGATCCCTCACATTTTGCTACTGCGCAATCAAGTCACCGCTAGACTTAGTTATAGTGCGTATCATCTCAGGTGAATTTTTCGCTTCGCGCCCTAATCTTTCAAACAAAGCCCATTGTGTCCATTATGACAGCTTTGCCATAATGGATGCGGTGGCCTGGCGCCAGGCGCTACAAGCTAGTTACAATAGATACAATGGGCTTTGTTTGGCGATAGCTAGCTTGTAGCGTTTATTGTATCTATTATGGCAAAGCTGCCATAATGGACACAATGGGCTTTGTTTGAAAGATTAGGGCGCGAAGCGAAAAATTCACCTGAGATGATACGCACTATACCGCATGCTGTACTAACAAATCATCGGGGATTATGCCATATGTACGTAAGTACCTAGCAGTGGCGTGGCGTCCAAAGAACTCGATTCCTACCGGCTTGCCTAATATCAGGCATTTGAGCACCTTATTCCACAGGTCTTATTAAATATACGCCAAATCTGCACCGGCTTGCCCTAGCATATCTTTTACGCTACGCCACTGGTACAGCATATGTAGATAAGGTTCAGTTTCAAGCACTTTTCTACTCGTAACACAGGGTGCTTTTTCTATCAAACTATTCGATTAGATCAGAGGTTCTTAAACTTTTTTTGGTCACGGACCCCCTATGTTATTTCAAAAACCTTACGGACCCTTTCCGAATACAATCAAAGAAAAAGAAAATCAAGGGCACATGAAAGTTTGTGTTGTATACATAGCCACGGACCCCCGGCTCTCGTAGCACGGACCCCTAAGGGGTCCATGGACCACAGTTTAAGAAACCCTGGATTAGATACGTGGTTGAGAGAGTAAAGGAACGCGATATGCTACTTGCGTGAACTAGGTATTGCACTATTCCCGACGAAATGTGAAAGTTTGGGAAGATGTTTGGATGTTAGGAAGATGATAGTATACCCGACCCATGTAGGTACAGTCAGCTGCAGAGAAGAATAATCCCCTTGCCATACTTATGAATGTATGTAGCTTTTCTTCTGCAGCTGACTTGACTGTACTATCAGCTTTATGTTATGCACTGGTTGCAATGCTAAAATGGCTCATGACCGCGTTGACTGATGACGTATGATATACCTGCATCAAATCGATTACCTACAAAACCAAACAGGAACCCTAATTCAAAATGGCGATGGTACTGCGTAGTGTGAAAGTATGCGGATACTAATCGTGTCACTTTGATAGATGACTTGCGAAACAATGGCATTTACGTCCTTATGGCACTGGAGTTTTAGTCGCCACTCGGCGTTTATATAATGACGGGCGTGATAATGAAAAGGCGTAAGCACCGGTCAATGCTACATAGGTCTATGTGCAAAAATACGGGAAGTGTTCGCAAAAGTGTGCGAGCTATGCGCGGTACGATGATGATTATTTTTATTGCTTGTTTTTTGTGATTTTCCATATGCCGATTATGAAGACATTTTTGTAGCTTTTTGTGTTAAAAATGTAGTGAATAATGTTTTGCATCGGAAAAACTGAGACCGCAATCGAAATACAACTGTACTCGAAGTGCAAAGCAATTACAACATTAAATTGACACGTTTATGTCAATTAATCATTGTCAAATGTCATAATCGGCAGTCGGGCTATGTTCGGAGTTTCTTTGCCCGATAGTATTAGAAATTATACCCACAGAAAAACCAAAGTAACTGATATAATTCTCTCTTTCTCACGTACCCGAGTTTCTAGCTTACAGAGTTACAGGAGGGTACTGATGGACTTAAAGAGGTCTATAAACGTATCGTCAACGTCGTACCTACATTTATATTACATTACCTATTTCAATCTGATAATTCATACAGATGTGTTGGCAATGGGACGTGTGCCTTAGAGGTAGGTACACTAAGAAATTATTTTTAACCTACTTCAAGAAAAGGAAGTTATCAATTCGATCTGTATGTATGTAATATTGTCAGAATTGCAGTTTTATATTATGTTGTTCTATATTAGCTTCTAAACACGTGTGCTAAATTTCGTAAGTGTATGTGGGTAATGGGTATGTATGTTTGTCCGCGCCTATCTCAAAAACTATAAGTCGGATTGCAAAAAAATATTATTTAGTTGGATGAGGAGTCCAAATTAGGAAAGTGTGCAAGTTTCATCAAAATCAATTCAGTAGTGTTTAAGATAGAGAGTTACCTAAGTGTGAGTTAGAGGAAAAGGTGGACAGCGTTATTCAATTTCTACTGAAATTAAGAAAATAAAGAAGTAAAAACAAATCAAACCGGCAAAAGTATTTACTTTAGATTTTTATAAAATGAAACTTTTATTTCTTTCTTTTTTGAATTCGTGTTAATTTTTGAAAATACTTTTTTCGAAATTCAATAGGACAAGTTTGTAAAAAATTCATGCGGACGAAGATGGCATCTACTATTTTCTATTTGCGACCGGTATTATTAATTTATCTATATTTATTCAATACTATCTAAATAAAAAGACAAATAAAATCTTTCATTTAAAATATCCTATCATGTTTGACAGTAAACACAGCTATTGCAAAATTACCGGACCAGTAGTTCGCAAACTAAATTATTTTAGGCACCGAAATCATGCAAAAAAAAGATGGCCGCGCAGTGATCGTCAAGGGGTGGGCATTTTAAATGTTCATTCTCTAACACAGGCGCAGTCAGTGCGATGACGAGGGGGGTGGTTCCACTATCACCAAACTATACGCACACAAGTACACCGACCAGCGAATCTGGGCCTATCTTTGGCCCCGCCGCGTTCATTTGCCCCGCCCGACTTTACCCGGTCAAGGGGCTTCAACGGCTCAAGTTACAGTGGTAACTGTAGTCGACGAGTGTCAGCAAAAACTGCACACAGAGACACCGAGGGGCTGTACGTGGCAGGCATAAAATTTGAAAATTCACGTAGGCGTTTGTATTTCTCGCGGCGCAAATGAGATGCGGCCAAGTGCAGAGTAATTTCGGTTTTGAAATGGTCTGTCGATCGTGCAATGTTTAACTTTCAGGCTAGTAGCTGTACTATTAACACCTTAAGTAAACCATTGTTTAAGTAAACCCCTGACGTGTATTATTTACATATATAAGACTTAAAAAGATAAATATTACGGCGACAATTTTTCACAAATCGATCTACTTACTCCCAAACTAAGCAATAGGGTATTTGCCTGTAGTCAATATAAATTACAACACGCTAGCCTTTAAATCAGCTTTAAAAAATTTGCAAAAATGAACTAAACATCGCCTATTTAGCGTTTTAAACGATTTTTAAAATATCAAATACTGTAAATAAGAAGATGATTTGATGTTTGAGTAAAATTACGTCATTTCACTTTTTTCCATACAAACTTCATACTATCTGAGCGTTTTGACACTTCATAAAAAGTAACTGATTTGATCTGTCAGGAAAGTACCCTATTCCTGTACAGGGTGGGCAACTTGGAGGTATACAACTTTTTTTTCCGCCATTTTGTTTTGGCGGCAAATATGACAGTTGTTGCATGAATTTACTTTGTGCAGATACGGCAAATTTGCTATGGAGTGTTTTACAACAACAAGACGGGGCCACTTGTCACACGACACGAGCCAATAGAAACATTAAAAAGAACGATTCCTAGTCGATTAATTTCAAGAAACGGTGCCATTGATTGGCCCCCAAGATCCCCTAATTTAACAGCTCCTGTGGGATAACTAAAGGGACGTGTCTATGCTAACAGGCCAATGAACCTTCAACAATTAAAACAAAATATCCGAGACACAGTCACTGAGATAACGCAGGAAATGTGATGAAAACGCGATGAAAAGGGTTCACATCACATATTGCTAGAGGTAAACATTATTTTCCATATTTAACTGCCGGCCGTAAATACTATATTTAACAAAAAATACTTAATGTTTTTTATATTTCATAAAATAAAATTTCAAAAACAAAGTGTATTGCGTTACCTGTTATTTGCCCACCTTATACTATGGGTACTAGACGACGATATACCATTTTTGAACCAGGGGCCTCCAAGGTTCGTAGGCGGTATCACTCCCACTAAGCTAAACTTGTCGTCTTATTGTGGCACGCGTAGATTTATGCACAAATAACAGTGAGTTTGGTGTCCTTGACATGAGTATGCTTCTAAAATAATTCGCGAATGACAATAACGGGCCTAGTTAAAACACCTTCAAGATCAGCTCTATTTTTTGAAAATTAATATCCATTTTTTTCGTACTGACTAGTATAGTCTAAACTCTAAAGAAAGATAAGCCGGTAGCCCTAGATTTGGCTGTATAGCTTGGTTACCCAAATTTTTTGTTTCACATTATTTTTAATTCCAATCGCTTTTTTCCCCAACTACGTTCTTCTCTGCTTGGTCTTTTCGCTAAAAAACATTTTGGCCGGGCAACTTTTTCCCCGATCCAAATGATTCACAAATACATATATTACCAAATAAATAATAATAGGGAAATATGCCATTGGTAATACATAGGATGGGGAAAAAAGTAAATAGGGAAAAAAGCGATTGGAATTAAAAATAATGGGAAACAAAAAATTTGGGTAACCAAGCTATACAGCCGATTTTGTACAAAGTCAATACGTATAACTAAGCTGGTTGACATCTACTGTCATTAAAAATGTGTTTATATAACAACCAGAATTGGCAGAGTGCAAAGCGGGTGGAGGGGGTAGCCTAAACGATCACAGCGCTCGCTACGGCTAAAATTGTCATTTTTGTCGCTGACTTGGTAAACATTTTCTAATCGCTTTTGAGATAAAATAAAATAAAATAAATAAAAATATGGTTGTGTAATATAGTAAAATAACACAAGATTTCATTAATATTTTTCACAATATTTACTTATTTCTTGTTTGACAGCGGTGACAATATTGTCCATAATGGCCGCCTTTCACGTAGCGCTGTCGTCGCGCTCGGTCCCAATAGTCAGTTATGTTGTTTTTGCAAACATCCCTCCAATTGCAAGAGCCCGCAAAGTTGGGTGGGATGAGAAAGTCTATTTTAAAAGTATAAAATCATTAAAAACTATTAATACCATTAAATAACCCATAAAATGTATGGTAACTTTTGTTCTGAAACCGTTACGATGAACGCATGTTATAACATAGCTGCAGAACAAAGTTCTTGTTTTCCCCAAACAACGTATGTCTCGTGACGTCACGTTATAATGGGCTTCAGTAGGAAGCGTTTTGGTACGTATTTGGGACAGTCTAAAAATGTGATGTGTCTAAAAATGTAGTTTTTTTATGATATTGAAGTCGTTTTATCACGAATATTTCTCTCTTATTATAATTGTCAAATAGCCAATTGTCTATAGGGAACGTGCACTATAGGTGGCAGCACTAAACGACAAAGAGACACGGGCGGACAATAAAGGAAACTGTCGCCCCTGTCAAATCAAGCTGTCAATGTCGATGATAATATGTAAGTGTCAATGTCAAATATAGTAAGTCGTAGCTAAACTGACGTTAATCGTCCTTCAACGCGATAAATTAACGTTATTAACGGCGTTTTCGTCAATGTGGCCCCAGCATGACAGGGTATATGATTTAGATTGGCGGCACCAGTTGGCAGCACCTTCGTCGTGCACGTTCCCTATCGTTACCCCGCGTGTCCCAACCCAAGATCCATTTGACGGTACTCGGACTGCAAATCTACTGGTTAACGCGCGATGGAAGGGGCCATTCATTTATTACGTAAGACGATTTTTGCCAGTTTTTGACCCCCTTTATGTAAGAAAAAATAAGAATCGGCTGACCCCTCCCCCCCTATCTAATATTTATTACGTAAGAATCTTGATGAAAAATGATTTTACATTTGGGCTGTTTTAATGTTTATTTATCAAAGAATCATTTTTGTAGGGACGTTTATTTGCAGAAAGATAGATAGTTTTTAATTTTTTACTAAAATAAAATACATATGTATACGCAACCGAGCACGCGCCTACGCTCTGGCGCGGATTTGCGCGGTTTTTCAAAAGTTAAGATTATTTTGCGCAATTTTATGATCTTACGTAATAACAATCAAAACCCCCTCCCACCCCCCTGTAAGAAAAAATAAGACATGGTAGACCCCCCTCCCCCCCCTAAACCGTCTTACGTAATAAATGAATGGGCCCGTCAAACAGCTTCATACGTCTGCGATTCTGTTGTCTAGCCAGACTCCATGTTCAACGCCCTTATATTCCTGAGGAACTCAACGCACGTATGATTATGCTGGCCGCATACATACAGAGCTGCAATGCACCGCTGTAGCGATTTTTGGCAACTCTCAATATATCACGTCGCTTGCACGTCATGGGTCTGTGTGGACTGTGGACGCACACACGCGCGACCGTCATCGTCAAGTTGGGTGGTACGGTTGGAAGAAAAGCTTTTTTTTTTTTCGTTATGTTTTTTTGACGTGATAACGTCTTATAATTCGATGGAGCCGGCTGCACGCACGAAAAAGTGTGACGTCATTTGCCGTTACCTTGCGGGGCCGTTACCTTGCAGGGCCGTTACCTGTCAAATAGGTACTTTATATTATTCCAGCACTAAAGTCGTTAAGACGATAGTTTCTTACAAATTGTTAATAAATTAGCCCTTATTCCCTAAGATACGGCTGTCAAAATCTCTATTGAATGACAAGAGACACTGCTGAGTTTGGCAAAAATCTTTAAATTTAAATAGTGGATGCTGCTTTGGCAGTTCCGTTTTACGCCTGCTTTAATCGTAGTTTAAAAATTATTAAAACAAATCTTTGACATTATATTCGTGGAACGGCAGATATTTACACTGGCCACTTAGCCATCATTTTAGCGTGTCAATGTCATTGCAGCAGCTTATTGGGAAAAAAGTCGAAGTCGAAGTCGAAGTCGAAGTCAAAGTCAAAGTCAAAGTCAAAGTCAAAGTCAAAGTCAACGTTATCACGTTCGACTATCGTCAGTAAACCGACTTTACAGACAACCGATTTTTTTTTTTATGTGAGATTGAAGTTAATGGCGTGACATTCGTTTACGGTCTCAGGCCGAAGGACAACTGAATGATGCGGAGGTTGAGTAGCTCGCTAGCTCTTCTTCTCTCTTCTTAGTAACACTCCTGTCAGAGTGGTCGTGGCTGTTCAGACGTTGTATCATGATTGATCATCACTTCCGGTTTCTCTCGCTAGTTTATTTACAGCATATTCTCAGACTATTGAAGAGATGCGTCATACTCAGACCCGTGTTCGTGCATAGCTACTTCTGACTTCGAGCCGTTACATGATTCAGATCGTCGATGATAATCTACGGCCAAAGTCTAACGCAGACAGTGATCAGCGACTGTTTCTGTGTAAATACATTTTATATCGAGTCTATATACACTGTCCCACTGCTGGACAAAGGCCTCCCCCGCTTTTTCTATTGGTTCCAATTTAGTGTTGTATATCATCAGTATTTCAAGGACAGATCCAGATCATCCCGACATCGCCGACAAGGTCTGACGCGTCTTCGATTTGAGTTTTCGAGCTTGGCTATGCGATATGCTCATTCGGCATGTTGCGGATGAGATATTTAATCTTCTTCTTCATCTTGTGAAGGGATCAAAAATATTAATCAAAATGTTTCTTTGACAGTATTTCGCCAGCTCTATCACTCGGGGTGTAGCTTTTAGGGGATCTTCCGCGATACATCTGTTTAATAAGCTAAGTGATATGAACGGAACGGTCCCCTCTAATAACGATGATTGTCCAAAATCAAAAGTAAATAAGACATTTGGCCGGCATATATCTGAATAACATGCTTACTTAGAATTAAAATACTCATTTATCATTATTGCAGTGGATCATTTATATACATCTGTTTAGATGTCACAGATTTTAGTACCTACTCCTAGTACGAAGCGATAATGCGTGCTGAATTATTTTATAAGGAAGGTAAGTCGTAATATAAGGTACCTACCAGTGGCGTGGCGTCCAAAGAATTCGATTCCTACCGGCTTGCCTAATATCAGGCACTTGACCACGTTATTCTACAGCTCTTAAGGAAAATGTACGCCAAATCTGCACCGGCTTGCCCAAGGATATCTTTTACGCCACGCCACTGGTACCTACTAACAAATTAGCTAGGTTAGGTACCGATATTTTCAGACAAGATATTTTACGTTACAATAATTAACATTAACTAGAAATTATCAAATTAAGAAAACTTTCCATATAATTTTTTGGTTTTCATTTACCGAACAAATAAAATAAATTATAATTCTGTCTAAAAATAATCATCCTGATTGAATTGCAACCAACACAACTAGACAACCAATAGTGTGGCATGACATTCAAGTATTTTCATTATTTGATTTATCAACGTGAAGTGGCCAGCAGTCAAGTGGTAGTAAAGTTGTCCTAGGATCTATTAAAAAGGGCTCATTTAATTGTATAATTAATAGAGTGTTTTTACGAAGCCTTTTTTCCCCAGTTTTCTCTAAAAAAACATCATAAAACCTATAATGTTTTATATTTAAATGTAGTCAGAGTCAGAGGGCCGAGTAGGTACTAGCAACTGTAAAAATATCGGTAGCTAATTTGTTAGCACCTTATATACCTATTACTAACCTTAGAGTTTGCGGTTATATCAAAAATATACACTGTATAGTAAAAATCTAAGCAAAACAGTTTTTTTTTTCGTTTTTCTGCGCTCGGTACCCCCACCGGGTATTTGCGAAGTGTGAGGCGCGTTATTAGTTCGGCGTGCTGGCCGCGGATAGGTTTTCACAATTTTGAGTACGGGCACAATGCGAGTCATTTTCTATGATTAATGGCGTGCGCGATGTGTTAGTTTCTATGCAACAAGGATACATACAGCACATAAGCCAAGGCCGATTTTATAGGCGTATCAGCGAGGCGTCCATAGAACCCGATTCCCATCGGCTTGCCCAAGGACCTTCAAATAAATAGCCGGACGGAGGGTAACAAAGAACTGAAGCATATCTAATAAGCCGGCTACCTATGCGTGCTGCTCGCAATAGGAAAAAACTAGTTGAAGTGTACGTGCGGCTTGTAAGTAGGTACAAGCAGCCGGCTTATTAAAATGGCTTTAGTTCTCTGTTGGCGAGGCTCCGTCCGGCTATTTATTTTAAGGTCCTTGGGCTTGCCTATTTTAAAGCAAAATTATATATTAACGCCACGCCACAGAAGCGTATCTACAACTTAACTGAGAGCCAGAGCGAAGTATAAAGACAAGTACCTAGTCAAACTTCGACCGTCTAGAAGGGCGATACGTATTTAAGGTCGAGGCGCAGACAGTGCGATCCGTAGGTACTGGGGCATTCTTACGCATTCGTAAAACTTTGCTTGCAGTGCAGTGCGTTCGTTCACGGCGCGCACATAGTCGAGTTCATCATTATCTGAGCAAAGATTGGACCAAAAATATCTGAACAAGACCCTATTGTCAAAAGCATAAGAACTAGATCAGATATTTTTGATCCGTTCTTTGCTCGGATAATGATGGACTCGACTGTACAAGCCGCGCGATATAGACCTTGTGTAGGAAGAAAAATTACTGCTATTATCTGTTGTCTCATGCCCACAGGCTTTTGAATAACGGATTTAATTATTGAATTGCTTTAGCTTAGTTGGTAGTGACCCTGCCTACGAAGCAGGAGGTCCTGGGTTCGTATCCCGGTAAGGGCATTTATTTGTGTGATGAGCACGAATATTTTTTCCTGAGTCATGGATGTTTTCTATGTATTTATGTATTTGTATCTATTAAATATATCGTCGTCTAGTATCCATAACACAAGCCTTATTGAGCTTACTATGGAGCTAGTTCGATTTGTGTAAGATTGTCACCTAATATTTATTATTTATTTATTTATTTAATTGTATAAAAACCGGTCAAGTGCGAGTCGGATTCGCGCACCGAGGGTTTCGTACAAACTCGTAAGTAGATACGTGAATAGTCCAAGAAAAACTGTATGGCGGTTAGCTTAGTAGGAGCAAATAAAAATGTGTACGATTTTTGAAAATTTCTAAAAAAAAAAGTATGCAATTTAGGAAAACCGTTTTATTTTGAGCGGAGCGAAGCTCCCGCCGTAGTCTTCGAGATTATTTTTTTTATAAAAGAGGGTAAAAATTTTGCTTGCTTGCAGGTTGGCCTGTTTACACTTTACATCCATACTAAATAATATTAATCCATAATAAATAATATAATATAATAATATATTATTATTTCATTTTCCATTTTTTTTCCATTAAGTACATAATATTATTGCACTGGATAACAATACGTATGGCATTCGTAATATTATGGCATTTAATATTCGGGTAAACAATAATATTGCACTTAATAATATGGATAACAATACGTATGGCAATCGTATCATTATGGTATTTAATATTCGGGTAAACAAGAGTATGCCAAATAACTATTAACTATGGTAAACGAAACATTCGGGCAAATGAAATTCGGGCAAATGAATTGTATAGCATATGTACTTCGGGCAAACATTAGACAACCATATTTTGGTTTCCTTGAGAGAGTCGAAATGTACCTTTTTTTAGCGGCATAAATGGCCATATCTTTTTTCGTTAACTTCCAAGTTAACGTAAAAAAATATACTTAATTTGATTTTTTCACAGCTTCAAGGGACCTGAGTATATGGCTCATTTTCAACTCGATGCCTTGATGTGTTCCCGAGATAAAGGGTCTTGACAGACGGACAGATAGACAGACAGGCGGACGGACGGACAGACGGACAACAAAGTGATATTTTAAAGGTTCCGTTTTTTCCTTTTACGGAACCCTAAAAATGTTTATTCGGAACATCAAACACAATAATAAGACTTTTTGGTAAAACTATAATCATTGTTGTTACTTGCACCTTGCTATTTCAGTTAACCGTTATTGCCTCTAGCCACAATGATCACACACACACGTTCAGTTAAACACACAATTTTCCGGGCGTCGAACACGAACGCAATGCTAAAAACCCGCGCCTAAAAACTGGATCTCCCCCCTTTGGGAGGGGGGGAACTATCCCCCGGCACTTGACGACCGCGACTTTAGAATATTAATGCCCATGGGTAATTGAATACTTTTGATTTATCGATTGGCCTTTTAAACGAGTAAATGGTGGGTTAAGTCCCGGTTTTTTTCAGTCACGAATCATTCCTATAATCGTCGACACGTATTTGGGCATTTTTATTTTAAAATGTACGGTTAGGCGAAACTTAAGCTATGTTCAAATACCGTCTAACCTGTCAGTCCGTAACGAAATGTATGGAGTTTGACACTAACGGTCAGTTCTGTAACGACCTGCTAACTGTCAGTTAAGAATGCACTTTAAATAAAAAAGCCCATTGACTAGAGGGAAGTGATATGATCATATGACACTGCCACGGTATAATAGCAGTAATTTTTCTTCCTACAAAAGGTACATCGCGCGGCTTGTATGTGTGCGCGCCGCATACGAACGCACTTCAAGCAAATTTTTAAGAATGCGTAAGAACGTCCCAGTACGGATCGCACTGTCTATGCCTAGACCTTACGAATAGGGAACGTGCACGACGAAGGTGCTGCCAACTGGTGCCGCCAATCTAAATCATGTACCCTCTCATGCTGGGGCCACATTGACGAAAACGCCGTTAATTTTCGCGATGAAGGACGATTTACGTCAGTGTAGCTACGACTTTAATATATTTGACATTGACACTTAGATATTGACATTGACAACTTGATTTGACAGGGGTGATAGTTTCCTTTATTGTCCGCCCGTGTCTCTTTTGTTGTTTAGTGCTGCCACCTATAGTTCGTGCACGTTCCCTATATGTATCGCTACTAATCGGCCGAAGTTTGACTATAGCTTGGCAACTTCGTTGGTGACACTCACATGTATGCTTTTTGTTATGTGCAGCCGTAACTACTTACACAAGTTGCCGCCAACACGAACGGCTGCCTGCGGAGGCTGCCTCCGTCGGTTGCCGTTCGTGTCGGCGGTAACTTGTGTAAGTAGTTACGGCTGCGTATAACAAAAAGCACACATGTGAGTGTCACCAACGAAGTTGCCAAAGCTATACTTGTCTGTGTTTATATACTTTGAGTCAAAGTCTTTGACACTGCCGATGAAGGTAAAGATCCCGGGCTCAAATCCTGGTGCTGGCAAATGTCTGTGCGATGAAAACGTAGGGTACTACTTATTTTTCTCGTGGCTTAGTTGTTTTTTGTCTAGTCTTATATACTACTAGCGACCCGCCCCGGCTTCGCATGGTGTTTCTCTATTATATTATGCATGTATTATACATATAAAACTTCCTCTTCAATCACACTATCTATTAAAAAAACCGCATCAAAATCCGTTGCGTAGTTTTTAAGATTTAAGCATACATAGGAAAGAAAGAAAGAAAGAAAATGACAGCAGCACAAAATTATGGGCTTTTTTATTTAAAGTGCGTTCTTAACTGACAGTTAGCAGGCCGTTACAGAACTGACCATTAGTGTCAAACTCCATACATTTCGTTACGGACTGACAGGTTAGACGGTATTTGAACATAGCTTAAGTTTCGCCTAACCGTAGATTTTAAAATAAAAATGCCCATATACAGTGGTAAAAAATAAATACAATAAAATAAAACAATAAAGGTGAATGCTGCCACAAAATGGTCCCACCTCAGCAAAATGCCGACCTAAGAGCCAGCGCTGGTCTTCCGGTGGAACCAGGGGACATAGGGACAGAGAAAGCGACTTTGTTTTATACTATATAGTTGATACACAGTCTGCCTTTTTAATCATTAGAAGCATTTTGCATATGAATTAGAGTAATTCAAAGAACTAATAAAAAAATTGAGACTCTTCAGTAATCAGTTTTGCATATTTGTGATGTAATTACTGAAGATTTTAGTAATGAGTAGTGACACAAAAGAAAAAAAAACGTTTCACATTATTTAATTTGGAGATTATACTAGTTTAGCCAGTGATTAACAAAGTACCCTCCCTACGATATCGATATACTAACACTCCTCAATTGACCCCGTTTTAGGCTACGTTAGGCTAGAAATACCTATCGAAAAATTACACATTGAACAACTTGACTGCTCTACCTGGATTATCCTTGTCCGTCAGTCGATGTCAAGAACTTACAACGCCGACTAGAGATTTTTAGGGACCCTTTGTCTCCCATAAAGTTATAAGTCATACTGTATTGTTAATCATAATTATCAAAAGTTATACAGTATTCTAAAACGGTAATATTTTAAAACTTAGCATATGGAAAATAATAGGTTAGGTTAAGTTTGTTATACAGCGTGGGAGGGACTATACCGACAAACTTTAACTATAGATTCTAACAACTATTAGGAGTAAAAAATGTTATGTGATGTATAGTCGAAAAACGCTTACTTTCCGAGATATCCATTATTTTGTAAATGAAAAATCCCAAGTGTGTAACAAGCCCTAATAAATGTGACTAAGATACCTTTACTATTTTTTTAAAATCCTTTAACTAAACAGGAATTAACCTTCGCAGTATTTGATGGTAAGCGACTACATTTTAGCTTTTTTTTTTAATGAGGGGCTTAATTTACTGATTTATTTTGTTCCATAAGACTATTAATGTAAAATGACAATATTCGACCCATGTTGATATAACATTATTTACTCGTCACACCACCAGGAATTCATGGCTAAAGTATGTCGGTATAGTCCCTCCCACCCTGTATAACAATTCTGAAAACTTAACGGCTTCTTAGAAAAAAGGTTGTATGACTTTCGATAATATTGACTAACACTACAATGCCTTTTAAAATTATGGAAGACAATATAGACCCACATTTTTACTTACAGTGTCTATCACAGCGTGTCATGCTTGCAAACTACTAAAACTACAATATCGACTCCAGACTATCAATAGGAAACATCCAATCTGGAAACTTCAAGCGATTTGGTTATCTGCAGCCAATTTCCGATCCCAAATTGCTAACCTTAACGCTACAATGTTATCTTAACAAATTGAGGCGCTAGAGCGAGACGCCGAATTTTACAATTTTGCTCGTGTTTAGCTGTTTATGAGGGTAGCCCCACCCCCTATAGTGAAAGGGGGAAAGGATACGAAACTGACCGAAACCCCCGTCACTTAGATATTTGCGACCCTGGTTTGTATGTGTGTGTGTCTCTTGCGACGCTCAGTGAAATAATAATAGTGTCTAGTTTGTTTGGGGTGAATATTTTAATCAGAAAACTTGAAGCTTAATGCGACGGGATAGTTTGGATTCATATGGGAATAAGCGTATGTTATAATTCTGTTCTACGTTTCTAATAAGCTTTTGCTGAAATGCGATCGGGCTTAGATTAATATTCATTTTAGTTGTTGCCTTATTTCGTTACGTTTGAGTCAAATTTTAAAGCAATTACAGGTAGCCAAATCCTTGTTTGTAATAGAAGTTTATGGCGAAAATTACCAGGGCCGGGTACAAATCTAATAAGACAGGTGATAATCCTAAGAAAGAAACAGGGCTGTCGAAGACATCCCATGCTAGCAGATGCCAGATTTTGGCTCAAACTCTTCAGAAGTGATTTTGGATGGGCATTGCTATTCAGACGGGCTCTTAACATAATAAGAATTACACGGATGATCAATTGCCGGTAAGAGACGTTACCGAAAGAAAAAGAAAGTTGATGGCTGATATTATATCTTCTTTAACACGTCCCAAATTAAACTTGAAAATAATTATTAAGCCACCGCAGCAAACAAGAAGTATTTACGCTAGTCACACAAACAGCCGTGTTGAACTCTCGGATCTGTGAGTACCCTTTGTTCAAAACACTTGATAAAACCATATAAAATGCCAGGGTAAGGCGGACGCATGGAAAACTCTGTCACTTAAACAAAAACCGGACAAGCGCGAGTCCGACTCGCCCATCGAGGGTTCCGTACAAATACTTCAAATAAGGAAGTCTGTATTTTTGATGATCGAACTACAAATGTATAGTTTTCAAATTTTTCCCTATACTTGTAGTATAAGATGGTAATTACTTGGCAAATTTCATAGTTCTAGGTCAACGGAAAGTACCCTTTGAATTTTGGTTTCCTTGAGAGTGTCGAAATTTACGTTTTTTGCGGCACAAAACTTAGAAGTTTGATTTTTTCACAGCTTCAAGGGACCGTAGACCTGAGTATATGGTTTTTTAATTTCAACTCGATAACTCCACGCGTTCTTAAGATAAAGGGACTCTTGACAGAAGGACAACAAAGTGATCTTATTAGGGTTCCGTTTTATTCTTTTGTGGATACGGAACCCTAAAAATGTTCCTATTAGCTGTGAAATTGATTTACGTTCATTTTCGCGTGTCGGTCTTACTCTGACACCCAGCGGTATCACACCTACTTTTAAATTAAACACGTATCAGGCATTCCCGAGTTTCGTGCGATTTGTACTCCAATAAGTAACAATAGGAGCAAAAGGCATTCCTTGACGTTAGGACCCGTCATATCGAATGTGTTTATCCCACGCTCCGACCCCTGGTTCGTTCCACACTGCTCTAGAATTTTACGAGATGAGAACATCGAAATATAATTTGTGGAACGTAACGTCTAACAAAGTTGACGTTGAAACTTGCCCCACAACGCCTACTTTTAAAATCAAGACGTTTTATGTATCAAGTGATAACCAACTTAATGTTTCCTATGTGCGAGTGTTAAATCATTTATGACAAATATTAGTAAGTTAAAGTTTGTAGTAGCTTGAGCAGCCTTCATTTTTGGGTAGGTTGCGTATCGTTTAAAAAACAAAAATCTGTGATTGGTTACAAAGCTACTGACGTGAGAATTTCATTTGCCGCTACATGGGCGCTACAGTTTTTTCTTCAGTACTAAGTACTAGCTCCGCCCAGTTAGTACTTATTCCGGGTCGATTTTGAGCTCCGGTTACGCTTCCATACTTATTACGTACACACGTTTCGATGGATGAGAACCAACCATCCTTGGTGGTTGTGTTGCCACGGTAGGTTGTTGGTTGTTGGGACCTACAGGGAATTCGCCAATATTTGTGGACAGAGGAAAAAGATCCTCGAAGAATGACCCCGACCTTTTTCTGACCGTGGTACTTTTTTCTTTGAAACGGTAAAATATTCATTATTTTTGAAACGATCGTATACCTAGTTACAGTTAAGTAAGGTTTCAGAAAAAAATTGCTTTCGATGAAATTAAATATTCGATAAACGTTTGTCGGCGGTTACTAGGTAAATTCTCTGCGAAGTGCCGTTCGATTTTTTCGATGCAATTAGTTTTTTGAATATTCGTATAGGTAGCTCGATAATATTACGAGCTTAATTTTTAACCTAAAGTACACCTACACTACTGTGCAAAAAAAGAAGTAGTCGTTAAATTATGACACGAGGGCGGGATGATAATGATTAATGATAAGTAAGTATCCTTCTATATAAACTGTTTGAAATAAAAAAAGTGCCTTATTTTTAAATTCGTGTCTCTGGCTATCTGTTCTAAATTTGAATTTGGTGGCGCGAATATTTTATCGGTTTGCTGTTATTTGAAAATATATTGTGTCGATTGTTTTCATAATGGATAAAATTGAACAAAGGGCGGTGATAAAGTTTCTTTATAAAGGGTCTGAAGGGGATAGCTATTTATGAAGAGTTAAATAATGTTTTGGGTAAATGCCATGGCTGTAAAGTCGGCTGGAAAAGTGATGGCTGCCGTCTTTTGGGATGCAAATGGAATTTTGATGATAGATTGCCTTCCCAAAGGTTAAATTATAAATGGAGAATACTAGGCTAACCTTTTAGATAAGCTTCATCAATGTATTCAGGAAAAACGACCAGTCGTAGCAACAAAAATCATCTTCCATCAAGATAATGCCAGGGTTCCCACATATGTCAAAGCTATGGCAGAAATCAACGAATTGAAGAATGATTTGCTCCTCCATCCACCTTATTCGCCTGATCTATTATAGCACCGTCACACTTTCGCTTATTCCCCAAGCTCAAAACCTTTTTTGGGTGGACAAAAAATTTCCACAAATTATGAAGTCATAGCCGCTGTAGAGGAGTATTTTGCAGGTCTTTAAAAAGACATTTTATAAAGGGCATTACAGCTCTAGAACGAAGATGGAATAAGTGTGTAGACACGGAGGCTATGTCGAAAATAAAATCAATTTTATCCACAAACTTGATTAGTTTCTTATTAGGCTAGTTACTAGTTACTTATCATCCCGCCTAAGAGTAAATAGGATATTGTATGACTGTTTTGAAAATATATACCTCGCCGAGTTTCTTACGTCAATTCATCAGTTCTTCTCGGGGCAGAGGTTTCACATTGGAACCGGTGGTAAATCTTGACATTCATATAAAGCCTCAGAGCACATGTTTGTCATGACAATTACATGTGATCTACTTACAAATGTTTCAATCGAGGACTTGGTCTAGTTGTATGCCAAACTTCATCTCAATCCATTCACTTGTGATTGTGACCTTGTTATCTAAATCTAAACATTCAAACATCACAAACTTTCATATTTATAATATTATAGTAGGGTATATAGTAGGTAATAGTCGGTACCGTAAGGAGCCATCCCGTTGTTTAGTACGGTCCCGTCCACATTCGTCCGTGGCCCGATTTAATATTCTATTTTACTCGACGATAAGACTAAAGTATGTAATTTCTTGCCCGCCCAAGGGTGGTAATTTGAATACGCACTACCCTAGGGATGGGGAGATGTTCACTCTTAAGGGTTGTCGTTCTTGTAATTTTGCCAGTTTGCCAAAACAGGTCTTATTTTGGACGCAATATGAAATTCCACATTTTTGATAGAATATAAAAATGAAAATGTAGGTATTTACATGATAAATAAATGTTCTCATAAATAAAATAGGAGACATCATAAATAATCCGTAACTAACTTCTTAGATTACATTTAAAGGCCTTTAATATATATAGCTCTAATAACTATATAGAGGTCAGTATTTACGTACCTATTTGTGAAATAGGTACAGATCGAATACATAATGGGTAAGATTGAAATGTCGGTTAAGGTTATCACAGTCTTAAAAGATAAAGATTTTCGAAGAAATATCTTTTGGAAAAATGTAGTCTCCAGGTGATTCATTTGTGAAAGATCAAATTGAATCTGAGATAGTAGGTATGCAATTCAAATACCCGTTGCACACCTCGAAATACAGAACATAAAAACAATTACAAGAACAGGGTCGATGCCGCAGGCGGATAGTCTCCTAGAAGGGGTTTTCTTTTTATAGTTTTATTTTATTTACTTTTAGTTTTAATTTTCTAGAATAGTTTAATAATGTTTACCTACTTTTATTTAATTTAAAATGCATTCTTTTTCTGTATTTTACTGTTTATCCATGAAATGTTTTTAGTCATTACAAGAATATTTTTATCAGCTGATTGAATTAGCAACAGGTAAAAGTAACCTCATAAATTTTTGGCTAATATATATTTTTCAATATAAACCTATGAACTGTGAAAGTCCTTTCTTGTCCCATGTTTTTTTATCAAGCATAATCAATCCCTAAACGAATTTAAACTTCATACGAACTTTGATTTAATAATGCCTAAGCCCTTCAAAATGGGCTGCTTGCGAGGGCCATCCCCGCCCACAAGACGAACTTATTGGACATTTCTTCGATTAAAGCTTAAACCTCGTATATTACCAACTAGAAATACTTAAAAACAACCTTAAGCTGCATAGTATAAAGTCCATATTTCTAAACAGCGTCAAATGGAGATAGGAAAGAATGAAATCAAGTGATTTGAAGCAGAATCGTGACTCGTTTAGCAATTTAGATATTAGACAACTTTACACGGACTATTTCAATTTGAGTAGAATTAGATTCGTTAATATGGCATTTTATTTAGATTAAGCGTCTAAGTAGTTCTGTTTGGGATTGTTAAATTTTATTTAGTTGACTGGTAAATAATTAGTTTTTTTGCGTTTATCAGGTTCTTCGAAAACGGAGTACCTAAAAGGGAGAAAACCGGTCAAGTGCGAGTCGAACTCGCACACCGAGGGTTTCGTACAAACTCGTAAGTAGATACATACGTGAATAGTTCAAGATAAACTGTATGATAAGACAAACTTAACTTCGATATAGGTCGCGGTTAGTTTATTAGCAGCAAATAGGGTTCCTTTTTTACCATTTTGGTACGGAACCCTCATTAGTAAAGACTGTAAAACAATCGTTATATTCAGGCACGTTTTGTCATCGATCGTGGAGATACCGTTTGATAAAATCATAATTGACAATTGGCACGAGTTTCTTTTTATTAATGATAGGGTATCTATCACATATCAAAAACATCTCAAGAAAATCTGACTATACAGCATGATAAATATTTACTTAGACCTAAACTTTTACTTAAGATATCAGTACACGATTGGTTTGAAAGAGGTCGCGGTTACTGTAACAAAATAGTTACTGCTAATTAATTTTTTGCTCCTTTAAAGTTATACTTTCATTGAAATGTTAATTATATTATCTAAAATCGAAGTAAGTATTATAGCGGCGCCAGAAAAAACTAATTGATATAGCTCGGTTTATAAATAATTTAATCATGTAAATAGAACGATAATCCTAAATCTCACTTTACAAATGACGTACCGTCAAATGGTCCAACTTTGCCCACCGGCCAAACTTTGCCCAGGGTGTAAATATACTATTTCCTTCCTGGGCAGTATATTTACACCCTGGGCAAAGTTTGGCCGGTGGGCAAAGTTGGACCATTTGACGGTACTTAATCAATTTACTTACATCTTGTGACGTGCCTGGATAATCCAAAATCTCATTTGACAAATAATAGAACTTAACAAAAGGTCTCTAATTGCAAGGTCAGTCTTACTAAATTGCCGTGAAACAGTTAGTAATTTATGTAAAAGATATTGTGCGAGTTTCTGTTTTTAGTGTTCCGTACCTCAAAAGGAAAAAACGGAACCCTAATAAGATCACTTTGTTGTCCGTCTGTCTGTCTGTCCGTCCGTCTGCCAAGACCCTTTATCTCGGGAACAAGTGGAGGTATCGAATTGAAAATAAAACCATATACTCAAACCTACAGTCCCTTGAAGCTGTGAAAAAATCGAACTTCTAAGTTAACGTGAAAAAAAGATACGGCCGTTTATACCGCTAAAAAGGTAAATTTCGACACTCTTAAGGAAAATAAAATTCAAAGGGTACTTTCCGTTAACCTAGAACTATCAAATTCGTCTTATACTACAAGTATAGGGAAAAATCTGAAAAGGAATAAAAATTTATAGGGTACTTTTATATAAATGTACCTACAAATTTGTAGGAAACCCTCGGTGGGCGAGTCCAACTCGCACTTGGCCGGTTTTTTTAGTATATCATCTGTGACAATCAGTGTATTTTTATTTATTTGTTTTGTACTTATTAATATGCTTGATCTTCGCAGTGGCTTTAATTCTCGACGGATCCGCCATCGCCAAAACTAACCCTTTATAATCTTGCTTAGCAACGGCCCCCGCATAATCCAGAACCCCCGCGATTTTCTTTCATCCCTCCCCCTTTAGGGGTCAAGTCACCCTACTTAAGATCGATGGAGGGGGGCAGATTACTTCGCGATAGGGGGGGCTGCCCTAAAATTAAGGGCACCCTTTTGTCTCAGGGTGCCTCCAACTTCGTGCCTTGTTTTGACGGGTTTTATAATTAATTCGCTAGTTTTGACCCGTAGTTTAACGAGGGGAAATTAATTTTGATTAAATTTAGGAGGGTTCTAATGAGATGATAGGTATTTTGCGTGTTTGGTTTTAGCAAACACTGCGTCTAGAAGCTTCAATTGGGTCTTAATATGCTTTTATGTAGCTTTTTGCGACCGAAAATATGCAGTAATTTAAAATAAATAAGTTGAGGTAATATTTTTAATTTTGGCTTCGCGGACCACTTCGGGTGCTTCTAGGGACCACCAGTGGTCCGCGAACCACCAGTTAAGAACCACTGGTTTAGACAAAGCTTGTCTAATAAGTAAATTACAATTGTAACTGGTTGGTCAATCGACTAGCAAGTTTTAACCCAACCACACCAAACAAAAGCTTGTAATTAACGCAAAATGGCGCCGAAATTCATTACAACGCAGTCCTAATAGTGCCACAAGTCCGAGGCCAGCAATTAAAACTTCTTGGCCCGCGCTCACTTCACGTACATAATTGGAAAAGTTTTGACCAGATAAAGGTTCCTTGTGACAAACCGGACGGTCGTGATTATTTAAATGAGTTTAAAACCTATTAGTTGATGTTGAAAAGAAAAAATAGGTAAAGTATCAATATGATCGAACGTGAATGTTCTATTACGCATTGAAAAAAACCACAAAGCTAGGCCATCTATAATCATTACTTAACTACGAGTATTATTTAAACGGATTAATCAATCTCCTGAAAGTTAAACATGTCTTTATTTCTCCATGCGGTGCTTCAATCAAAAATGTACACTCACCTAAAACTTACATATCTGTTAACTTTGTCAGTACACTAAAATAATACCATAACTTTTATACGAGAAGGACGCGAAGGTAGAAAAGTAATTACCTACCCCTAGGTACTTTATAACATTATTTGAGGTTCCATGCCAAAATGGTCGAAATCCATTCAGCCATTAACAACATATAGATATTCCATTCACCTATTTTATTCCACTATCTAAACGACAACAAAGACGTCGCAAAACTAAATGATAACATTCCTATCTCCAACTGACCATAAACCTATTATACTCGCAGTCACGCACAATAGCCTTTATTCCTTACATACCCAACAAAAAAGACGAGAATCACTCTTCAATTTGAGCCTTATGCACTTAGTAATAAGAACATCAAGGGTGTTGCCATCTGTACACTGCTTACACAAAATGACATCTTAGTACAAAATTACTGTCGACTTAAACTTTACAGTCTTGATAATAGGAATGTCGATGTTACCATCCGTACTATCCTTACTTACTATTGTTTAAAACGTCATGTAGTACTGGAAATAATCGGTAGTTATGTCGTTTTATCCACGGACACATTATAAATAGAAGGTAGGTTTAGTTTTAAGACAATAGCCACCAATGGACGTCTCGAGACAAAGGAGGCGGTGGTGAATGCGATACATAATTAACTATGTATAGATATGGCGAGAAGAATTGTGTATGGCGAACCGCAGACATTTCATTATAAGCATCATGAAATGAGGGGATGGAGCAAGCGGACGCTATGGAGAACTCGGACGGGTAGCCGAAACATGGGAAGACCACACGAAGCGAAGCCGGATTGTCAGAGAACATTAAAAAGGATTAGAAGAGCCATAAAATTCTAAGGAAATCTATGCGAGAGGCATCTAGCTGTGGCCTAACATATGCTGTGAAGAAGAAGAATTTCATGGAATCAGTTCAGTCTGAGTTATTAGTAAATCGACAGCTAAAACTCGCATTACATCGGTTAAAGTAACAAACCTCTTAACTTCTATGGTTGAATATAACGATAACGTTACGAGGTTTGCACCTTTAGCCTACGATTAGCTCGATTACCACATATACCTACAAAAGGTTAGGTTGAAGCGCTTCAACGAACTCCGTTAGTCTGTACGGTTTACAGCTTCAGCTTCTAGTCTAGTAGTATCTATCTTAAGTAGTCGCGAATGGGTCATAAATCGAGCGTTTAAACCGCCTCACTTCTGTGGACATATTTTTGTCGAAATCCCTGCTGATTTTAATGGAATATCAGACTTTAGAAGTCTGGGATCACTACCAAATGGATTAAAACGCCACAAAATTTTGTAGAGATATCTCGACAAAAATGTACTCGAATCCAAAGAAGTGCGCGGTTTAAACGCTCCATTTATGACCCGAATGGCTCTTCTGCCCGTAGCAAGTATAAGTAGTTTATTTTTCCTCTTAATATTTTGGGGTAGCCATATAAGTAACGTATAAAATAAGGTAAGGATGGCCGACCCTTTTAGTACCAATTACCTTTATTTCCTCAACTAGCACGCATAATTGTTTCCGTAAAGTCATACGTTGATAATTTAATTCAGAACTTATAGTGCGTTTATTCAGTTATTTGATAGGATTCTGTACCGAATTGAATTATGAAGTAATTGGCCAGTAGACAACTAAGGTTGTATTTTTAATTAAATACCGAACCTGACTGCTTTCTGACAGTTAAGGACGAGATTACTGCGTTATGTTTATGCTTATGCGTTCTGCTTTAAGTAAGACAGTTTTCATCGATAAAAGTATGTATGTATGTATGTATGTATGTATGTAAACACTTTATTGCGTTGTATACCTATAGGTAGGTCATAAATAATAGTTTCTTTCTGTTAAAGAATGATAGTGCGTTGATAGATATGTTCGTTCATGACTGTATATACCTAATATAGTTTACTTACTAAAATGTAACCGAAATTTCTAGGTATATAGTCAGTTCCACTATCCAGTTCCAGCAATCATATGACCGGGTGGTCGGCCGTGGTGGTCCCTGGGGTCGAGCCAGGTCGCTAGCCGGACCACCCCGAGTGAATCGGACTGGGTGGGTGCCGGAGGCGCCTGGGGTCGAACAAGGTCGCCTTGTTCCGGTCCACCACGATAGGGCCGGTATTTTTGTGTATTCCGCTACGCAAAGGTTGTCTGGAAGAGATCGCTTTTTAGCGATAAGACCGCCTGTTGTCTACGTTTTAAGTTGTTTTAATTATGTTATGTACCTTTGTAATATGTTTTTCTGGTGCAATAAAGATTATTTGTATTGTATTGTACTGATTTGTTAGAGCAAGACAGGCTGCGTTCCTTTAATTTAAACTATCCGAATTATTCTTTACAAGCTGCCAGACTGTCTCGGTAATGCTGTGGAGGTCGCATAGCAATATGCAACCTTCACAGTACATAATCCAGTAGACTCGACAGCGTCTAATCTAGGTGTCAGATGTCTGCAGCACGCACCTGTGGCCTTGGACTCCTTTGTTGCATCTTTAACTAAATAGGGATGATGACTGGGTTAAAACTATATAATTCTATTTAGTCCGTCAGTTAGATTATGGAAAAATATGACACACATTTTTTTTGGTTTATCAAAATATTAAAAGTCAACAAAGTTATAGATCATCAAACTTCTGGAGTGGGGTATTGTGACGTCACTCCTAGGTGAAAATTGTACCTAGGAGTGACGATTAAAAGTCGACAAAGTTATAGATCATCAAACTTCTGGAGTGGGGGCTTGTGACACTGCACTAAATGTCCTGTCTTAATGAGCAAGAGTTCTATGATTCAAATAGGTTGACCATAGGTACCTTACCTACACACTATCCGAACTGGCATGTTAGGCTGTTTTTCACCGGGGTTGAGGTAGCGGTGCGGTATACGAGGAAAAAAACACCAATCCCGAGCTGCGCTGCGCAAGGCTAGGCAAGCTGTTGATTAATGGAGCATTCCATGAAAACTACTTTTTGTCGCTTACGTAACGCAGTAGCTACCCTAATAAAACTAATCAGCTGCTAAAAACACTACCAATCTTAAAGCCAAGTTATGGTATTACCATACCGATATTCAGCTTCCTAATTTTACATGTCAAAAGTATTAAAAAGGTAGTGTCGCTTAAGTAACGTTTTTGTGGAATGCTCCTATGGGGTAATTCCATGACAGTGTAACAAAAGCTACTATTTATTTATTTATGATGCAAATGTTCTATATTGACACTTAAATCTGCACCATCAATAAAAAAAAACAAGCGAAATATTGGTAACTAACGTTACATTCTGCACTGGAATTGCCTAGTGGATTTTTTCTTGCTGACCGGACTTTTGGTGGAAGTGCAGCCTTATCCTGTCCTTAAGTTTGTCGACGCTCCGAGTATAATAAATATTTACGTTATCGAAATCGAACAAAGCGAATATAAACTGTCAGTGTAAATGTTTACTTAGATGGCTTTGCCTATACCTACGCTGTAAAGTATATCAAGGGCATTAATAACATCTTTAAAATAAATTCAGGTATGTATAATCTGTATCAGATCTAGGCAAATAATACCATTAAAACTGACAGATTTTGGCAACTTTGAACTATAATCTAAACAAATCTACCTATATTACAAATTTAGAATGTTTTTGGCATTTCCTATTTATTGACATGTTTTTCTAGACTCTAATTTGGTAGTATAAAGTTCTGCACCTCTAGCACAACCGTACACACTCTTTGTCGCGCGACAAATCCTATTTATCTCTTTCCACTCAATATAGTGTGACAGTGACAGGTGATGCTCTGTCGCGCGAGATACGAAGTCGCGGCCAGTTAAGCTAGACGTGCTGGAATGATACAATCTGCCCAACTCAAATGTGATCGATGTCAATGTATAACAAAATAACCTTATATACCCGCGTTAAACAGCGAGTATTTGCCTGCAGCGGATATCGAACGCACGATTTCCGTTAGACAAACTGTGCGACCACCGGGCCAGCTGGTCGGTCGAAAATTCAACAAAATTGCCAACAATACCTTGTCACAACATTCTGTTAGCCGGATTTCAAGGAAAATTACACGCAGAGAACATTTCAAGCTAATATGGTCATTCGCATAATAACTACTATTAACAACGGCGTATTTGCCATGTATGTTTGTTGTTGTGAGCTCCCGATATTTCGGCACTGTTGCAACTTGCAAGCGCCATCGTCAACGGAGTAATCCGCTTTGTATTGACATCCTATGTTTGGGGAGGTCGCCAACTGGTATAGGATGGATTCCCTTGGTACAGTTGTATATTGGGTCAATTTGAGCTGATTTAGCCCGGTAGCCATAGACCCCCCACCCCTGGTGGGTAGGGAGGGGGGGCACTTAAAGTGACGCTTTACCTTGCTTCGGACAAAAAACTCTATTGACTTCAATTTGCCTACCAGGTACCTATACCAAAGTGGAAACCAGAACCGAAACCGAAACTTCCATATAAGGTCATGTTTTCGTTGGGAGAAAAAAAATGACAATCATAATCAGTCAGTCTTCATTTTTAAATAATATATTAATTACTTAGTCTGCGAAATTTAAAGTAACCAGTAAACTCGAAGGCAACGAAAACAAACAAGATTACGTATGTGAAGACAGGTGTCACTGTCTATATGAAATGTTTTTTTTTTTAAATTGACGCTGTATCAAGGAGAACACCGATAATGCCGTCATAGGCAAAGCATAAAGGTCTGGGGCCAGAGTATGGAGGTCGAAGATATTTGTATTTTTCAAAGATCAACGACGCAACTGAAAAATCTGAAACATTTATCTAGTAATAAGGACAGTTATTCCAATCATCAGAAAAAAAATCAAGCATATCTAATATTTTCATCCATTCCCAATTATAACACATTATAATTTCTTATTTCAAATGAATTATCTGTGCTTTTTTAAATAAATACTGTCCGATCGCAGCACGAAACCTCTCAAATTCAGTTTCGGTTGCGGCCGTAGTTTCGACCGGATGGCAGCCGAAAACGGAACTAAGCCGAAAACCGTATTTTTGCCGGCCTAGGCCGAAACCGAAACCGAAATTTCGGTCGGACTCTAACCACAATATTCAAACTCGTCTGTACAAAATTCATTATGTAATGTATGCCTTGAAAAGCATTTTTGTACAATAAACATTTTTATCATTATTATATCGATACCTTTAGACTCAAAGGGCGAAAACGCCATTGGAACTTACGGCGTTATATTACAGCCAAAAAGGCAAAACGAACTTAATTTTATTTTGTGATCCTGCGTCCTCCGCTTTTATAGCTAAATGAAAAACCGCTGGACCAAATGATAGTCCGAATGGTAACAAAACTGCCTTATATACCAGTAATGAACAAAGTAAAAGTAACTAAATGCCTCAAAAACATAAACAAAGTACTCGTACCAACTGGTCTGCTTAGGTAATTGTTAAACCTAGCGTGCTTTTTGCAACATTACTCCGAGCGGAGGAAAAGTTGCCGTTCGCAGCGGAACCCGGCGCCAGAACTTTCTAGAACTTTCTAGACTATAGAACCACAAAGGTACGTGCCGTGGAACCATATCAGCACATCAGCACTATCTGCTTTCCTATGCAAATGAGTTGGAAAGTTGGAAAACTACGCTGGAGTAAGAAAACAAGGCTAAAATGGCGCTTGCGTGGTGGCGTTTAGGTAAAGTTCTGTCGCTAATGAGTTTTGAAGTTGGGATTTATTCATAGTTATGTGGGATAATTATGCCTAAGGGTGCTTGCATAGAAATGCCTAATATCCCGAGTGTTGCACCCAGGCCTTCTAAGTTATTGCCTTATATGTAGATTGCATCACTAAAATTACCAGAAAAGTGTCGAGACATTTGATTGTAATGTAAACTATTGACAGGTAAACGGGGAGTCATGTAACAAAATGGTTGAACTCTCGTTCCTAGGGTTCCGCATCTGAAAAATAAAAACAGGGTTCTACATTTAGTTACATTTCATTGTGATAGTTGATGATGATAGTTACGTTGAGCTTAGTGGTACTGAAAGCTAAAACTTTAAAGTTACCATAATTTTTCGACACGCGGTTATCAAATAGCGTAATTCTTTAAACATATAGTTCAGGTCCCTCCCAGGATCCTCCTAAGTTACCTTAATATTATGTTTATTTTAAAAGGTGTTATCCATCAGTAGCCTTATGATGCTACGCTTTGTCGCGCGATAAAAAAATGACAAAGCATCCGTCACTCTCACACACTATATATGTCAGAACATGACAGACTTTTTATCAATTTTATCATGTATTTATCGCGCGACAAAGCGTAGAATTATACGCCTACAGGTCCGATCCGATCCGTTAAGTCGGTTAGTTATAAACTTAACTAAATGCCGCATTTTAAATTAGACAAAATGAGCAAAAACTATTTTTCTTCCACTTGTCTACAGTGACCGCCATTTTTAAGCGGCTTTCAAAAGAAGGACGGTTCTCTATTCGTCTAAATGTTTTTTTTTTATATTATGTTTCATTAAATTTAATACTCTCACCGGAGAGTTCTGTGACCGTCATGACCACGCCAATGGGACATAAACATGCTGATGATGATGAGAGTATTTCTCCGGTGATTTCAGTAGCATTGAATTCGGTGGCATCATTAATGTCGAAGTCTTAAGAGATTAGCTAGACATTTTCAAGTATTTGGTAGACAACCTCGATGTCTACCAGATATCTGAGAGTAGCATGCAAATATCCCAGGACTTCGACATTAATGATGACACCGAAGACAATTGAAATCGACATTGAAATCACGACAAGACAAGAGTACAATTTACTCTTAAAGTACGTATTAGCGGTCGAGGATTGGCGCTCGATTGTGAAAGGCGCATATGAGCCCGGGACGAGGGGGCGGCGACAGAAAGTTTGCAATAGTTGCTCGGCACCACCCCGAAGTCGTGTACAGTGGGCCCACTATTTACTAGCACAATGTAGGTATTAGATGCCTTCAATTAATTTCGTAAATGCTCTTCAATTTGGTTACCCGTTTGCAGTCAAAATTTAAAGTTTTTGATAGATAATGTCACGGAATATAAATTGCGCTCTGATCAGTAGCGTCAAAGATATCATTGGGCAAGCGGTTGTACAGTCAAGAGCACTAATAATGTATACGCCACAAAGTTTCAAAAACATGTATATAGTTCTTATTATTATGGTAATAAGGTTTATGTACACATATATTGGAACTTTGTGGAGATAATCTTTGCCCTTGACTGTGCCTATAGATTTGGCATACATTTTCCTTTATAACGGTAAATTGCCTGATATTAGGTAAGCGAGTGGGAATAGAGTTCTATGGACGCCTTCTTAATTAGTTCCTTAATGTGTAATCAAGATCTTGTCAATCCGGTTTCCTTGTCGTAGGGACCATTCTGGTAATTTATGCGCTGAACGCGACCACTGTGGAGCGGCCGCGGCTATCTGAGAAAGTAATTTATAAAGTTGGATGGCGATAGCAGGCATTATTTATCTTGTCCCTACTGCTCTGCGCTACGAGTACGCTCTGTATTTCAGCCAGACGTCAGATATTTCCTTCGTAAATTCAATTGCGTTGTTTTTATGTTAAGAAATTTATTGAATAACTAAATAAACAATAAACAACAACAACAATAAATTATCCTTAACTAAAATAAGTATACTAAACCTAAGACTAAAGCCAAAACTACCTAGTAAATAATATATAAAAAGGGCCCCATTTTGCGTCCCACACCAGCACTCGACCTATCGTCCACGGGACCGGGGACGTTTGCGTTATTTTTATCGGTAATAAAGCAGGCAAAAATAAATATACTATAAACTAAAACTTAACCAAGTTTTTTCTAAAATTCAATTTAATTATATCTGTTTTTTTTTCATTTAGGTAGTGGATCTTGAATCTTATAAACTAAATTCTTATTTAAATATGTTCTTATTTATTTAACCTTATTAACCTAAATTCTTATGGTAATATGTACTTACAAAATAAAATAAGTACGTGATTTAAATTACTGCATTTGACCGAGTGAGCAAAGGGAACGAAGCATCCCCGTTTCAGCTTAGGCAAAAATGCTTTCGTCCGTCCGGCCGGCGGATGTCCGTTTGTCTGTTCGCCTCTACAGGTCGCATTTCTCAACCGATTCTCGTGAAACTTATGAGCGGTTAGATACTTAAATAAGGTGCTAAAAAATTAGCTACCGATATTTTTAGGGCTGATAGTACTAAGCTTTCTGAGTTTATTTATGTATAAAACAATAAACAAATTATTGTATGTTTTTTGGAGGAAATTAGGGAAGTAAGTTTGCTACGTGAAGCACCCTGTTAGTGAGGTAAACAATAATCAGTGATAACGATAACAGTGATTAATTCCTCTTTGATTATCGTATGGTTACTAATTTTTCAATTTGAATGAACTGGCCACTTAACAGAATACGACGTCCACTTGAGAGAAAATGTTCTTGTCAGTTAAACTTATGATTAAGTTTGGGTATTGATTTAAACTTTCACGATTTTCACTATTGACGACTTTGACGATTTTTTGTATTTTGTATTGGGCAGACCAAGCGCACCATAGCGGAAAGGGTCAAAGAACACATCGCGGCTGTTAAAAAACTCCAAGTAGACAAATCGGCTATAGCGAAGCATGTGTTGGAGTCTGGATCAAACCACTGGATGGAGTTTCACAATACCAAGATCCTGTCTGCGGAACGCAATTACTATAGTAGAATTGTCCGTGAAGCGGTTGAAATCAAAAAACACCGCAATTTCAATCGCGAAGATGGTTTTAAGCTTTCTTCATCGTGGAATCCAGTCATCAGCATGTGTAAAAATCATCAAGTGTCTTCCGGCAAATCGCCTGATGTTGTGAGTGTTGTGTGCCGGTCGAGTGACAACCCTAATGTGCAAAGTAATAATCAAGACCAAGTGCGGGTAGTTCGGAAAACCCGCGCGGCTAGAAGATCTTGACACCCGCCTCGCCAGTCCCTTCGCGACCATGGACGTCACGGCACGTCCGAAACGTCGAGGTAATAGCATGTTTTTACGCGATTAAGTCCCGTTTTGTTATAATAATAAGTTTGGGTACTTTACAATTTTAATTTATTTATTTTGTTCGGTAAATGAAAACCAAAAAGTTATATGAAAAGTTTTCTTAATTTCTAGTTAATGTTAATTATTATAACGTAAAGTATCTTCTCTTAAAATATCGGCAGCTAATTTGTTAGCACTTTATTGTCGACTTAGTTTTTGAAAATTTTTCAAAATGCCGAAGCCGTGAGCTCGCAGGCTAGTTTACTGGTGGAAATCCATGTGCTGGCTACGTGGATAAACAAGACGCCTCCTTGTATTGGTTTATTCATTAATAAAGAGGAAATGACCATGACTTTTCGTAGAAAGTCTGCCTTCGTTTGCACGTAGTCGTATTTTGGGCGTCAGTTTTGGTTCCAACTTATTATATTTTGATGTAATAGGTGCATTAATAATTGCACGTGGTTTGTCCAGCCTATACCATGTCTAGCAATGGCTAGTGTGGTATTTACTTTACTGAATTCGACGGCTGCCATGCGGTTCTATTGTTTGTTTTGCAAATTATGATTTTCAAGCGTTTCATGTGTGAATTTTCTGATGTGGTTTTTTAAATGTTTGTGAATTTTTACTCGCAGTAGGTATTTATGTACAGAAATATATCGAGGTAGAAGGAAAAAGTGTATGTATCTCGCGTGCTAAAAAGAAGTGGCAACGACCTACTTTGCTAGCCGTTAACTTGAGTTGCCGTAAATATTATTATCAGTATTCAAAAAATCTGATAAGAATGGTACATAATTAATTGGTCAAATACCACCCAATGAAATGGAAAATTTATCTTTTCTATCACTAAATTACACTTTTGGCGTCAAACGCCAAGCGTCCACTTCCTTTTCCACTCCGACCACTTCCATACAAATGGACGAACTATTTCCTTCTATCTCGATATATTTCTATGTATTTATGTCATTTTGCGCATGTGCATCGAATTGGTTTAGCAAACTATTTCTCAGGTTTTGAAGTTTTACGCTAAATCATGTGATATGGTAAATGCTGTTCCTTGTCTTGTCCGGACATTACATATTTGAATAAAGGTTAACTGGAAGAGATTCCTTAATGGGATTCGTTCGAATTTGGACCTATACCTACCTTTTTGTAATCCCGTAATAGGACAAAGTACAGACACATTTTGTTCTTCCGTTAAACGTTACCGCCATACAAGTGTATATATAGAAAAGTAACGGAATCAGAATTAAAAAAATTGGGACACTTTTTTTCCTCTATCAGGGTCGATAGTGCTCATGATCCTGATTCGAAAACACTTAAAATTTTTGATATATAAAAAATAATTAAATTAACAACGATTATTGAAAATGCCCATTAAGATCCATCCGACCACGTTTTTGTGACCACGAAAACTGGCTATGTTCAGCGCTTACAAACATAAACGAAGCGTATTTGATGAAATAAAATCACGTGAGACGAGATGAAACACATTTCACATTAACGGTTAGTGACACAAGTCAAAGAGTTCGATAATATTAAGGCAGGATGCTACGTAAAATTCGTCATTTAATTAAAATTCAAACCGTTACAACCCGCCCCATAAATTCGTTAAATTCTAAGGGTAACGATCGCCTTCTTCCCATCTTAATTCGGGTTCATTGACCCCTGGACCCTTTAGATTAATGTCCAGGGGCAAGACTGGGTAATACACTGAAATTAAGAAGACCCCTCGACATCTGTGACCCCCCTTTGAAAAACTTCCCCCTGACTTGCCCCCTAAGTTCGCAAATGGTCGTCTTTTTATTGCGTTCTAAGGGTTAAAGTAACGCTATTGTTGTAAGGTATTGATTTAATTTTGACAATGGCCGTACGCCATTGCGAATTTGTTATGTATTGCATCCTTAGTTAGAATGATGTGACAAAAAACTACACCCTTACTAATAAGTAAGCTTTGTCGTGTGCCTGGTTAAAATGTTAAGTAGTACTAGTAATATTAGGGAATAAGTAGCATCTTGTATACATTAAATAAATTATAACTAGTTTATTTTAGTAAAATTAATGAACAATCCAAAAATATAATACTAAATCCTGTACTTACTGTTTTTATTACGATTCCAGATTCAGAGATCAGGTTGTGAGAATAGGCTACTTGACAGGTTTCTGAAAAGTAACTCAGATTGTTTAATGATGTCTATTGAGCACTCAGAAAGTGGTTATTTTTAATTGTTTTGTGTATTTTTTCTGAAAAAAGCAAATAAAAATGCACTTTTAAAATTAGGCGCCAAAACGCTTTCTCGGACAATATGGCGTCTATGACGTAACACGATAGTAAACCGACAAACGTCAACGAGAATCGCATAACGTTCTACCGTTTTGAATGACAAAATTACGAACGAATAGGATTGACAGATGCTGTCGATGCCGTTTACTATGATGTGATGTGACGTCATCGGCCAATCCAAACCGTTTTCGATAAAATAGCGACAGATAAAAAATAATCAATTTTCATCCGAGTTTTATAAATAAATTACCCATTTATTTTTAGTAATATTCGCGTAAATTGGTTTTAATACTTATAATTAATACATATATCCATAATTCTTCCATTATTTTTCACACTGTCAAGTAGCCTATTAGTTACTTTCACTGCCTGCAAGTTGTCTAGTTTGCCTTAGTTTGCCTGGTAGGTATATTAGTGTACACCCTACAGCATTAGTCCTCCATTTAAGTCAATTTCCAAAAGAAGGTCGATTAGCAATTCGTCGGTATGTTTTATTATATGATATTTTTTTCTGCGCAATGGACTTTAATTGAATTCTTAAACGAAACTAAGTACAGTTAATCTTATCAACAATACCAGAACTAGGTATAACTAAATTACGTCTATTAATACATTAACAGTCGACTAAGTTATAAATAATGATTATCTTTACATTATCAAAACTAAATAAAAAACAGACAATAAATTCAAAAACTATTTATTTACGTTCTACCTCTATTGCTTATTTTTAACACTCCTTAGTTATATTTTGGAACAATATTTAATGTACAAACACTGTCTTTCTATGATTTTATTATTACTTATGTATAAGTAGCACAGTGAGAGCAAATCTCCTTACAAACTTTGAAGCCAAGTCGGCACGGGTTCCCATCATCACAGAGAGCTGAAATTTTATATTTATAGTGTTTTAGTATTAGCGTTACAAAAAAAATAAAAAAGAATCTTGCCCATACAACTTTTTTTTTTCATTATTTTGTAATGCATACCTCTCGAATATTTTCTGACTACTCAAATATACAAAATTTCAGCTCTCTGTGATAATGGGAACGCGCGCCGACTTGGCTTCAAAGTTTGTATGGAGATTTGCTTTCTGGGGCACCCTAATGTATAGATAGATAATAATGTGAACACGCATTGACAGGCTATTTGTACATCAATCAAATCACTTGTGATTATAGTTACAATCAGAGACATTAATTATTATTGTCACCTACTAAAAACTAAACTAAAGTAGCAGCTAAAAGCGCTCTGGTCTTTGGGCCCCAGCACAGCTGAGCTTGTACTATTTTGCGTGTACACAACAATTAATATCAATTTTCTGTTTATGATCATTATCTGTGTACAACGCAAATAAATTCGATTCTATTCTAATGTGAATTAACGGAAACTAAATTACATATAGGTACCTACTAGTGTGGCCACACGTTGCCTTGACAGGCGATCCGTACTTTAGTCAAGTCGGCCGTAATCGTGGCTGTAAATCCCCCAGCATTACACAAGGACCATTAAAACTGTCCGGATACCTAAACTATAGCAAGTTTTCAATTACAGGAGGCGCGCTAGATATTCGCGCGGCGTAGGGCTGTCGCTTTCTGAGCGGTCTTGCAATAGGGGGCCTAGTTTCAGTAGTTCGGTGATTTTAGTCCGGTTCATATATATTTGTTTGAACCGGACTAAAATCACCGAACTACTGAAACTAGGGCCAATAGGGAACGTGCACAACGAAGGCAAAGTATAAAGACGAACAAGTAGTTCAACTTCGGCCATTTAGGAGCGCGCGACGGGTATTCACACATACGTGCTATTGCGCGTCTGTGTGAATAGTGCGATACATACTGGAGTATTCTTACGCATTCTTAAAACTTTGCTCGTACTCTTTGAATTATTTACCTCTTATCGTTATCACTGATAAGCTTCTTTCTTTAGTCGTCTTGTTTCTATTGGCAGGAAACCGTTGACTGTTTAACATATTCAGTGCCAAGCTCCCTCATACAAAACGAACCCGATAGTCGGGTTTTTGTGCCAACCTCCCAAATTTCCATACAAAATGAACCCGACGATAGTTGGGTTCTTGTCACTGAATGTGTTAATGTATGCAAATATTTTATTGCACAAAGTAAAACACGGTACAATACTAGGTTGCGAAGTAATGCTAAATGTACAAAGGCGAACTCATTCCTATGTGGCGACAACGTTTTATATATACCTAAACTTGTAAATATTTAGCTTATGGTGAAGTGACGTCTTGTACGCGTACTTCTTTAGAAACTCTTTTTACGCCTTGAATGCTAAAGTCACGTTGGGTTAAGATCATGTGTGAATAAGGATAATTGTTACGTGTAGCTAGCTGTAATTATGTTATTGCTATACTCAGCAAACTCCCCCATACTTTTAAGGGATATTTTCCAGTTAACCTTTAAGCTTACTTAGTCGTCTCCATCATAACTGAAAGAAAGAAAGAAAATACATTTATTTACGACAGCAGCACAAAATATTAATACAGCGGTAAAAAATAAATAAAATAAAATAAAACAAAGATGAATGCTGCCACAGAATGGTCCCACTTCATCAAAATGCCGACCTAAGAGCCAGCGCCGGTCTTCCGGTGGAACCAGACAGGGGCGACGTCATGACTCATGACAAGATAGTCACATGACCATGAGATAGTCATGACATGAACTGATGATCGTGCTGGTTGGTGGTCATTGTCCTGGCTCGAATACATTCCCGCCATTGAGGTCTATCGCGTTCCTCACTACATCGTAGAATTTCTGAGATGGTTCTTCGCATTTAAGCTGGTCAGTCTATCGTGCTAGCGATCGGCCACCTGACCTTTTGCTTTCCGCAAACCTAAGCAATGGACGGATGAGACTAGAGGGAGGTGGTTGTTTTATGGTTATTCAATTCAAATTAACAACACGAATAATATTTAAAGTGACTCGTTTTTACTGTATTATTTGTCCTAACACATAAAAGATTCTTAAGAGTTAAGGGCTGCTCAGGTTAAGGAGGGCTCAGGTATACAGGCTGTTTTTGGGGTCATGTAGCAGGAGTGAACGGGGTACTGGGGAGGGTCACACTGAGCAACTTTCACTATGGGAACAAACACGAAATCGCGAAAAAAAATTTCCTAATTATGAGTTAATTGATACTTAACTATCAATTAACTCTTAATTAGGAGATTTTTTTTCGCGAATTCGTGGTTGCCCCCATAGTGAAAGTTACTCAGTATGACCTTCCCCAGTATCCCGTTCACTCCTGCTACATGACCCCAAAAACACCCGTATAATAAACAAACTTTAAGTTTCTAACCTGGCCTAGAAATATATGTATGAAAGAGTGAGAAAACCACATTTTCTTATCAACTGTTTATTTCTGAGCGAATCTCATAACGCATAATAATTATTCGTGGAAATTCATTCGACGAATAAATTATTCCATGAATAATTTATTTGGCCATATCTGGTTGGAGGCAGCCCTGGCGCAGCGCACGCCAGCTCCCGCGCGCCATTCTCGCGCCACGGCGCCATGGCGCCATTCATAACACTTTCCCGCCTTTCGCGTGCCATATCGATTTGCTCTACCGGGTATAGTTCACTGCGGTTGATGGGTTGCCTTTTAAAACTATGACCAACTTTTGCCGAAGGTTCTGGCAAAGTATAAAGACAGACTAGTAGTCAAGCTTCGGCTGTTTAGGAGCACGCGATACGTATTCAAGGTCGAGACGTGGTCGAGTAACAGACAGCGCGTTCCGTACTGGGGCATTCTTACGATTTCGTAAAACTTTTGCTTGTAGTGCGTTCGTTCACGGCGCGCACACATACAAAGCACGCGATGTATCGTTTTTAGGAAGAAAAATTACTGCTATTATACTGTGGTTTTGGGAAATATGTATAAGATTTGACCAACTGTTCTGTTCTTCGTATAGTAGGTATAATCAATCTTAAACTGACCGCCCATACAACATGTTTACAACGAGTAACCGAAACCACTATTGTATCTACAACCCAATCCTTCTAGAATCTAGCTTATTTGAACCACAAAGACACTAGGTAATTACATAGACCGCGTTGTCTTGTCTGGTGTCTGGCCACATAACTAAGCTACCTTAGTTGTCTACGCTCAGATATTACACAGCTAAGCCAGCCGACCCTTTCCTTCATTAATTCATCTATTCTAGTCCAACACGACTGACTTGCGGTATTCATTAGTGAGTCCCTAATACATGTTACTTTGTGCTAATCTTCTAACAAAGGAGCTGGATCGCAAAGGATTTAGAGCTCTATACCGTGGATATAGGGTTGATGGTTGTATGACGTCGGATAATAAGTCGGTTTGACAATTTGGGACTAAGTATTTCGCCACATTGTCTCGTGGTTGAAATACAATGGCGAGCAGAAGTGGAATGCATTTAAAAAGAAACACTGCTTTCTTTAGCTATCAAACTTGGTAAAAAATTATGTCGCTTACATATATATTTCGCAACAAGCTCGCCAGTTTGTCGTACTTCTTCTCTTAAAAATAGGTACTTATACTCTTATAAGGTAGACGCCCTAATCCTCGACACTGTCCTAGTAGTCGCCATCTTTAATGTTAAGTCATTAACAATAGAGGTGAGAGCAGGGTGTCGACTATTGGGCATTAGCACAGAATAAGGAATAGGACTACGTACTACGTACTACGTAGTACATAAATTTAGTCTAGTAGCCTCGCGGCGAAATCGCCACCACTTCGAGCACTAGGATGTTTACCTTAGTCTATGTTACTAAATTAAAATATAACTACCTAAAACTAAAATATATCTTAAAACATTCGGCCTTTTTGGCATGGCGCCGAAGATACTGACGCGTTTCCTCGCTGTATCGCTATACTTATGCGCTGAGCGAGGAAACTGCCAGCTTCGGTCCCTTCTGACGTCAACCAGCTTTTTGGCCATTACGTAGTACCAGACACGTATGATAATATATGATTTAATGTTACTAAATGAGTTTTCGCAATAGATCTGGTTTGATTAAAACAAAAGTAGCCTAATTTTGTGTCCGCCAGTGCCCGACCACAGCGTCTGCTGTTTAGAATTTAAGAGGGAATTCGTTAATTTCCAAAATGGCAGCGAATAGTAGTTGAGTTGCTGCGCACGCCCCCTTTAATACCGCAGGGTATTGAGATTCTTCGTTGATACTTAATAGTAAGTAGACCTGCGCAAAATGTGTCACTAAAGTGAAAAGAGTGATATCGTCACTACTTTGAAAAAAGTTGTATCTAAAACATCTTAGAGAATAACGTCAAAAGTTACATACGAACGTCATATACACTTACTACGTTTTTACCTCGAATTAGTGTCAGATACGTGTTTTATTTAAAGTAATAACGATATGAATCTTTAGCTCTCAAAATATGTATCACTCTTTTAGCTCAGTAACTCTTTTAGCTCATTAGCTCCGTGGTGTGTCAACAGCTCACTAGCTCTTATAGCTCAGTAGCTCCAAATCCGAATATTTCCGAACGAAAGAGAGAGAGCAGTAATAAGTATACGGTGACAAGACAGGGACGAAAAGTTTATGTTGATCTTGTCTTTTCTCGCATCTCACGCCTCAATAGAGCTACTTGAGAGCGTGCATGATGTGAATGTGAATGTGCAAATGTGAATGCATGAAAAAATACGCAAGTAATTGAAGGGATGTTTACAAAAACAACATAACTGCTTAGACTGGTTGACACTTATAGGGGAACATTTTTAGTGACAGTAGGTGTCAACCAGCTTAGTTAGTTATGTTGTTTTTGTAAACATCCCTTCAATTATAACGGGCTAGCACTAATTGAATAACACGTTATTATTATATCGTGGATTAGCAAAGCAATATTCTTGTTTAAATTGAAACCTAAGAAGCTAAAACTAAATTTTACTAAAAAATATCTAATAAATTGGGCTCCCTAGGCATGGGGCCGAATATGTATTATGTATACTGGGAGCGTCGAGCGTTTCCCCCCGCTGTATTATAATAGCGATGCCTTAATCAGGGTCATAATCTACCGGTATATTAAATATAATATAAATGGGTCGAGTAGTTTTTGAGTTACAAAAACTGTTTATTTACGTTTTATTACTTGTTTTTAACACTTGGAAAAAATCTTTAGCGTAGGACAAGGCTGTCATTGCAATTATGTCCCAAATGCGTACACAAATTTAGTGTATAAAAAGTACTCTACTTATTTCACTAAATTTGCTTAATCTGGGTTTTTTCTATTTAGAATCGAGAACCCTTCGAAGGTAACACTAATACCAACAGTTTAGTACGAAATACTACTTAAACATTAATTACATAGCTCATTCTTTGATGAAGCGTGCCTACCGATTTCTATTTTTTTTTTTATAATATACCGTAAAACGGTCCTTCTTTGCTCCAAAATTAGAAAACTCGAAATAAATCTGTCGATTTTTAATTTTAAGAGATACTTGTTTTATATACATACAAGAAAAGTATTTCCTAACGCGTTATAAATTGAAAAATACGCCACTATCTATTCCGTCAAATATATCTATATAAATTCGGAGCAAAGTTACCCATTGACGCGGCAAAACTTTTCTCCTAAATACTAAATGATTCTTGGAGCAAAGTTAGACCAAATTTGCTCATAAAATGGGAACCGTAATAGAAACAAATAACAACCCGTTAAATATATGTTTTCGGGTTTGGAGCATAGTTATCCCTGTAGGAGCAAAGTAGAACCGTTTTACGGTACATATCATAAACGGGTCGCTTTCCGTGAAGTAAACAAGTATCAGTAATATGCACATCAATTTCGCCTTAACAGGCATGTACAAGACAGGAATTATGCATGTAATTAACATGTAAAATAGACGGTCCCCCAAAACTAACGTCTTTAATCAGCAAAAATCAATATAAAGTAGGTAGGTACATGCCGTCCCACTCGCACGCAAGATAAGCGGTAAAGGATGCGACAATAATGAATCCGGGACTCACAATTAAACAGGGGAAGTGTGTACGGATGATCTTGGCGATCTGGGAGGGTACGATTTAGGGGACGGTGAGTACAGACTACGAGAATCTTGGCACTTACCAATTATACTTGTACCTTTGATTGAGCTATCCTGCTTGATAATTGCACTAAATATCTATAGTGCTTTTGGCATGTTTACGGATGCTGGCATAGACGATTTTTATGCCATAATAAGCTCGGGTAAAAAAAACGAAATCTCGGGTCAAAATTGTACTTACTATCCCTAACATTTCAAAATAAAATAAAATCCTACATAAAAGTCCACGTGTCTTTTCACAAACATAATCATATAGGATAGAGAATAGATAGAAAAGTAATATAGAATTACACTTTTCTGTGGCCGCAGATTCCAAAACGAATCGTATTTTCCTACCCTGTGTCGCAATAACCTTCTTTCAGTCAAATATGTAAGGCACGGGGGTGGCAGCGGAGGGTCGTCAAAGGGTGAGGCAGATATAAAGCGACGCGTGAATGGCAATTTCTTGAATAGTCGGGGGACTCAAGAGGGTCTAATAGCCGCCTACATAATTACGCTATTCGTAGGTATGTTGGGTTTGCTTTTCAGATGTGTTTTGTAATGAACAGAGGTTGTTTTAATGTTAGTTGGAATACATACAGAATAGTAGGTGAATATTAGAGCATTGGGAGCATGATTTCTTAAATAATGTTCTCAGATGTATTTTGTAATCTATATTAAAAACTAAATTAAAACCCTAAAATATAAACAATATACACCTAAAATAAATGCCTAAAGTAAAAATTAAAATAAACCTAGCTAAAACTAAAAACCCAGCGCCCACCAGTTGTTTAAAGAAATGGCGAAAAAGCTGGTTGACGTCACAAGGGACCGAAGAGCTGGCAGCTTCCTCGCTCAACTCATAAGTATAGCGATACAGCGAGGAAACGCTGCCAGTATCTTCGGAACCATGCCAAGGGGGCCGAATTTTCTAGATATACTTTAGTTTTGTAATTAAGTGACGTTGTTGACGTTTTACTATATTTCTATCTAGTATCACGCGAAGTGCTGGGCGATAGGGCAAAGCGAGGAAAAGCTAGTATGAGTATAAGGTAACCTATCGTATCAATACTAACTAGAATGGACAGTGGCATTCAAACCCGTCATCGCTTAGAAGGCATGCCTCATTGGAGACCGCTCAGCCGTGCCCGAGATCAAAGATGGCTGCCACCAGGTGCGAAGGTTTTGTTTTAGTCCAAGTGATTGATCACTAATGCGATATGTCTGAAAACGGATAAGAATAATTCTATGGTGGAATCCATTTTTTTCATTTGAGGGGACGAGTTCTACTTCGATATTCATTTATTTCAGATCAATAATATATAATTCCGTCAGTTAGATTATGGAAATATATGGGACACGTACCTATTTTTTGGTTTATCAAAATATTAAAAATCGATAAAGTTATAGATCATCAAACTTCTGGAGTGGGGGCTTATGACGTCACTCCTAGGTGAAAATTGTACCTAGAAGTGACGTCACTCGAAACTTCTAAGCACTCTATCCTCGTAATTTTTTGTTTGTCAAACAAAAGAAAAAATACGTGTACAATATTTTTTAATAATCTAACTGACGGATTAAACAGTTTTTTAGTCGTCTAGCCCATTCTGCCAGCGTCAAGGATGGAAGATACAAGTGATCGGTAGTGAAACGATATCTAAAAAAATAAACACAAAACAGGATGTTAGCCTAGCCATGATTAGTATGTTTTCTTTAAACAAGTTTTTTTTTAATGTTAAGTCATTAATATCAACAAAAGTGACAGGAGGTTGTCAACTATCGGGACTAAACGTGTCAAATACTGGACGACTGGACTGGACGGTTGCCATATGTATTCATACATTACGGTGCCAAAACTGATTACATTTTGAACAGCTATGCCAGCTTTCGCAACATTTTCAGGAAAATGTAATTTTCCCTCGCATATTGTTGATTATTTTAGATGTTGCGTAGAAATATTGAATCACCTATCCCGCCGAAAGCCATTAGTTTTCAAAAAGTATTTAAAAGCAGTCGTTATTCTTTTTTATAAATTCGGTTTTAATATTTTGTTTCAGATCAGAAGGGATACATTTGATTTCATTGATTTAATACCTACTTATGTAAAATAATGCTTCAATATGCTGTTTTAAATTTAAGTTTTTATGATCTTCGGTTTTGATGCACAATGAAGAATAATGTATTATATTACATATATAGGTACAAGAAATCAAAGTACATAGAAAAAATAAATGGTACTCACCTGTGGTCCAGATTGGGAATCGAAACCCGTACCTCTGGACCTACCAGAGGTACCGGGTTCGATTCCCGGTCTGGACCACAGGTGAGTACCATTTAATATTTCTATGTACTGTGGTTTCTTGTATCTATATATGTAACTTAAAAATGTGGTGTAATTTACCCGCCTTAAAAACAAAAAAAAAGAAACATCATGTTTCTTTCATATGTAATGTATTATATTGTACAGAAACAACTTTATTAAAAATTTAAAAATTACCTATTTTCATATAATTATATTTCAATAAAGATCAAAAATAATAAAAAAGGGCTTGGAAAATATAAATATGTATATGGTATGGAATACGTATCTACAATAGACATAGGCACCTTAAGTTATTCATACTTAATGCAAAGAATATAGTTCTAACAATGAATATATTGTAATTTAATTACAGGATACGGGTGTATTTTCAAAGGCACTTTTTTAGCTGTCCCAAGCCAATTAAAAAAAAACCAAGCTTAAAAATACTACTTACATATTTTTTACACATTTTGCACATTAAAATACACCGAGGCATAATAAAATAAACACCGTGAATATAAAAACAACGTTTAAAAAAAATATCAAAACTTCACAAAAGTATGGTGCACTAAGTCTGTGAGCCATGTCCCAGTCGCGGATTTGTTCAAACAATTTCGCATAACTTTGTTTGTAGGAATCGTATCGACAAGAATTGTACACTATTAGAAAGAATATTAAATAACGCATTACATCGTATAATATTTAACGCGAACGCACGTTGTGTTAACAAGTGGGCAAACATTTTGTGACTGTCCCATGATTCCGTAGTTCTCTCTCTTCGTTCAAACACCTGCAAATATTTGATTGGTCGACGACTATTCCGCCATGTTTTCATTACTATGGAAACGACCCTTAGTTGTGCTACGGCAATCAAGCAGGACGGACGTGTAACTCTCGCATTTTGGCTACTCAACGAGGTAAGTTCCTCTCACGACGTGTTTTGGTTCTCTTAAAAGTAATCTCGCTGGGCATCGATTTACAGATGTAAAGTGGCTTTGTTTTAATCTATATTTTAGCATTTAATAGTTAACTGTGTTCTTATTCATACGTAAAAGCCATATATTAATTAAGTATATAGTTTAAAAGTTATCATAAAAATATGCGTTTGTCATCATCCTATCTGGCGTCATTTCTCTGGGAGTTTTGTCCAGCGAAATGATATTTGCCCCAGCGAAATTATTTTTGATGTTTTTTAACGTTTTTTTCAAACAGTTTTTATTTTAGTAGGTTTACATAGCAATGTACAAGTTGCAGAACATTCTCAAAACGTGGAAACATTCTCGGGAATGTTCTGAGAACATTCTTGCAACATGTAACTTATTGATTAGAAAAGAAAATGTTCTTACAATAAAGTTTAAATGTGCATAATAAATACTCCATATTGTTTATGTACATGTTTTAGTGTGATAAAGTTAATTATTGTGTTGATAAGTGATAAGTTACCAATAAGTTGCTTAAATTCTCATTAAAATTCCGAGAACATTTCACAGCGAAAGTTGCAAACAGATATAAATCCAGCACCAGTATTGTGATTGACAAATTCGAACCGTATTGGTAAGACTCGTGTAGATAAGTGGCAACCGTAGTTGACTATGTTTCACAGGACGTGAGTTCGATCCCCACAACGCAATTATTTTTTGTATTTTTTTTCAAGATTTTTGTATTAAAAAAACATTTCTTTATAATTCCGCTATCGTTTTGCTTTCTATATTATTTCAGAAAAATATTTTTCATATTTATAAGAGAAAGTTGCAAACATATATTTTCTGGACCAGTATATTTCGTATTTAGATAAAGTGTAATCACGATGACGTATTGTAAGATACTGGACTTTGTGAGAAAAATACGTGGTGAAGATAGTTTGGGAAATATCAGTTTGCCCAGTTTCGATTACTCTGACGATGAAAAAGAGTAGATATGTGACTGGTTATGTAGGTATCTTTGTAATATCTTTATAATGAAACGCTTAAACTATCATTTTGTATTTTTATTTCTGCTATTGTTATTTTTTTAGGTGCCATTTGCACCAGTTAAAATAAATCAACAAATTTTATCTGACCTCTTCTGCCATAGTAACTCTTCTTATACAAAGGTCAACTTACGCTGGTTTATGTATTTTCGTGTTAATTATAGCATTTTTTTTATTTTTTATTGTATTTTACATAAATTTACAGTATTTTGTATACATAATTATTGTCAAAATAAATAAATAAATAAAGAAGCACACGTCAGGAGATAAATTCTCGTTCTCGAGAACATTCTCAGAAGTTACCGAGAAATTCTCACGTTGAAAGTTTCGCAACTTTGGGAACTTCTCGTCGGTGCATTGCTAGGTTTACATGACTTGTAGCGTAAAGCACTGGACCTAAAATACCTACTTAAGAGTCGTATTCAAGCTCGCTAATTATTGTTTTTTTTTTTATATGATACAAATTTTTAAAATTAAGATCTAATTATTGTGTAAAAGGAATGTGAGCATAATAGAGCCTGTCCTAACAATTTGAAGTACATAAGAAAAAAATGTTTAATTGAAATATATACCAAAGGACGATGGGCGGAAACGTCTGCACCCACCAACAGAGATGAGTCAGCTAATAGACCAAGGCAACACAATGGATTTACTACGGCGACGATCATCCCAAGAATGGGGTTCTTGGAAACTCGTATTTTGTTTTCTATAGGAAGGGTCTAAAAACAGGCCCTTCCCAAGTAACACAGAAGCAGTATAACTATTCACTCGTGGGTCTTTAAACAGCTCTTCGCTGATTTAGACTCTTATAACAGTTCACCCGTGAACTTATAGCTGCATAATAGCAAACAGTGTCAATTAAACAGCCCAGTCTGAATAAAACCTGTATAACGGTGTAGAAAAGGTACACATTTCCATCCTTATTCAGCTTTAAGCATCTTTAAACACTATTAGCTGCTTAAGAGCAATTTAACAGAGAACATTACGCTAATTGCTGTATAAGATAGCACATGTGAATATCAATTACGTTGCTTTTTAAGATACCACGTGTGAACCATTATAACGTCTGTAGAGTTATAGTGAAGTAAATGTAGACGTTTATCCCGTTATTCAGCTTTAATTCAGCCTACTGATAAGTAGGCTGAATTAAAGCTGAATAACGGGGAAAAAATCAGCCTTAAGCTGTATAGCGGCTGTTTAGAAGTTCACTAGAACGCTTATAGCTGTGTAAGTGTTCACGTGTGATATCTAAGACAGCTTTTGGCTGAATAACAGAACACAAGTGAGTCATTTTGCAGCCTATAGCTGAAATATAGAATAAAAGTGGTTCACATCGGTGTTGAAAACTCAACCACCATTTTTTTTGTATAACCTATAGATTATTGTACTTTTTTTTTAGTTTTGAGCATGTTTCAAACATAAAATATAATTACATCGCAATTATTTACTCTTATTAAATCAGTAACAACAATTTTTGGTGTATACTTGAAGAAGAAAAAATTAAAACTGATTAGTATGTACTTTCTATGGTGCATATTTAGTGTTTATTTTTGTAAAAAACGTATTATTCGAGGAGCGCGTGAAAAATTTCTTAGATAATATACGTATATAATAACAGTAAAATCGTAATCGCAATCATTTTTCGCCGAGATAACGAAAAATCAAGTGCATACCGATTAACAAAATAATATATTCCGCCATTAAGTAAATCAGAAACTTCACACTCTCACTGTGTCACTTATCGATGAAAGATCAACAGTCACAATAAATATTTGTGTTCCTCTAACGTCAAATTTGAACCTTTGGAGGTTTAAGATAGTAATAAGGGTTCACATGTGAAACTTAGTCTGAATAAGCAGTCACTCGTGCTCTTTTAAACAGCCGATATTCAGCCCTTATAACTCTGTGTCCCTTTATACAGCCGTTATACAGCTACTATTCAGCTATTAAACAGCCTTGTGAACTTAAGGCTGAATAATTTGTGCCCAAATTAGATGTATAACGGCTGAGACAGCGCTGTTTCAGCTCTTATTCAGCCAAATTATTCAGCTTTTAACGTTGATGTGTTCTATTATACAGCTCTTATACAGCTGTTTTGTGTTACTTGGGTTGCCCTTCAACACCGCACTGCAATCCTTAACGGTCATCATGCTCCCCTCATTTTGTAGAGCACTACCGATGTCTGCACCTACTCACCCTCCCCTGTTCTGGTCACGTAGTCCCTAACCGTCTTGGAGAATTCCCCAGGGAGTTTATGGCGTCCATGGTGGACGCAATCCGAAGCCCGAACATTAGTAACATTTGAACAGTGGATGTCACTAATATTCGAACCCATGGGCCCTCCGGATGCTGGACAATGCGGAACGCCAGCATTCTCTAGAAGAGCTTCCCGACTTCATTCAGCAGGACGTTGGGACGATACCCCGAAGAGTATGCAGGATGCAACATCTTCCTGAGGGGGTTTAGCCTACCCTGTTTCCAGCATTCCGGAGAGATCCCCTCCTTTAGCCAGTAACGGGCCAGGTAATGGGCCTTCCCCATGGATGGCCTTACAAGTTCTTTTCGCCCCCAACCAGCCGCTGATTGCCTTTGAAAGGATTCTGCATGAGCCGGATGGAGTACTGCAGAAAGTCGCCGCAGTCCTGACAATGCCATCACTCAATGCTATCGCCCTCTGCGGTCTACGCAGAAGGGTTTTGTTTCCGGCAGTGATAACATCTACCCACACGGGTGCCCTATACAGAGGCCATGCTTCGGATAACGCCGAAGTAAAGACGCCGTTTGGCAGGAGTTTACCGAGTGCCGCGGCAGCACTGACTAACTTGGGAGCGTGCTTAGTGAAATGAAGTTTGAAGCTTCTGCTGCCGTCAAGGATGAGACCGAGATATTTTCTCGGTCCCAATCCGGATTCTCGATGCCTGGAGCTGGATCTGTGCCCCACGTGGCGGACCTCTTCGAGGGCCGTGGAAGAGTAGCACCTCCATCTTTTCCACGGCGACTTGGAATCCCAGCATATGAATCCGCTCCACCACCAGTGTCGCCATCGCTTCGCCAAGCCGAGCAGCCTCTTGATATGTCCGTCCCCGGGTTGTGACGAGCGTAATGTATCATTAGCATAGAAAATTACGCTAGCTCCGGGGAGGAGCGGACCGCGGAGCAGCCAGTCGAAGTCAACGTTCCACAGTACAAGACAGAGCCCTGCGGAGCAACGCACCCAACGAGGCAATGGTGGAGCCTCCCGTCTGCGCCCTCTCATCGGACCACCCTGTCCCGGAGGTAGTCCTGCACTATACATGCCGGAGATACTTATCTCAGCACTCCGCGAAATCGGAGGGCCCCCAGTATGGTCTCGAAAGGAAAGCTGTTAAATGCATTCTTGACGTCTAGTGAGATTGACTACCTCCCCTCTCTGAACTAGAACGACACGACCTGAATTGGCTGCTGACTAATATTGGACTGCCCAACAGCCAATGCCGATGTCCTGCTCAGCATGGCTGACGCACTGGATTGACGGACTCACCGTTCAGAATAAAGCCGCCCTAAGAAGACCTCAGGTGAGTTACAGGGCTATCACAGTGAGAGTAGTACGAACCTACCGCAGTCTTATGGACGACAGCAGTGACTCTATCGGCGGAACCTCCGTGTGATCTCCATGCTGGAATGGAATATGCGTACTGCCCAGGAAAAAAAACCGACAGAGTAGCAGTACTGTATGACACAAGGCGAACACGGAAACGCGCGGGTTGCAAGTACGGTGTGGTGTTTCACAGGGGCCTGATTTTGGGCCCTTCCTATACAAAACAAAATACGATTTTCCAAAAAAAACCCATTCTTGGGATGATCTTCACCAACATCGTGTTGCGCCTTCGCAACACACTATTAACTGACACATAACTCATTTCTTTTGGTCTTGGGGACATTGTCCGTACTAATTTGCCCATGGTCCATTAAACTGTAATATTTTACTAAGCTCCTACTGCGATTGCATATGCAGGATATCAAATGGACAATAATTTTACACTTACTTACCTAATTGTTTCATGTAATCGTCATTTCTCTGCCAACATCATAATTTCGCTGGCACATTTTTTTTCAAGATCTCATTACAGCTAAAGTATTCATAATAGAATGGTGCCTCATGCAGATTTAGAATACCAGTTTAAAGGTCTTTCGAAGTGACTGATCATTTTAACCAATATCGAAAAAAAAATTTTGCCCAGCGAAATTACGAAAAAAGACTCGTTTCAAAAATACACCCACATTATTTATCTTGTATGAAGGGTACACGGAAAGAACATGTCTAGTCACTTTTTTTTGAAAATGACATTTTAATCTCAAAATGTAGAGCTCGCAATGATCTATAATTTTACCACTTGATTACAGGTGGATATCATAAAATATTTTCATTTCACTTTTAAAGAAATGGTTACCATAGTAATTGTTCCCGATGACTAACTTTCAAACCGCTATAACTCAAAAAGTTACTTAGGTGACTAGACATGTTCTTTCCGTGTACCCTTCATACATATAGCGTTAGTGCATCGTCAAGTTCCGACTTCTAGAAACCTTACCCTACACAATTTGTAAAAGGGTTGCCGAGCCCTAAAAATAATCAACAGTGAGACAAAATTGAATCCGCCGCCGAGTCTTTTTGCGTTTCCTCTCCGCTGATATCCAATCAAACACATCTGCAACAAAACCAGAGTTTACGATTAGGGATCCCTTGGAATATCCGCTTTTTTCAGTTTTATACTCATACCGATACTATTAACACTGTAGGAAATTAATTTATGCCACACCTGCGCTGCGCGTACGGAAACAGCCGCTTTCTGGCCAAGTGTCGACATAAAATTATGTACACAACACGGGAGGTAATAAAGAAAGCCCTCAATCGCATATTTACGTCCCTCGCTTGCAGCTCGGACCGCAAACATATGTGATCTCGGCCTTTCTTTCTATTACCACCCTAGTTGTGTAATGTACTACTGGTTCGAATCTGTTTTATTTTTTAGCTACTGGAGAACCGGGCGGCTCCAATCACCTTAAGACACTAATTTTAACAGTTTCCTATTTATTATATTGGAATTTTTGATGTGAAACGTTTTTAAAATCGCCCTAAAACATGTATGGTATCAGGGTGATAATGTATAGGTAGTGTAATGTAACAAACATATCGAAATCATATTGAAATGAAAACGGATCACTCACGTTATACAAAAGACGAGACATCCACTCCCCTCGAGCCGCCGAGCAACGTTAGCGAATACTAGGTACTCATGATTAAGGGAATACCGAATGCTCCCGAAACGTGTCGAGTGGAGGTCTCGTTTTTTGTATAACGAGAGTGATCCGTTTTTACCCGACTGCGGCGAAGCCCAAAGGAGGGTTATTCTTTCAATATGTTTGAGTCTCGCGGTGGTTTTCTTAGTAAAATATAACGAAATCATCTTGTCTTGTCCCCAGATAAAGTGAGCTGAATTGGCAGTGGGGTGATCTTGTCGGCCGGAGACCTGATGACATTCTAGAATGATGACGATTAAACAAACGGTAAGTACGGGCCGGGAGTAAGTAAATAGTACATTACATAACTAGAGTGGTAATACAATAATCGCGTAACAAACATACAAAAAAAAAAAAAAAAACATTCAGACGAATAGAGAACCGGCCTTCTTTTGGAAGTCGGTTAAAAAAAGGCCGAGATCGCAGAAGTTTGCGTCCCGAGCTGCAAGCGAGGGACGTAAATATGCGAACGAGGGCTTTCTTATTACCTCCCGTGTTGTGTACATCATTTTATGTCTACACTTGGCCAGAAAGCGGCTTTTTCCGTACGCGCAGCGTGCGGAAAAAGTCACTTTATGGCCAGATGTGGCATAAAATCTGTTATGCTGGTCTATAAAAAATAATCTTTTTTGCGACCGATGTTTACGTTTTTTGTATCGACTTGATCATCTAAAATTTCAAAATTCAATCGCGGGCACATCATACGTATATTGGATCTATTTTTTGTACGCATTGAATACTAACCTTTTTTTTAAATAGTTGTAATAAAATAGTGTTTTCTGCCCTCCGACCGGAAAGCGTCACCTTACCGGCCGCTGGGCTAAGCGAAGATGCCGTTTTCTGGCTCCGTCAAACAGAAAAATAGTATTACAATACAAACCTTGGCCAGTAAATAAGAAAGCCTCATATTTTTGTCGGCCGAGTCGAAGCCGAGGACATGTGATCTGAGACATTTCTTACTTTACTGGCCTTGGTATGTAATGTAGGTATACTATTTTTTCAAAAAGTTGAGCCGATTTTGAAAATCTGTGTGGAGTTACTACCTATCTGGTTATCAGTCAGTTATCGTCATTACAAAATTATTTTTAAAGCTTACTGAACCGCAAAATCACCGTTGGCCAGGTTATTTTATTTTATTTGTTAGGGCGCTCCGTTGGCGCGGTTCGGACTTGGCTATTATTTTTTAACCTATTTACAGATCGCTGTTTAGCCGTGTTTACCATTCGCAGTCGGACACCGGTAATTACTCGCCGACTGCATTTTCTTACTTGGATATTAATTATAAATGTACCTGCGAGCGCTGTACTCTATTTCATACAATTATAGTTTAAAATAATTGAGAAATTCAATCAGAAGAGAAGTTATCATAGACAAGATTAAATGTTTGGTAATAATTAAAGTAACGTTCTAGTCTTTGACATCATATTGCCTAATAGTTGACACCCTGCTATCGCCTCTATTGCTAATGACAACATTCAAGATGGCAACTAAAGAATATCTTAAGGTTATGGCATTAAATTCGCCGTTTGTAATTTCCAGTATTGTGCAATAAAGTCTAAATAAAATAAACGCCCAAGTGGTTTTTAACACTTCAATATTTTCTTAGTTAATCCGAGGAAATCCGATTTAGGAGACTCAGTTATTGAATAATAAAAAATACGCCAGTTTCGCATGTAGCTTTTTTCGGTGTAATTAACAGAAAATTAGTATCTAAAGGGTAATTCAAAAAAACCTGCGCAATACTAATATTAAAAAAGTTTTGTTGTCCAGTATTTACTGAACAATCAGTAATGTTTCTAACTCGATACATTCCTCAGCCAACCCGCATTACAAGAGAAAAACAAAAAAAAAACAACAGTTGAAAAAAAAAACAAAACTATAACATTAACACTAAAATCCCGCAATCCACGTTAGCTGGCTGGATCAATACATGACGTGAAACTTAAATTCCCCCCCAAGAAGAAGGTTGGCGCGGACGTCCAAATTCGTATGTTAATATAACCCACCCCCTCCCACGCCCTCCCTGGAGGGAGCGGCCGAACTATTATAAAGGGTAGCACGAAAGTTAGATTAATGATGTTAGGAGCTGACCAGAGTACACGCGAAGAGGGCTGTGGAGTCATTTCATTATAACATTGTTGCTAAGTGTTACTACTTGTATACAAATTGTCTCTAACGTTTAGCTCATTAAGTTTATGTTACCTGGTACCATGTACCAATAAATGTATTTTTTTAATAATGATGCGAACTGATATATTAAAAATCAAGCCGTTAAGTTGAAATTGAAGCTGACCCTTACTTACTTACTGACTGATTCATGAACACCCAAACGCTTTGACTCACGCTGAAATTTCAAATTCATGATGTAACAGTTTGGAATTTAGCAGTAAGCTGCTCTTAAGATGATACATATTTTGTGTTCCATGGTCTTCATCGAAAAAGTTATTTTCGGCGACCCTTGGCCCTTTCATCCCTCTTTTTTAACCTAAGCTTGACCCTGAGGTCAAACGAAAACACGTTTATATGATAATGACGTTTAAGCTGCCCTTTTGGGGTCATAGTTGATTTACAAATACCCAGTGAGATAATGTTGTGAGAGTATTATGATTATAATGCTGCTTCAAAATAGTCATAACAAAACAGATAGGTTCAAAATACTTTTTGTCCCCATTAAACCTATAACATATAATTTATCAGGGTGAAAAAATTACACATGAAGAAAATATCATGAAACATTAAAAATAACAAATCTACAATCCCACTAATATGATAAATGCGAAAGTTTGTTAAGATGTTTGGATGTTTGTTACTAAATAACGAGGTTAGGTAACAACTGGATGGAATGAGCTGAAATTTGCACATAAAATTGACATGCATGTAGACCAAGTCCTGGATTGAAACATAAGATACTTTATATCCCGGTAAACAGTTTGCTTGGGACAGTAACGGGAACAACGCGGGCGAAGCTACGGGTAAATGCTAGTATACATATAAAACAAAGTCGGGCTAGTTACACCATTTATAACTCGAGAACGGGGTGGACCGATTTTTATGATTTTTGATTTTTTGAATTTGTCTGTGCCCCGAATAACATCTAAAAAATATAAAAAAATAGGCGAAACCTTATCAGAAAACTAACAATTGACGTCAAAACGACAAATATTTTGTCACCAATGTTATTTAAATACCTTAACTTAAGTTCTACTTAACGTCTTTTAAATAATGCCGAAATAATAATAATTCGAAATGTTAACGACTAAAATAACGTTTCTTATAGAAATATCGTCTGCAACCATAACCTCGTGGGGCTGTACAGCTCCTATCGAGGCCCGCGGTAAAGTGTGGACGATCTAACTTCGCCTTGCACACATACACAACACACACACCCACACGTAATGTCGGGTTCACATGGGATTAGATTCGCACAAAGACAAGTTAAGTGGAGGACAGTGCTGCTTAGATACTGGTATATAAGGGTAGGTCGGCCAAAGTCTGATTCAAATGTTTGAGGGATTTAACTAAATATGTTTTGTGCGCTACAATTATGATGTTTTCACGCGGTGCCACTTCGCCGTATGCCAATATGGACAATTTAAATTGCGTCTTTACAGCTGTAGCCTGTTGTTCGGAGTCCGAACTTCGGACCTTATTGGCACTAACTGATAGATTGATTAGAGTAAAGTGGTACCTTTTGTCTTCTTCTCAGTCGTTGCACTCTTTGCTGAGGGGTCGTGATCAACTGCTAGTGTTTACTCGGTGCAGATATTGCTTGCTGTATGTTGCCCCGCCATCTCTCTCGATTGGAGGACATTCTGGTGCACACAGCCGATTTGGCCTGGTCGGTCCATCGCATGGGTGACCTCCCACGTAATCTGGTTCCATCTACTCTGGTCTGGTGCTCTAGTTCTCTCGACCTTAGACCGACACATAAGTCAAAATTTCATGGGGTATGGCGCGATTCTGATGCGATTAATATAAATCGGTAAATCAAGTGATATTTTTTGATACGTTCATTTCTTTATTAATTCTGTATTTTTTCACTGAATGAGTTTTTTATTTTACTAATGTCTACATCGTTCTTAATTAAAGTATGAACTTATAAAACGTGTTGATTTGACCATTTGTATTTTTTAAAGTAGGTACACATTTACAGAAGCTTTATAAGAACTATATTAAACCTTGTTTTAAGACGGACGTGCTGTATTATCAATAATAAAAGTGGTCAAGCACATTTTGAATTTTCATCCAATTTGAAATGTCAAATTTGTAAGCAGTTGCATGGGAAAAATAATCTTGTTTTAATTATCGGGCCACAACTGTACATCATAATATGTCACCATAGCAAGATCGAGCAAAAGTCAGTCGACGACAGTCTGCTTGTTTATTGAATACCTATCACCTTCGCTGCGCATATGTATTTCTATGGTCGCTAATAACAACAATAGTACAATATACGATTTTAAGCTAACATGGTCATTCACATAATAACTACTATTAACAACGGGACGGGACGGGAACTCACAAAAACAAACATACATGGTAAATATCCCGTTGTTAATAGTAGTTATTAAACAATAGTACCTACCTACATTACACAACTAGGGTGGTAATACAAAGAAAGGCCGAGATCGCAGAAGCCCGAGCTGCAAGCGAGGGACGTAAATATGCGATCGAGGGCTTTCTTTATTACTTCCCGTGTTGTGTACATCATTTTATGTCTACACTTGGCCAAAAGGCCACTTTATGGCCAGGTGTGGCATAAATAATATTTCTGTCCTTCGGCCGGAAAGCGTCAACTTGCGGGCCGCTGCGCTAAACGAAGTTGCCGCTTTCCGGCTCCGTCGAACAGTAAAATAGTATAAGTACAAACCTTGGCCAGTAAATAAGAAAGCCTCAGATCATACGTAGATCATGTGATCTGAGACATTTCTTACTTTACTAGGTAGTAGGTATGTAATATACTATTTTACGAAAATTTCGAACTTTTAAGGAACCCTTAGTGTGCGAGTTTTAGTTAAATACCTGTATCAAAAATAGTGAAAGTCCGCCCACTTGTTTTGCTTCAAAAAATACATAACCACATACACAAATTCGAAACAAAATATTTTACGATTACTAAACAAAATATTTTTCATCACACTTGCTCGAAAACGGTGCATTACACGTAGGTTTTGCGGGCCGTAAATGAGCTATTACGCCCTAGGGCGTAATGGTTTTCTTTTTAAATTCGAAACGCTGGTTCTGTTTTACTCTTATTTGTCATGATCAAAGGAAACGCCAACTTACTTTTTTAACTTTTATCACTGAAATATTTATTTAAAGATAACTGTTATTGCAAATACATGTAAACACATATTTTGGTAACATTAATTAAATGTTTAAATAGTATATTTCAGTATTTTGCAAATATAAAATCAACTAAAATGGCCGTGTTAGGTCTTTACCGCTATGGTTTCCGAACGTGACTCGACATTCGCATTGTCTATGACATATGTCACTAATGTCACTGTCTGTTTTAATATTTTCTTGTCATACTGGGACGATTAGTAAGGTTATATTATTAAGATTTCCACACAAGTATGATGAAAAACATTGTGTGTGCCACGGGCGGTAAAGGAATTACAAACTCGTGTTATTAAGTCAATTTATAACAAACACTCGTTTGTAATTCCTTACTTATCGCCCTAGATACACAATGTACTATTACGATACGGCAACATTTCAAGCATTTTTCACATGTCAAGTCATATCGTCATTGTACAGAACAAGGATCTGTACTATTTCATTTTTATAATACACCTAAACTTCCAAGCAAAATTATGTAACCTCGATATGTGAGCGCGAGCGAGCGAGTCATCCATGCGTTCGCTTCGCGACCATGCGTTCTGTGGCCCTCGGGTTAGGCGAATTATGAAAGAGAACGATGGAAAGAATAATAGATCAGCACATTAGAGCGCAGTATCTGGTGGCTAGACCACTCAGCTCTAACCAACATGCTTACCAAAAAGGTAAATCCACGGAAACTGCCCTACTAGATCTGGTCGACAAGGTGCAGAACACCTTAGAGGATAAGCAAACCGCTCTATGTGCTTTTCTCGACGTGGAAGGTGCTTTCGATAACACACCCACAGGAACTATCCTCAAGGGGATGGAGTCGAAGGGCGTTGACGGAATCACTATTAGATGGGTACAGAGTATGCTTTCCAATAGGGTAGCAACGCTAACCCTAAACTCTGTAACCCACGAATTTTACACCACAAGAGGCTGTCCACAAGGAGGTGTACTCTCCCCACTCCTATGGACCCTAGCTGTGGACCAACTTCTTGCATTATTGGCTAGCCACGACTACGATACTCAGGGATACGCCGACGACCTTGTGGTCGTAGTCAGGGGCCCATGCCTTCACACCATTTCAAGCCTAATGCAAGGAGCTCTTAACACCATCATCAAATGGTGTACAGAAAACGAACTGACTATAAACGCCAGTAAAACCATAATAGTGCCCTTTACCAAGAAAGGCAAACTTGAAAAGCTTGGTAACCTAAAGCTCAACGGGCACATTATACCCTTCTCAAAAGAAGTCAAGTATCTAGGGGTCACACTAGACCAAAAGTTAACTTGGAACACACATTTGGAAAATATAATCCAAAAAGCGAAGATGGCCTTATGGACATGTTGTCGAATGGCAGGAGCAAGATGGGGCTTAAAACCCAACATTGCTATGTGGCTTTACACAGCGGTTGTGAGGCCTATTATCACATACGCCTCGGCCGTCTGGTGTAACAAAACCAACCAAAAGATAACAATCCAAAAACTAAGCGGCCTACAACGCACCGCTTGCATAACTGCAATCGGAGCCCTATCCTCTACACCGGGGGCAGCCTTGGATGCTCTGCTGAACCTAATACCACTGCACCTGCAAGTGCAGAAAGAGGCGGAGCAGTGTATCTATAGAATCTGCACCCAAACGAGGACTACATGGCGTTCACAAACACTGACCAAACTTAAGGCCTCAGTGTTTGAAAACAACATCCTATGCATGCCCACTGATGATATGAATGCTGTATGTAAGTTCACAAAAATATACTCAGTGGAAATACCCTCTAGGGACGAATGGGCAGATGAACAAACGTCCTTCGAAGAGGGCAGCCTAATCTGGTTCACAGATGGCTCTAAAAAAGGTGATGACGTAGGATGTGGAGTCTATGGACAAAGGCCAAAACTCAGGCTATGCGTCAGCATGGGGAAAGAGGCCTCAATCTTTCAAGCGGAGGTTTTCGCCATTAACAAATGTGCGGAGATCATCCTCGAAAAGAACCTAAGACATCGACACATCTACATCAACTCGGACAGCCAAGCTGCTCTGTTGGCACTAGATTCACTAGAGTCAAATTCCAAACTTGTCCAGAACTGTAAGGACAACTTGAACACCCTGGCCACATCCAACAAAGTTACACTTAGATGGGTACCAGGACACTCCGATATACACGGAAACGATCAAGCAGACGAACTTGCTAGGAAAGGGGCCGACACACCCCTTGTCGGCCCGGAACCGTTTTGCGGCACCACAAAGCAAAAAGTATACTCTCTGCTACACAACCTGTACAAAGGTAGGGCGATCGAGCTGTGGAAGTCTGTAAAAGGACAAAGGCACTCGAAAACCCAAATTGAAGGGTTCAACAGCAAGAAATCTACAGAGCTATTATCACTCAAAAGATTTAAAACTTGCTCAGTGACCAGAATCCTCACTGGCCACTGCAAACTGAACAAACATCTGTTTCAAATGGGTATGAAACAGGATCCAACGTGCAGGTTCTGCCAAGAGTCAGAGGAGACTGCCATGCACATCCTCTGCTCATGCGGACCACTCATGCGCAAACGAAGTATCCACCTAGGGCGACATATTCTGTTGCCGGAGGAGATACAACTACTCACTGCCCAAAGAATCTGGAATTTCTTAGATTCAACGGGCCTTTGCAGTGAAATCTAACAAAAGGGCTGCCACAATAGATCAGCAATGGTCGAAGCGGCACATAAAAGGCCCAAAATAACCCAATAATAAATAATAGGCGAATTATAAAAAAACTAGCTATCGCGGGTCAAAGCTTCATAGATAGGCTGGACCGGACCGTGGGCATCATAGGCTCTCCCGGTTTCTTCCCGCGGGCCGGATTGGAATGGCTCGCGGGCCAGACCATAGGCCCTCCCGCTTTATTCCCGCGGGCCGGATTGGAATGGCATACGGGCCGGACCATAGGCCCTCCCGCTTTATTCCCGCGGGCGGATTGGAATGGCACACGGGCCGGACCATAGGCCCTCCCGCTTTATTCCCGCGGCCGGATTGGAATGGCACACGGACCGGACCATCGGCCCCCCGCTTTCTTCTCGCGGGCCGGATTGGAACGGCTCGCGGGCCGTAAACACCTTTGGAAACCCCTGCGCTAGAGAGAGGACGGATCCGGTGCATTCCGTGCGGTGGTCGGACGCGAACGTGAGTTTTGTTAGAAAGGTTAGGTCTATCAGGAAAAATGACTAGATATAAAAAATGACTAGAACGTGATATTGTCAAGAAAGAAAATTGGAGAGATGTATTATTAATAACTAAGTATAAAAATGCCGATATCAAAAGAAAGTCGAAGATAATTATTACCTAAGTATAAAATTGCCGACATTTAAAAAAGTCCAAGATGATTATTACCTAAGTATAAAAATGCCGACATTTAAAATAGGCGAAAATATATGTAGATTAGGTACTAAACTAAATACACGTAAACGAGATTTTTTTACATTGATTTAAACTTTCACGATTTTCACACATTATTAATAGAAAACGGGGTTTAATCGCGTATACTTTTATATTTACCTCGACGTTTAGGACATGACGTAACGTTCATGGTCTTGATGGACATGGTCTCGTTACGATACGTCCGTAACGTCGAAGTAAATAAAATAGTATACGCGATTAAGCCCCTTTTTCTATTAATAATGATATTTTTTTTTATTACTTAGTTAAGCAAACAGAATAAAATTTATGTTATTTATTTCAATTTAAGGCATAATAAAAGAATGTTTTTATGGAACAACGCAGTTTTATTTCATTTCGCCTAAGATTCGAAAATCATGAGGTCATATCGTGTAGAATAGGCCGCTGCTTGAAATAAGTGAATAAAATAAAATAAAAAACCGGTCAAGTGCGAGTCGGACTCGCGCACCGAGGGTTCCGTACAAACTCGTAAGTAGATACGTGAATAATTCAAGAAAAACTGTATGGCGGTTAGCTTAGTAGGAGCAAATAAGTATGTGTGCGATTTTTGAAAATTTCTAAAAAACGATGCAATTTAGGAAAACCGTTTTATTTTTCCTGTATTATTTAGGATGATATTAATAATCGGTAATTATTACAGATTTTTCTGTTCAGTAACTTCGGAGATAATAGGGGGGAATGGTATTTTTTTGAACGTTTTTGGTCATAAATCATAAAGTACAAAATAAAAAAAAATGGTTTTGGAATCTACAAATTAAGCCCTTTCATTTGATATCCCACTCGATATAATAGCTCTACTTTTGTTTTTCCACATCCCATTTCGGACCCCTTTAAAAAAAAGTAAAAAAGGTATAAGATTTTTTTCTATCCAGTAAGCTCAAGTTAGTGATTTTTAACACTATTCCAAATTTCAAGTCGATAGGATCAGTAGATCCTGAGATATCTTGCTGTGACAGACGGACAGACAGACAGACAGAGTCGCACCATAAGAGTTCCTTTTTTACCATTTTGGTACGGAACCCTAATTAAGCTGTAAAGAAATAGGCTAGAAACTTCCACTACTCAGAACAAATATGTAATTATCGAAAAGAAAATCGTAATTATTATTTAGAACATTTTGTAAGAGATTGTTGACATTTTTATACTTGGACTTTCTGGATCATAATGTTGTCAAAATAATATGTTTACATTGTTAAATATTGGCATTTCTATACTTATACTTTCTGGGCTATAGACATTTTTACATATTGACATTTGTAAATATCGTCATTTCTATATCTCGGCATAAATACCCTTCGACAATTTAATTTTATAAAATCGTCATTTTTATACCTAGTCATTTTTCCTGATAGACCTAAGTCGCCAAAAGGGGAAAAAGTAACACATACCCAATTTTTAGGTCTGGCTATAGGTAAAGATTTGATTTGGAAGAGATACATTCAAACAGTATGCAGCAAAGTTTAGTTTATGCACTTAGGAACGCGAGAAAAGTCACAAACGTAACTACAGAAGTTTCGGCATATCGTGCATATGTAGAGTCCACGTTACGATACAGTTTGCTAGCCTGGGGTAATAGTACTGACAAAGTTATATGTACATAATATGTACATATAACTTTGTCAGTACTATTAACATTATATTATAATGTTTAGAGAGCCCGCACATTGAGCCACTAAACGCTGCCACAAGTAGCGAGCGGGCGCCACTCCCGCATCTTGTGGCTCGGACGCGGTCACTCGAACCGGGGCGCGCCGGTGCCATACAAAATGTATGAAAAACCTCGCGCGCAGCTTGGGCTTTTCTGAGGAAAACAAATTATGACAAATGATGCATTATGACAAATATAACATTACCCCTCCTCCTCCTCGCGTCGATTTCCTCATTGCTGAGGGTCGTGATACACACATTATAACATTACATTATAACTTAATTTTTTTTATGCAAGCCAATATGGACCCATCAATGCTATTTCTGTTTATGATTTCATTATACACACTATAATTCTACGAAATCACTAATCACGCCTTTGTTAAAAAAACAATGCACTTTAAATGAAATAAAACTACTTACTAAACATTATAAAAGTATTCTAGAAAATTAAAGCTAAACCTAATAAAATAAAACTATAAAAAGAAAACCCCTTCTAAAAGGTCTGCCTGCCTTTGTTAAAATAATGAAAATAAACTTTTCGAAATGGAAATCTGATTTTATTTTATAGGATAGCTACATTATTCTTTACTAACAATATTTTTTACGCTTCAATTTTATTCTCATCATTAAAATATTCCAATAAAGGAAATTTTAACTCTAACAGCATCTCAAGACCCTTGGTCAAAGTGTAACCAGATTAAACCAGTTCCCATTATGAATGACAAAGACAGATCAACGGTCAACGCAAGGTCGCGCATGCGCACACATCGTACTTAAAACGACGTAAGCGCCGGACATGTTTATATAACTTGTGATCTTTTGTGTAAGTGGGATCGACTCTCGCGCAGATCTCTGATCCCACGGTGACCGGTCATCTCCCTAGACCTCGTCTATTTTTATTATAATTCGGTAAATTATGTTGATTTAACGGCTTGGGGATTTGATAAGGTTCACACGGTAGGTGAATTTGTAATTTTGTGTGAAAGTTTTCAAGGAGAATAAATTAAAATTGTACTAAAATCTTTTGTTGGAGTATGGGAAACACTTTAAAATACCAATTACTTAGTGTCTAAGTATTTTTATTTTTGAACAGTGTAGTTTTGATAAATAAGTAAATAGTTTCCGTGTAATTTTTTTTACGTCACAATCATTTTATTTCTTAGTACCTAATAAAAGACAAAAATAAATATACTATAAACTAAAATTAGATTAAAACTAAATAAATATTTGGCCTAATTTTATTCTGTTATGTTGATTTGAGTAGCTTGTTTCAATTCAAACGAATAAGCGGTTAACAATTCACTTTAGCGACATCAAATTTGGTTGAGATTTGTTACATGTTATAGGAGATAAAAGTAAAATATAAAAGGAGCATTCCATGAAAATATCTAATTACTTTTTGTCGCTTACGCTCCCTAATAAAACTTATTAGCTGCTAAGAAACACTACCAATCTTAAAAGCCAAGTTATGATTATGATATCAATCTGTAAATACACATATTATGTGGACACCACATTCAAAACCTTATTTTTACTTTTTTAATTTTTGTTAAATCTTTATTTGACTATCCCGCGTATACTGCAGCATGGAATTCGCCAACAAGCTTCTAAAACTACCCTCACACCACACTCATTACATACACCCAACGCACACACGCAAACGGCACGCTCGTGTGGGTGGGCTCTAATTGCATTTACGTCTTAAACAGCTATTAGCAAACATAGATTTTAAATTTAATAAACCACGGTATGATTAATGCAGGAAGGTCCGTTTTTGATTGGTGGTTATTTTTCCTGTCGCTGTATTGCAGCGATTCTCGAACATTGAGCATTCGGCCCAAAATTCTTTTTAGTGCCTAACATGGAGATGAAAATTTAAAGAGACTTTTATAAAATCGCAGTTGTCTCGTAATAATTTTTAGTGCAGTTTTACCTTAGTTCTCAACTAGGCCTCAATGTTTATTATGAATTTTCTCGATATTCTGGGCTTTTTATAACAAATAAGTCTCATTTCTTACTCAAATTACCACTGCGTTACCAGTCCCCATATCGCCTCCAATTTAGTGCCCACTGCGTTACTAGAAAAACATTTTTTATGTTCTTAGACCACATATTTCGGTAAAAGTTAACATTCGTGCTGTGTCAAGTATTTATGACATTTAATCACCGTGGCCTCGTATTACGTGTATAGCATTACAGCTGACCATGATCTCTAGTAATGAGGACACGACAGAGGAAAAGAGGTCAGGCCTCTCCTCCTGTCAACGCGTATTTGGTTAATGCATGATCAAACTATGAATTGCTTAGTTTGGCATTGGGACTAGCGCGATTTGTGTAAGATGCCTAAAAAACGTCCCTCTTGCATTTTGACGCATAATTTCTTACTCGTTAGTATAATTTTCAAAAAACAAATTATTTTGTACTTAATTCAGAATAGCATACGCTCACTCGAATGATAACTTTTATCGAAATATGTGGTCTATGAATATTAAACAAAAACATTTTTTTGGTAACGCAGTGGACACTAAATTAAAGGCGACGTGGCATAACGCATTGATAATTTGGGTAAGAAATAAGACTTTTTTGGTTATAAAAAGGCCAGGATATCGAGAAAATGCTGTGTTTACCTATAAGTGGATAAACACTCATGCATGCTATGTATTCATTCTATCTATAATCATTTTGGTGTTGTATCTGTTGGCAAACCTATTAATAAATAAAATAAAATAAAATAAAATTAATAAAACATTGAGGCCTGGTTGAGAACTAACGTAAAACGGCACTAAAATATTACGAGATATCTGCAATTTTGTAAAAGTGTCTTTAAATTTTCATCTCCGTTTTTATTTATATAAAATAAAAAAAAGGTTTCTGCAAGTATCGAATGACGATTGAAGTCACGGCAATTTTTGTTGTGCTCGTTCCACCATTATTATAATATTTAAATTCAGCTCAGCAAGTCTGAGGTTCACTTTGTATTTCAGTGGGGCCTACTCAGGGCCGCGCCGCCCCTGTGTGCGAAGTGTGCAGCGCATGCACACCGGCGCCAGGGCAATAGGGGCGCCGGAACTTGAAACACGACAACAATAAAGAGGTGCTTCATAGGTTTCGCACAGACGCTGCCGGGGGTCGGCGCGGCCCTGGCCCTACTAAATATTATGGAACCCCAGTCCGCGAAGCACACTTTGAGAACAGCTGCGTTATCGGGTACAAGGAAGATTAGATTTTTTGGAATCGCGTTAGCCGTCCCTCGGTAATTGACGTGTGATATTAAATGACTTGATTTGTCGCGATTGAGCGATTTTTCGAGGTTCTGGTAATTATTAATTCCTTTACCTCTTTGAAGCGGTAAGCTTTTTAAAGAATTTGTCAAAAACATATTTATTCGTGCATTTGATGTGTATTTTGAATGTAAAATCAGTATTTAGGTGCGTAGTCAATCAAGCACTGAAAGTTATTTACCGTGACTGTATAGTTCTCTCAGGTATAATAAAAAAAAACCGGTGAAGTGCGAGTCGGACTCGCGCACCGAGGGTTCCCTACAAACTCAGGAGCAAATAAGTATATGTTATGATTTTTGCAAATTTCTAAAAAACAATGCAAGTTAGGAAAACCGTCATATTTTTCCTATAATATTTAGAATTTTTCTGATCAGTAACTTCGAAGATAATAGAGGAATGGTGTTTTTTAACGTTTTTCGTCCTAATTCAAAAAGTTTATAATTAAGAAAAAATCTAAAAAATATTTGAAATCTACAAATTAAGCCCTTACATTTGATACCCAACTTGAGAGGGAGGTCAGAAATTTAAAGTTGGGCTATTATCCCAACTTAAAATTTCTGACCTCCCATTTCAACCCCCTTTAAAAAAAGTAAAAAAGGTATAAGAGATTTTTTACGTCCAAGAGGCTCGAGTTAGCGACTTTTAAAACTATTCCAAATTTCAAATCGATAGCAGCAGTAGTTCCTGAGATATCTGGCTGTGACAGACGGACAGACAGACAGAGTCGCACCATAAGGGTTCCTTTTTTACCATTTTAGTACTGTAAACAAAAAACCACGTCACTCGGGTCGTTCAGCCAGTGATATTGTGTGAGACTGGCCAACTCAAGTCGGGACTTCGGTTGGGCCAGTTTCAGTGATTTCCCAATTCGTGTCACGATCACGACGAATATCAGAATTATGTTAACCTATTAAACATTGCTTGAGCGGAGCGTATATCTGATTCACTTGGCCTAGTTGGCCTTGGTGATTAGGAGTACCTGGTCCACCTATCCTATTTATTAAGTTAGTGAGTGTAAGTTCTTAAGATACAGTCGGTATCCATTTTCTATTATTTTATTTGTCTTGTTTTGACGCCTAGAGCCCTTTACATCTGTAAAAATGTAGTTTTAAGTTTAATGTAATTAATGAAATCTCATGTATTAATGTCATATTGTTGTAAAAGTTAATATTTTTGAAAAGAGAAACAAGTGAGTTTCTTCCGGCGCTTCTTCTCATCAGAAGGTCATTACCCGAAGTGCCAAAAGAAAATAATAGAATCAGACATGAGGGCATTGAGGGCCTACTTGCAGAAATATTTTTTTTTACGTCACACCTGGCCGTAAAGTGGTAATTACCGCACACGACGGGTGCGGAAAACCCCACTTCTTAGCCTGGGGGAGACGTAAAAGTTTGTACTTACCCCGGGAGGTAATAAAGAAAACCTCAGATCGCATATTTATCGCCGTTGCCTTCGGCTCGGTCGCCAAATACCTGAGATCTGAGACATTCTTTGTTTTACTTCCCTGGGTAAACAATGTACTATTATTTATTTTATGCCACAGCTGGCCATAAAGTGGCTTTTTCCGCACGCTGCGCGTACGGAAAGAGCCGCTTTCTGGCCAAGTGTAGACATAAAATGATGTACACAACACGGGAGGTAATAAAGAAAGCCCTCGATCGTATCCAGCTCGGGCCGCAAACTTCTGCGATCTCGGCCTTTCTTTGTATTACCACCCTAGTTGTCTAATGTACTATATTCGGGTTGGTGTAGATGCAATGCCTTATGATTCCGTCCGTACGCTCCATACATTTCGTCTTTGTCCTTTCCGTTTTCCCACATTGAAGCTGCAGTATCGGAACATGTCTGTACGTACGTCTGATTAAAACCCACTGGACGGAGTTTTAATGACTTATATTACCGCCCGTTCGACAAACAGCTGCCAGGGGAACTTGAAATATCAGCTAGTAAAATACTGGTACAGCGGCGAATAGTTATTTAGCTCGAAATTTACGGCCCGGTGGGAGTTAGGGAGTGTTAAAGTTATTAAACTAATAGTTATAGGTATTTTAACGTTAACGTACTACATGTATGTACGTAGCTATGGTTATGTTGTCTAAGGTGGATTTTGCTAAGAGTGTGATTGGGTTACATAATTAGAATAGGGTGTTATTGGGAATGTTGTATTAAGAAATAAATAACTGAGTTTGAAACGGTATTTCTGATTACATCTAATATTTTTTCAAGTACAGAACCACCTTTGAAGTGATAAATTGAATATTTATTGCAACTTTTGTTTTAGATAACCTATAAACTGGTCTGTATTTTAGGATTATATCCAGAGTGATACCTACCGGATTACCCAGTCATAAATAGTACATTGTGTAATAAGTGAAGTAAGAACGAGAGTCTATTAGAAGCCCGATACCGAAGGTGGAGGGCTATTAATGACTCGAGTTTGTAACCCGCTTACTGCCCACGATAGTTACACAACCCATCATGATAAATATTGGCTTATCATCACATTTGCGAGGAATGAAAACATAAAAATCAAATAAACTAACCACAGCCGCTAAAAGACAACTTCAACTGTCAACTTTTTCCATGTAGTCTTCCACAGATAATGCTAAGAACAGCGTTTAGTTTTTAATCTTTACTGGCCATGCAGCCATATTGTACCGATTTTCAAAATGAAATTTACTCAAATAATTGCAATAGTCTCTGAAATTATAGTAAAATATACCGTATAAGAAATATACGGTATAATTAGATTTGCAGCCAAGTTTTGAAGATAGAAAATAAAAATAAGCCTTGGCTGATTTGAAATCTAGACTAAGGATAGTCTGAAATGACGTACGAGTGAGTTTTCTATTTTATTTAAAACTAAAGTCATAACTTCATCGGGAGTTATAGATTTTCACACAGATTTACCTCCCGTGGGTTACAAAAAATCTATAACCCCCACGTAATATCGGCTCTTCTAGCTGCTCCATACGCCTGCGTCTTATAACGCCCTTTACGAGCGAGTGTGATGAAAATTAAACTGTTTTTATCTTTTCAGGAAAGCGACTGACGTTCCGGACTACAAGCTGATTAGACTGCTTTTGGTTCCTACGCGTAATTTGGTAAGTCACAATTACTGTCTTTAAGAAAAACTCTTAAACATTCAGCATTAGTATGTTACCGCCCGTAGTGTTTACCCAATTTTACGTCTTTACCTGATCAGGAACTGGGATTTTCTTTCCGTGCAGCGGGCCATGCCACTTTCGGTTAGGGGCAATGTAAATATATGTAAAACGTCTGCAATAGCACCATTCGCTTGCCCTTGTCCCATACATTTGGGGTCGGCGCAGCATGTCTTCTTCTTCCATACCTCTCTATCACGCGTCCTCTCAGCGTTTACATCCTTCCTAGCCATATCGTGTCTCACATAATCCATCCACCTCTCCCTTGGTCTACCTCTTCTTCCAGAATCAGCAAACATCTGCAATACCAATAGTAAAAAAATACTTACTAACGTCCTTGAATAGAAAAGTAGCTCGAGTAGCACTTTCATCCCTTCTAACCTGTTAGAAATGTCTTTATTTTCTGAATATGAGATGGGTGAATCAACTTTTCTTTGCTTTATGCAAAGATTGCTCTTTCTTCTTTCTCCTTATTTGTTCACTTTTTGCATGTTTTAACATGATTTAAATGGAACAAGATCGTACATCTAGAGATAAATTGGGTAAAAATAAAAATAAAACTCGTTTTAACAAATAAATAGCGTGACCTAGCGGACGAACCCTTATTTTCATACAAAAGTGGGGGACAGCTATGTCCGCTGGGTCACTACTTATAAACCAGTTATAATAAATTATAATAAAAAATATTTGCATTACGTAGCTTTATTACCTGTCTAAAATGAACATACACTTTATTCAAAAAATATCCCAATAAAGATTTCCTTTCAATTTTAGTCGGAGAAGGTGAAATTTTGTTGACAAAGAAAAGTTGATTCACCCAGGTGCGAAAATGTTCCTTCCAGATTAACATACTTAGTGGCCCTACTACTAATATGCGAATATTATGAATTGAATCAATAATTTTAATGCATTTCAGGATTCACTGCACTTCCGGCTAGAGCCTCAATCTCCAACGCCGGGAAAACTTTGATGAGCTTGGTTGTTATCCTGGGATAAAGTTTTTTCAGGTAAATTATATTTATCCCATGTTATTTATATTTAATTTAATCTTCTTCTGGTTGCGCTTGCGCCATAAATGATGATTAGACTTGACAGAAGTCAAGAGCAAGTCCATTGAATGCAAAGACCGGACAAGTGCGACTCGCCCACCGAGGGTTCCGTACAAATACTTACAATAAAGACTAAACCTTTTATGATTTAATTACAAATATATAGTTTTTAGATTTTTTCCCTATACTTGGAGAATAATAATTTAGTGAAGGAAAACATAGATTTTCCATTTCATTTGGTGGTATTTGAACAATTAATTGTACCATCAGTATAAGATTTTCAAATTTGATAATAATATTACGGTAATTGAAGTTAACGGCGTGCAAAGTTGGTCGCCGCCACTTTTTTTTAGCAAAGTACATACGCTTTTTACTTCTACCTCGATATATTTCTGTGTGTGACATACTTTTAACAGAAGTTATGTCTGATTTCAGCCTGCGCTGCGACGCCGCAGCTTCCGAGGCGATCCGCAGTAAGCTCCTCCCTTACTGCTTCGCTGCGCAAGAGTTGCCTTGCTTCCCGCGCTTCTGGCTATGCTCTGCGGGCCTATTATGGTCGCTATGGGTGCTGGTTGTTTGGCCGACTAAAGTTTAAAAAAAAATCATTTTGTTGACAACTTCTTTCTCTAAAACCGTAAAATTTTTCATCATCTGAGACTAAGGACAAACGCAAACTTATCATGAAAAAAAAAATGAGAATGTAGGTAGAACGTCGACATTGCATATCGAGCTTTAAATACGAAACATTGCACTTTGCATGCTAGAAAAAATATAATAGACATTACAAAAACGATAAACAAGGTGTTTAAATTTACTTTTTTAGCTCAAAAGCTATTAATTTATAATTTATAATTCCTATGAGCAATGCTAATTTACGTTGTTTGGACAGTTTGATGTGCCAAAAGACCATGTTACAAATTTCAGAGTATACAATACACGTATGATACGTTTATTGACTAAGGATATTGATAGTATTGACCAGTTATACAGGGTGTCCCAAAACTGACACGTCACAGTGACACTGGAGGTAGACCAGGTCAAGAGGTACCAAACAAACTTAACATGACCCCAGTAAAAGTGGCACGGTTTTTGAGTTATTGTCGAATTAAAGTTTTTCATGAATTTTGATCGTTTTTAACATTATTAGTGCCAGTGTGCACTCGGAAAGGTGACAAGGTTAGGTTTTTTTATGAGTACGGTACCATGAATTGTTAATTAAGGTTACAGAAATGGTATTTTATCCAAAAACTAAGTAAAATTAAAAAAATACTAGTTTGATCTTTAATTAATTCACAGCGAAACATTAAAATCGACTTTAACCACCAGTAGTGAAAAAAAAATTACGGTCGGCGGGTCATGTTAAGTTGGTTTGGTACCTCTTGACCTGGTCTACCTCCAGTGTCACTGTGACGTGTCAGTTTTGGGACACCCTGTAGAGTCAGAAAAACTGGTCCGGGATCACGACCCAGCAATTACCCTGTAGTATGTCGTGAATTTTATAGTTTTTGATGACTGATATTTGAAGTTTTTTTTTTGGAAAGTTACGGACGTTCCGTGTTTTTAGCCGGGCCTGCAGTGTCCTCTTAACTATTAGTGAGCTAAAGTGAAAGCAATTTAGAAATTAATTACGTCGGCGCGTTAACATTAATATAATTAGCTAAATCGGCTGTCTGTCGGTTTGCGCACATAATTATTAGATACCTAAAACAATTAGCTTGTTATCCTAACAATTAGGCGATGTTCATTTGTCAGTATTTAGAATTGACTAAAAGTGTAAGCGTTGTTAAAGGTATTCGTGATATAATTTCGCCTAGATACCTACTTAAGTCTATCACAATACTGAAGTGAAAAATATATATTAAGTTTTTTTAATATTTAATTTAGAATATGCATTAAATTCAAAATATAGGTAGGTATTGAAAAAAAATCTGTGCTATAAAATAAATTTATTTTAACTCAAAAGTACATGGGCATTATAAAAATCAGGTAAGTAACCATTATACTTAGGTAGAGATAAACATTAAAGATTTTGGTAATTCTGAGCTCCTCTCCGATTCTCTATTATACCTAGCTGTGGTAAATAAACTTTGTACAGGTAGTTGAAATTTTTTGAAGTGTCGAATTGTAACAAGAAAATGCATTCAAATAGCAGTTTTACTTAAGGTACTTAAGTTAGAAGGTTCAATTTGCAATAACGTATTTTGCTAGAACTCGGACACTTAAAAAATTTCAACTATATATACCTTCAAGATGCACTTTTATATATATAGGCTATTTCCTTACAAAAAAGGCAACTCGGGCAGTTTGAACTTCTCTTTAGCAATTTATATCACGAAAAACAATCTTTATTGGGCAAAAAATGCATATTGTTGGTAGCAAGGACCTTAAAATAAATAGCCGGACGGAGCCTCGCCAACGGATAACTGAAGCATTTGTAGTGGGCCGGTTGCTTTGTACTTACGAGCCATCACACATCAACAAGTTTCCTACTACCCGCAGCACGTACACATTGACCTGACCAGCCAGCGTTAAAGAAACCGGCGGACTAGAGTTGCTTCAGTTCTTTGTTAGCCAGGCTACGTCCGGCTATTTATTTTAAAGTCCTTGGTTGGTAGAAACAAACTTGTATGCTACTATGACAGAAACAAAATAGAACAGTAATTGGCCGAAGATTGTGCTTCATACATTAAAATAGACATAAAATAAATAATAACTGTATACCTATATTGGTGTGGTTGTTTTATTTCGTACCCTTTGCTTTGCAGGGTGACGCTTGCAATTGCTTCTCGCTTAGCTAATTATTATAGATACTATTATATATACAAACATGTAAAATAGCTGTAAAGAGCTAAAAAAACAAATGTAGATACATCGAAGATGTTTCGAAAATCTTGCAATCGATAAAAACTTATTGATTTGGTATTTACAATTCCTCTAGATAGGTAATACCTATTAACCAATTTTATTATCTCAAATTGCCAATAAACTATATAGGTATTAGAACTTAGAAGTATAAAAATTAAAGACGCAAATAACAATCATTTGTAAGCTATTACCAGTACTGATTATTATCATCTCATGTTCATATTTCTCTACATTTATATATTTAGTTGTTCTTTTGAACAGTTTAGTCCAATAGTAAAGATTAAGTGTCCAAAATAATGTTAATCCGTGAATAGTTTACTAAATAACTGTTGTACAAAATGATGACCTTTCCAATCCTCATGCCTATTTTGGTAAGTAATATTTTAGTAAGTAAGCTAAGTAAGCTTTAGAACAGGAATACCCAATAAGTAAAATTGAATTACTTAACTTAAGCTATTTTGATCCTTGATAATATACTTTAGCGTTTAAGAACCAAACATTTAAATAGGGATCCAAATATCGATACCTTTAGACTCAAAGGACGTAAACGCCGTAGGTTCTAATGGAGCTTACGCCCTTTGAGTCTAAAGGTATCGATATAGCAAGCTACCCAGCAACGTACGTATGTACCTAGTCTAGATTGTATATCTGACTTGAAATTTATCTTGCCTGTTCTGAAATCGCATACGGTTAACTATGACTGAAAATATTCAAATAACTATCTTAGAAGTAGATAAAGATTTGGTATATCTCGGCTAACAACAAAGAGTCCACACTACAAAGCAGCCTGAACAACCTAGACTTAACCGTATCGTCGTATATGAAATGCTAGCTTACAAAGGTGTTACTCGTACAAAGGCACCGCGCGCCGAAACGCCACCGCGTATTTTTTCCCATAACTAAAAACCTCGGAAAAAAACGCGATCACAACGGCCTCTCTTAGCGGACGCGAGCATTTTTCCCCCGGTCATAACAACCGACCACGTGCATTTGTTTTGGTTGGGTTTTTTTCTCAAAAAAAGAAGCATACATAACCTCGGCCCGCCGTAGGTGCGCCAAGCAAAATGGTCGTCATTTTTTTCTTCTCTTTTCAACCATCTGTCCGTCCTTTTCGGTCAAAAATGCGATCGTTATTTCTGTTCCGGTGCGGATGTGTGCGTCTCGCGACCGACGCGTTCGGTTACCCTCACGCTATTATCGTTCGCTCTTGTAGCCGGTACGCGGGTTTTAGGGCTGAGTTTCGCGTGAGTTTGCTTTAGTCTTACGTCTAAATGAGGACGGAGAAAAAATGGAAATATAGGAGGCACGGCGTGTCGGATAAAGAGAGCGGGAATCGTTAACGATTCTGCGCCGGGAAGTTGCGCAGATTGCGTTTTTGGTGCTTTTTTTGGGGCATCGCCTCACACCAAGCGGGTGTTTTTTATACCTATCTTTTTCTCGCATACGGGTCTTGTTCTAAGTGGCGTAGGGTGGCAGTGCGTTAGTGTGCAGGGCAAGCACCTAGCACTAGATTTTGTGCGTCCCAGATAGTTTGTCGCGTATAGCACCGTTATATAATGAGGATGGTAAATAGCTGAACAAAGGATCTAAATTGGCGTCGATTTACTAACCGTGCGTTTTTTGTTTACTAGGAAAATGTTTGCTTTACTTTGAGCTACAACTTTCAGTACGATATTTAGAAAATTTTTGGGAAGTTTTTTTCTATTGTCCAAATAAATAAATAAATAAATATTAGGGGACAATCTTACACAAATCGAACTAGTCCCATAGTAAGCTCAATAAGGCTTGTTGTTATCTAAGGAAATATTAAATGTAGCTAGTAGCTACTTTAATTCACTTTAATATATTTAGCAAGAACTTTGAAACTTCAGCTGGTAGGTACTGGTGCTGGTACTGTTGGGAAAGTTTTCTTAATTTTATGTATTTATAAGAAATATGAAGGAATTATTTATTTTACTTGCAGTTAATAAACGGGCTTGTTGTCAGAGATTTTAGTCTGTGGTTTAGGGTTTTGTGATGTATGTTTAGTATGTACTATTTTGTCCAACTAATGCGAGTCTGGCGTTATAATTAATGAGCTTATTCATTTAATTATGCACAACCGCAACACAGGTTGACTGGTAGAAAATATTTTCGGCTATCCACCATTTCTAAGTTAAGCTGTTGGATTGGGTTATTAATGTAAAACTTAAAAAAAAGTTGAAGAAAAAAAAATAACTTAGTAAAAAAACAAAAAAATAGGCATATAAATATATTTTTTTTTTATAAAAAAAACTTAACAAATATCTGTGCTGCTTTTATGCATTACGATAGAAGGGGTGTTCGGAAAGCCACAACTTTTTGCAAAGATGCGAGCCGTAGCCAGACACTCAAGGACGGGGGGTACCTAGTTCTCTGCGACTAAACAGTCGCACCAATTGCATCATTACCATCGCCACATTATGGATGAGCTCCCTATAAACTATGAAGTCGTTTTCGGTTATCTTGTAGAAGTCGCGTGCCTCTGCTATTTTTATCATAATGATCCTGATTGCTTTTATAAAACGGCCAATAATAGTGGCGATGGTAATGAAGCAAGCAAAACGGTATAAAATCGCAGAGAACTACCCGGTTGCGTATTTTTATCGAGCCACAAAAATAAGGAACATGATTTTTCTCTGATGCCTGAAGTGGAGATGAATTCCTAGAATGCTAATTACTTGATTACGATAAGTCAATAAATATGCTTCATGAAATCAAATAAATATTTTATACCACCTCAGCTGACAAAGTTGCCTTTATTGTTTCTTATTTGTTTTTACCTTAAGTTTTGACTAACGATTGTATTTTCTACGCCCAATATTTAAAGAAAAAAAGATATTATAAGCAAATACTTGTACTGTAACATACCGTCTTGATTTATCAGATTCTGTGTACCTATCTCATTCCATAAAATCATTTAGTTCTAGTAAGTTACGATTGTATAATCTAGTCTAAGATAGGAATTTGATAAATGGCAAGGCAAGTAAGTTTGTTTATTTTTATAAAAAAATAGTACCTATGTGAAACATTATTGGCGAAAATATAAACTATATTTCAAACCTGATTAGCTTCGTTATTTCCGTCAACAGAAACATGGGCCTCGGACCATGAAAAAATCAATATTTTTATAAAAAAATTTCTGCTAGTAATTTTTTTACATGCTTTTTACTAACTTGCAAGTTATCTTGTCCCATGAGAAGTTTAGACCCACATGTAGTTTTTTTTGGACGGTCTGTGTCCCGTTTTTTCTAATTTTGGCCACTTTGGGAAATAAGGAGAGGGGCACAAAGACCCACATGTAGTTTTCATGAGACATTAAGTAGTAAGGTCAGAAGCCATTGGCAAAGAGTTTTGACACCCGGTCTATTACTTTTTGAGCTTTTAGGGTTCCGTAGCCAAAGGGTCTTTAATGTTATTATTAGATACAAGTATCGGGACCGGTATTGAACACAGATTCGTTTTTTTGTTAACTTCTGTAAAAGCGATCTTAGGCAATCTTGAGCGGGATTTTCATAATGGATTTTCCAATCACATTACTAAGAAGTGAAACTAGGTACTTTGTATCAGATAGAATCAATTTGTTTTATGAAGTCAGAAATTATTCATTTGCATAGACACAGTATAGGGATGTTACAATGTATTACAGGTCGATTCACGAAAGCTGGCGCAGAGATTTGGCAGAATTTCTATGAAAATAGCTGTCACTCAGTACAGATCTCGCGCCATCTTTCGTGAAGGCTTGCGTGCTAGCGTGCAAATGAAGAGTATAAACGCTGAGATATCACCATCATCGCGATTTTAACGGCGTTTTCTGTTAATGTGACCCCAGCATGATAGAGGCAAGATTCGGATAGGAAACGTGCACGAACTATAGGTGGCAGCACTAAACGACAAAAAAGACACGACAAAAGGAAACTATCATGCCTGTCACATCAAGCTGTCAATTCAAATTATCTCTTCAAGAGTCAATGTTAAATATAGTAAGTCGTAGCTACACTGACGTTAATCGTCCTTCATCGCGATAAATTACCTAACGCCGTTTCCGTCACAATGTGACGCAAGCGCAGCTTCGTTATGCACGTTCCTTTTGACCAAGGACCATTAAAACAAGAGGACTGTCATTCTCCATACTTTGGATCGTATCCCGACCGCAAGGGGATATCCAGCCAAAAACTAGATGACGCTAAAGAACCTTTAACGATGTTATAATTGAACAAAGAAACATAGTACAGTAACAATTAGTTCGTAAACAGCTAATAATAAATAAATTCTAACATTTAAATATTGTGTCACGCTTGCAAAGTTGAATATTTGTTAATAATATAATTCTTATACCAAGCTTATACATAGATGGCGTTGTAAATATCGGGGAATAGCTTTTTGTATGGAGAATGACAGTCCTCATGTTTTAATATTGGTCCTTGCTTTTGTCCAAGATCCCGTCCGTTTTACCTTAGAGTTCTGCCATCTGATCTTCGCAACCCGACAATGAAAAAACACCGACGGGATCGTAATTATACATTCAGTTACCTCAGTGTGGAGGTTTCCTTGCGATCTTTTCCTTACAAGCGTAGAATACAAGTCTTCATGGTAGGTACTGCAATGAGTAAAAAACGCATCGAAATTAGTTAAACTTATTAATAGATAGGTATGTATATGGTATAAACTATAGGGTGGAATATATAGGGTATTTCATTAGATGGCGATCGAGCGCTTGCGGGCCATACCATGGGCCTTTCCGTGGGCCAGATTGGACCGGTTCGCAGGCCATAGTAACAAACGTAAATAGGCTTAAAAATCTATTTTGTTTGTGCAAAACAACATGAGCAGTTGCAAAGAGCACAATAATATTCAGTCGGTCATTAATTCAATAGCGCCATCTATTAGCATTGTTTGAAACAAAACTTTTAGGTACTTATTACAAAATGCATACTTTTTGGTTTTTTTGAGACTTCTCATGTGGTTTTGCGCGGACAAAATGCACCAAGCTATATATAAACATGCAGTAAAGTGGATTAACCCTAAGTTCGTTTGTATGTACAGTCGACGGCATAAATATATTTACACTTTTCGACCTTATTCCATTGAACTATTAAGTGGAAAAGTGGAAAAATATTTGATTCGTCGACTGTACAACCATGCAACTCAAATCAACTTAAGGTCGACTTTCGTATAACACGCTTATTAATGTGATATTTTGGTAAAAATTAACCAATAATGCTATTTTACTATGATCCTACGATCATACGGGTTCTCTGCTACGCAACTGTTCTACGAATCGAATGTACTGTTTTGCTACGACTGAGCGCCATCTATCGTTCTAAACAGTAACTATAAAATAAATCTTAAAAATAAATTACTTATGTTATTATTAATCATTCACCGATAAAAGAAATAAACGCCCAGTTGTTTTTAAAATCGTTATATTTTCATATTAATACACACAAGAAAAAAAAACTTTGTCGAACGTATTAGTTCAAAAGGGTTTGATATGCGCGCCATCTACCGGTGAGTAGCGACGTTATGATGTTGCGTTGAAAGAAAACCGGTCAGTCGTGGTCGTGGTCGTGGTGTAATATTTGGGGTGTTTTGTGCGTCGATTCTCAGAGCAATAGTTAATTGTAAGAGATATTATTTCATTACTTAAGGGTCAAGTAACGAAACAAGGCTAACTTGCCTTTAATTATCACACAGTAATCTACCGTATCTCTTTTCTAAACTAAATACAAAGAGATGATAAATATTTTTTTTTTTTTTCTCTTTATTTATTTAAGGAGGGTTTTACATATGCCACCCTCATCGTGGCTCTCTTACACTACACATCCCTTAAATTAATAATATATTTAACAAGCTCGTATAACAGTTTCGCCTCGTTAGAGGTCGGAACTGCTAGAATACTATTTATCTTACCTATATCAAATGATTTTAAGTTGAGTAGGCGTCGCTGTGCTTCGCCCCGGCCACACTCCATTGTCACGTGGTACACATCTTCCACTACTCCATATTCGGTGCAATTGGGAGACTCAACTTTTCGCATCATAAATGCAAAGCTATTCAATGGGATGTGGCCAGAGCGAAGTCGAAGAGCGATAATCAAGTCTTGCCTACAAAACTGACATGAACTGAACCACGGAGCCCGAGGAAGTGTTGGTTGGATTGTTTTATACCATATACCTTTGGTGCGCGACCTTTCATCAAAGTATTCTGACCAACTCTCAAAACACATGTTTTTAACCCTAAACAAAACGTCGGTAAACCATGGCTTACACTTGAATAAATCGCCAGTGACGGCGGCTTCCCTCGCCAGTCGGTCTACTTCCTCGTTCCCCGTAATACCGGAATGTGAAGGAATCCATTGAATTATCACATTTTTATTACTTGCAAACAATTTCAACAGGAGTCGAATGATTGTATAAGCCAATGGAATGCCCCTGAACACGTAGGTACAACGTATTAAATGTTGTAGGGTACTTCTGGAGTCTGTTAAAATAACAAACTGACTGTAGTTAATAGTATCAATATATGAGAGTGCTTCTGCAATTGCAATCATTTCAATCGTCATTATTGATATATTATCCTGTATATGCAATTGTATTGCCTCCCCGGTCTGCCAATCAAAAAAAGCTGCCCCGCTTCCGATACTTGTTTTTGACCCATCCGTAAAGATTTTATAATGACCGCAATATTTTTCTTTGAGCATATTGATACATATTGCCTGTAGTTGGGAACCGTTATACCTACGCTTCGCCTTGTCAATTTTATCAACGTCTGTTATTAAGCACTTTGTTAAATCTATATTAGTAACCCAGGTATCGAGTGAAAACATCTCCAAGCTATTACTCACATATATCGATATACCACTAAGGTTTATGTGCATAAGTCCAAGCAAAGGTATTTTTTTATGACGCCAGTATGCATTTTCAAATGAATTAGTGAGATCAGGCATAATATCAATCAAATTATTTGCAATGAACGATTTCGATTTTAACCACATTTTACCTGCTAGGTATTGTCTTCTTACTGTCAATGGTGGAAGGGTCAGTTCGGATTCCATCACGTGTATGGGCGTGCTTTTTATAAATCCTCCGATAATTCGTAAACAAGCATTTTGAAGTTTATCTAGCTTTGATAAATGTGTTGTACAGCTATTCCCGTATAAAAAACTTGCATAATCGATCCGACTTCTGATCATTGCAATATATAAACGCCTTAAATGAAGCTGATGTACACCCCAACCAGACCCTGCCAACACCTTAAAGATGTTTATATATTTGAGCACTTTTTCTTTGACCTCATTTATGTGCTTCCCCCAACGTAAGCCACGATCGAGCCAAAGGCCCAAATATTTTACGGTATCCACAACTTGCAACGATTGACTGTTGAGCCTAATATTAAACACATCCTTTTTATACCCCCTTTTAAAAAGGCATACTTTAGTTTTATTTGGGGATATATCTAACCCTATATCTAATAATAACAAAGAAATTTTATTTAAAGCCCGTTGAATTTTTATTTCTCCCTCCGCGGCATTATCACAATAACAGTAAAGGACGTAATCATCGGCATATTGCGAAATAAATATCTCCCTCTCTAGAACCTTGCAGATTTTCATAGTAGCAATGTTAAATAATAGTGGCGACAACGGGTCTCCCTGGGCTAGGCCGCGACTAGTCGATCTTTCCAAAAGTAAATCATCCAATTGGATTTTAAGCTTGCGATCACTTAAGAAATTCCAAAGATACGTGCATATCTTATGACCTACTTTTAGTGAGTCCAAGATGGAGATAAGCACAGTGTTTTCTACATTATTATAGGCATTGTCTATATCCAGAAAGCACCCCATGGTCGACACGCCCCTCGAAAAACCAATTTGAATTCTAGTAACCACTTCACTCAAGTTATCCAAACACGACTTACATTTTCTAAATCCCATGGTATTTTCAGAGAACTCCTTATTCCGCTCCAAAAACCACTCGATTCTATTACTAATCACTGCGTGAAATATTTTACATAAACAAGATATTAATGAAATAGGTCTTAATGATGAAACTTGATCTAGTTCTCGGCCTGGCTTTGGAATAAGTACAATACCGATATCTTTCCATTGTTTCGGAACAAATCCATCTGCAAAAAAACCGTTATACAGGCGTAACAGAATCTTTTTACCATTTTCAGGCAGACGTTTTACCATAGAATATGTAATATCGTCACATCCAGGAGATGTATCCTTTGACTTGATACACTTATTTAACTCCTGCATAGAGATACCAACCTCTATAGGTGATTCATAAGTTGATAATACCGGTGTTGGTGGGACGGCGCAATCAGGTGCCAACATGTGAAGAAGTTGTTCAGCTTTCAGTGGGTCAATATACTGCTTAGGTGCTCTGTGACCCTTCATCCAAGCCATTTTTGTCCACATCTCACTCGCCGTGGTACTAGCATCTACTGAAGAACATAAGTCCTGCCAGCCCTTTCTTATAGCCTCACACAGGTCGTTATGAGCTGCAGTGGTACTATCTCGTAAAGAATCCAAATTGTCAGGTGTGGGGTTCTTTCTGAATCTAGACAATGCCAGTCTACGTTTGGCAACGGCCTCAGATAGTTTAGCATTCCAGTAAGGCTTAGGTTTAAATGCTGACTCAGGATTGTTACCACAAGTATAATAAGGGATGTACGTGTCAGCCGCTAAATTAATACAAGAAACAAACTGATTATAATCTTCTTGATGGTTACCAGAAAAACTAAACATTGTGAAAAGCTCTTCCAAATATTTTTCATATTTGTTCCAATCGGCCTTTTTAAAATTTCTTTTCTTGACAGGATTATTACAATCAAACTGGTTAATCGTAGAAATTTTTATGCAAAAGTGATCGCTACCCAAGTTTTCATTTAGAACAGACCACTTCCAATCCAAAGCGATATCTGTGCTGGCCACGCTAATGTCAGGAGAGGATTTTTGCAGCACTCCATCAGACAATCTCATCCAGGTCGTGTCCCTCTTGTTTAGAGTGATTATTTCACTATCTAAAATTGAATTGTAAATATAAGTACCTCTAGTGTCCGTTTTACATGACCAACTGGGGTGATGACCATTAAAATCGCCCAGAAATAGGGTTTTAGGTGAATTATAGCTAAAAAGTTCATCCCAATCTCTTTGAGAAGTATTAATTCTACTAGGACAATAGATCGCCACTATATTTTCAACGACTCGGCACTTTAAAATCTTAACTTTTAATATTTCAATTCCTGGGTTACTAATTTGAACATTTGAAACTTGACATTTAATCGAATTATGCACTAGTATCAATAAACCACCGTAACCATCATCCCGATCTTTTCTAAATAAGTTGTACCCATTGACTTTAAGTGATTTATCATCAGTTAACCATGTTTCACTAACTACTGCTATGTGGATTTTTTCTAATCTTAATAATTCTTGAAATGATTTAAACTTACCTAATAAACTCTGGGCATTCCATTGTATTATATTTAGCATACGTGATTTATTTGAACCAGCCATTGTTAATAAAGTACAAAAGCCCTTTTGCTATCGGCCAGTCTGACAAATATCCCGCTACAAATAATATTAACCACTCTACACATAATTGGATAACACTTTTAATTTTGTCTTGAACGCTGATACTTTTAAGAAATACCACTTCTTTCACTCTATTCATTAACTCACTAAATGTTGCTTTGCGATCTTCGTGATCTTCATTATCACTGCCTTCGCTCTCGTATTCTTTATTCCAATCTATCCTAAACGCTTCATCTACATTTTGTTCTACACTTGGTGTCTTTTTCTTGGTTTTATTTTTAATCTTATTATTATTTTTAGTGGAATTCACATCTTTAGGTTCTTTAACAAAACTATTTGAAGGCCCTGCTATTGCCTCTTGTTCTTTAAGGCTCTTAGTACTCCTATCGTTCTTGATACCAACTGTTTTCGTAAGTACGTCTCTATAAGTTGAAAATAATGTAGATTTGTCCACGGTAAATGGAGTACTATTCTTCAATGAGGGAAACTGTTGAGATATGTCTGATCGTGAGTCCAAAACAAATGGTTTTGGCGAGGGGGCCACATATAAAGTTAGAGCTTTTCGATATGTGCAATTAAATTCGGACATTATTTCTCGTAATCTTCTCTCTTTTATATATACTGGGCAAGTCTTTTCCATGGATATGTGATTACCACCGCAGTTTACGCATGTGAAATTCTCCGTATCGCAACTAGAATGATCGCCACCGCATTTAGGACATTTAACAGTTTTCGATGGACAAGTTTTTACATTATGACCTATTTTCCAACATTTGTAACATTGAGATACTGGATATACATAGGGCTCGACTTTGATCCGTAAGCCGTCTACTATAACAAATGGTGGTAGCCTTGAACTTTTGAACCCTATTCTGACAACTTCGCTTGGACGCCAGTGTCCATCACTTTTGTCTCGTCCTTTCAGTCTTTTTGCCGAAATAACCTGCTCATCACATGTCACTTCTTTTAGTATAACCTCGTCACTTAATTCAGAGTCTATATTTCGCATGATCCCGTAGCAATGGTTTACCTCCATCGGTTTGTGCATTAGCCATCCCTGCTTAAGGACATTTTTGCATTTATATAGGCGTTCCATATTGTCCCAGCTATCTAATTCTACCCTGATTTTGAATGGATTTATATATTTAACTAAACAGATACCTTTGATGTTATTTTCCTTGAAGAAACGGGCCATTGCAAACTGTTTGGGCAGTGGTTCTTTACCAGTTATGTATACTTGCAGATCTTCTCTGACGGTGATGGCCTGTGCAGTTACATCCATAAGAATCTTTCTTTCTTTTGCGCCTTTTTTTCCTACTTTCTGCCATTCTTCTTCCTTTTCCATATTCTCACTTCCTGTCGTGTCACCTCCTTCTCTTTGCCTCTTTACTCCTAGTTGACTACGCATTTCCCCGCGGTATAACTCCTCTTCCCCTTCATCGGGTTCCTCGCATCTATTATTTCCACTGCATTCTTCCCCACTTAGCTGTTTTTCCGACTCCTTTTTAACTCCTTCATTAATACCTTGAAATGATGTATACGCATTTAACAGATCTGACTCCCCCATATCTATGTTATTCTCCACCATAGCTAATCCAGATTCCAGGTTATTATGTTCCATCATAAACTAATGACGAGCAAGTCCGTTCAGTACCTAACAATAAACACAGGTTGACCGCATGCGGCGGCCACCTGCGCTCGGGAATACCTACGTAGTTAAAAACAACGATAAGTATTCGCTGTGCTATCCCAAATTAATATTATAGATAACGCACGAAACGCCACGTCCTTCCCGCGCGAGTAACGACACGAGACTGGATAAATATTTATCGCGAGACAAACAATCCTGTGGCTAATTATTATTGTGCTTGTTAGATTGTAAGAAAAATAGAAAATTGTTACAGATATTTCTTTGTAAATTGAGGGGAAACCAACCAGATTTTAATTATCGCGCGATATGTTATACTGTATCAGTTTTATAAACTAAATAGAAATAGATTTTCCTTTTTAGAGTACCTAAATATATTTACAACTTTTGATCTGTTCCGTAGAATCAGTCAACGAAAGATAGGTAATGATCATTTGACTAAATAAATGATTTAATCTTTTATTCGGTTGAATAACAGCAGATTAGGTTTTGAGGTTCAACAATATATTAATTTTATACTATTCCATTAACTTTCCAAACTACCCTATCGTGACGTCATATCGACTAGAGTGCGGACAAATGATAAAGACGAACAAGTAGTCCAACTTCGCCCGTTTAGGAGCGCGCGACACGTATTCGCACAGACGCGCGATAGCACGTCTGTTGAGTGCGATCCATACTGTAGCATTCTTACGCATTCTTATTTCTTTTCTTGTAGTTTGTAGTGCGTTCGTACACGGCGTGTAAACATTCAAGCGCCCGATGTACCTTTAATAGAAAGAAAAATGACTGCTATTGCGGTTGCGGTGCGGTAAGGCAGGTAAAATTCACAAAGTCGCTTAAAATCTTTCGCACGGCTACGTAATAGCCCACCAGCAGTAGAGTCCCGTATGCAAACATTTTCATTTAAACCTGAACCCTATTCCAAAGACTTAGGTTTCATAATACATTGTCTTGAGTTGATTCAAACAAAAGGGTCGAATTTCTATAATCCTTTATGTGAAGTTGGATTTCTGGAATACGCATAGTGTCTTATTACTTATTAGAAATGTTTTTGGTGAACAAATAGTTGATTGTTAAACAAGGGAGTAAAATGTGACATTTTGACACGAAATAGTAGGGCTTGCATTCCGGAATTCCGGACGATTTTTCCGATACTACAGTTCCGGAATTCATGTACTTAATGTCGGAAATTCTGGAATTGAAACCAGTGTAATAGACCATTAAGACGGTTATTTTACAAAATTACGACGTTTTAAAATAGTCGAACGCTAATTATCTTCTTGCCCAGTCTTCATAGTGTCTTATACTTCCAACACAGTAAAAGTATTTTTTTAAGGATTGAATAATGCCTTAACATTTATAGGAGGGTTACCCTCATCTGGCAGAATAATATTGGTCAGAAATACACTCCGCAGAACATGTTTCGCAGAAACACATTTAGTCGAATGGTAGTTTTGCATAAACTTTATTTGGCATTATTATTTCTAGGCATACAATACATTTTGTAGCATATCATTTTGCAGATAATGACTTTTGCAGATTTTTTTTAGCATAATTTTATGTAGCATAATAGTCCTGTAGCATACTTCTATTATGGCATAATGATTTTTCTGCTTGCAGAAAAGTAGGTTAGGTTAATTACCTAAAGCTTAATATTCCTAACATGAATTGTCCTAAGAATTATTTTGCCTATTATTAAATTGGCTACACTTATAGCTCCTAAACTAAACTATGGTAGGCGTGAAGTCAGAATCGTTACGTATTCTACCTTCAGGCAGGTCAGATTTCGGTTAGGCACGACCTTTCTTCCGTGGGCACGACGCTACGCCACTGCGAGTCATAACTATACACAAATACTAATAATATTATACAAAACCATAAATAATATTTTTACAGCAGCCCATAAAGCCTCTCTGCTTGGGTAAATTATTAGGGCGTAGAACAAAAAGGGGGGATGGGGGGGCGGAGCCCCCCACAAGCGGGGCTCGGGGGGCGAAGCCCCCCGCATTAAAAAAAACTCAAACCATAAGTTCAATTAGGTTAGGTTAGGTTAGGTTAGGGTTCGAACTGCGTCCCCCAACAAACCGAACTGCTGTCAGAAAAGTAGATTAGGTTAGGTTTGAACTGCGTCCCCTAACAAAAACGAACTGCATTCTTATGAGCAATTTATCCTATCCTGCATATGTCTAGTACAGTTAGAGTAGTAAACGAAGTTCACCTTGACATCAAATGTTATTCTGCTAAGCAAATTTTATGCCACCTAAATATTATGCAGAATTAAAATAATCTACGAAATGACTTTTCTTTTAGAAGACTGTTATGACCATCAACATTATGCCAACATATGATTCGGGATTATAAAATTCTGCGAAATGATTTCTGCTAAAAAAAAATCTGCGTAAGGTGTTTCTGCCAAACAATACTTCTGCTAAGTATTATTATGCGAACCAAATATATGTCAAAAAAGTTTCTGCCAGATAATAGTGAACCTTTATAGGAATACAGAGTCAAAATAAACAAGACAAATGCAACTAGGTAGAGTCTGTGCGGAAAGAGAATAGGCGTGGCGAAAAACGGAACTAACCTAACCAGTATGGCCACAGAACAGAAAATTCGGCACATACGGTAGAAAAGCATTACAGCGTCCCCCAAAATTAATCCTATTCTATTTCCGCACAGACTCTACTTCCTTTTGATAAAAGTGTAAAATACATTAAAATACATTTGTCCTTTTCACAGGATATATTGTAGGCAGGGGAATACAGGTAAAGTCAACAGGGGTAATTGCGTAGGCAAAGGTTTACTATTGGATCGCATAAATTTAAAAGGCATAATGCATCATTTCGCATAATTCATCATTTGGCATAATGCTTTTCTTCTGAACACGTAATTTTGTCAGGATTATTATAACGCAAACCTAACCTAACCTGACTTATTTAACAGGATGAGGCCTTAAAGAGTCCTGAAAATTCCACAGTTTAAGAAAAAAATGCATTATGCCGAATAATGAATTATGCCAAATGATGCATTATGCCTTTTAAATTTATGCGATCCAATAGGTTCCCGTAGGCAAATGGGTGAATCAACTTGTAGACCCACACTTTTGACGTCTCTGGCGTTACCGAAAATGTCTCTGGAGTTACCAAGAAATCGAACTTCTAATAGGATATTTTTCTATTTATTAAGTTTATGAGACGGGGCATATTCAACGTTCTAACATGCACCATAAATCTAAACATACACACACCATTACTTAAAGGCGTTATTTAGGTGCGGACAGTGTCGTGTGGGTAAAAAAGTTGATTGACCCGAATGTGTCTTTTAAAGATTTCTTTAAATCCATAATCGTTAAAACTACCCCTATCCAACCTGCGTGTAAAGCACAGCGTATATACTACTCAGTGATGGGCGAAATTCAATCGACTAACGATTAACGATTAAGATTTACCTATTTAATCGCGATTAACGGCTAAAAATGACGATTGATCAATCTTAGTCGTAAGAGTTCCGATTAATTTAGTCAGGACTAAATCAATCGTCGATTAATTTCCAGCGATCAAATTTTTAATCGATTAATTAATCAGACTAATTTTCTCTCGATTAATATTAGGAATAAATAAGTTTTTTTTTTAAGTCTAAGATTCGAGTTACGTTGACAGATCTACTTCACTGAAACACTATATTTGTCTGAGGAATTTAACGAGTTACTCGTACCAGATTCCTCATCATCACTGATATCACTAATTTTCACAAAATGTATAGGTATGTAAGTTCCTTGTCGTGAAAGTATTGATCCAAAGGACTCGAGCCTTTTAACCCTTTTTATAAAGGCTCGCCTCAAACTGCGACGCCTAAAGGGTTAAAAGCCTAAAAAACCCTTTAGGCTCCAACCAAGGCTAGGCTTATTTAAAGCCAAGACTCTCGGAGCTAGTAGCCTTATTTTAAAAGGCTTCATCATCATCATTTTTATTCTCATTCACCATCATCATAATCATTTTGAGTTTCATTCATTATCATCATCATCGTATTTATTCTCATTCATCATTTTGAGTAGGGATGTAACGATACACAGTTTTGCCGATACGATACCGATACCGATATATAGTAGTTAATATCGGCGATACCGATACCGATACCGATATCTTAGCTAAATAATGAAGTATGAATTTCAGATATTTTTATATCCTTATTATAACTAATGGCAACGACTACTGGTTATATTTACCAGAGAGTCAACCTTGAAAGTGTAAAGTAAAAATAATAAATTGTCAACTCAAAATACTTTTTTTTTATTAAGAACCAAAGATTTAATTAACATAGTAATTATCATTGCACAAGGTAATAGAATAGACCAATACATAAATTAAGTCAGAAATTGAAATTACTTTTAGCCGATTTTTTTTCATACAGCAAATTCTTCAAATATCGGTTGTATAATATCGCCGATACCGATATATCGGCGATACCGATATATCGGTATCGGTATCGGTATCGTTACATCCCTAATTTTGAGTGTCATTTATTATCATCATCATCATCGTCGTTTTTATTCTCATTCATCATCATCGTCATCATCATCATCATCATCATCATCATCATTTTAATTCTCATTCATCATCATCATAATAATTTTGAGTTTCATTCTTTATCATCACCATCGTATTTATTATCAGTCATCATTATCATCATTATTTTGAGTTTCATTCATTTTCATCATCATCATCATCGTTTTTATTCTCATTCATCATCATCGTCATTATCATCATCATCATTATCATCATAATTTTTATTCTTATTTATCATCATCATCATCATTTTTATCCTCATTGATCATCATAATCGGACCTCGGAATTTAGGGAGGAAACGCGTGACAGATGATTTTATTGACATTTATGGATATCGATATTTTTGTTTTCGATTTTTTCTTCCCATATGTTCTACAATTAAATATTCTTTGCAAAAACTGAGATGATTCCTATAAAAAAATCCTTTTTTCATTTTTATGGAATGGTATATTGTTTAAAAGAAAGTCCGTGACGACTAACACTAAAGAAATACTTCAAAAAGAAAACTATTAAGTTAATCATTACCATATTTAAAATAAAACATAAAGCTGGGTATGATCAGGTTTAGGCGGAAAGAAACTTTGGCATCCGATCTATCGACAAATATCGACATGAGAACTCTCTACCTGACTTTCCATTTTGCACCAAAAGCTAAAATATCTTAATGTCAAAAATATAGATATTCATAGAATGTCGATAAACGTTTTTGTCAATCTCTAGTACACCTGTCCTTTTGCCCCCTAAATTCCGAGGTCTAATCATAATCATCATCATAAGTTTTAGTCTCATTCATCGCCGTCATTTTTATTCTCATTCATCATCATCATCATTTTTATTCTTATTCGTCATCATCACCATCATCATCATCATCATCTTTTTTGATAATGAAAACGATGATGATGATGATAATTGAGAATAAGAATGATGATGATGGTGATGATGATGAATGATAATAAAAATTATGATGATGATCATGATGTTAAATGAGACTAAAAATGATGATGATGATCAATAAGAATAAAAATTATGATCATGATGTTGAATGAGAATAAAAAATGATGATAATGATAATGATGATGGACTGAACGACCGGGCGGGGGTCATTGCATACCAAATTTCATCAAAATCATCACAATCGGTCCAGCGGCTTAAACGTGAAAAGCTAACAAACAGGCAGACAGATAGACAGCCAGAAAGAATTTCTTTCGCATTTATGAATTAATTAACAACCAATTAGTTAAGATTCCTGTTGCATATCCATGCAGACTGCGACTGCATTCATAAATGTTAAGAATTTCAATAAGGCTTAGGTCTACTACTGAGTCTTTTCTATGAGCCCAGCTCTAAAAAAGGGCTCCGGAGCTAAAAAAATCGGGCTAAGAGGCTCGAGTGTTTCAATTTTGAATCGAGATTTAATCGTGAAATTTAGTCGATTAAAATGACGATTGATCAGTCGTTAGTCACATACCCTCTCGACAAATTTAATCGCGATTAATTCAATCGCGACTTATTTTGTGACGATTGATTTTTTAATCGATTGATTATTTGACTAATAAATTAATCGATTAATGCCCATCTCTGACTACTACAGTAAGTGGGGGTAAAAGAGAGTTCGTGCATAGTGTTTATAATATTAGTGGGATTTCAACAAAGTCCCCTTTTTAGGGTTACGTAGCCAAAATGGCAAAAACGGAACCCTTATAGTTTCGTCATGTCCGTCCGTCTGTCTGTCTGTCCGTATGTCACAGGCATTTTACTCAAAAACTACATGATGGATATTGATGAAATTTGGAATATAGGTGTCTTTTATGAGCCGCTACTTAGTTTGGTATATAAATAATTAAAATAAATATTTTTAGGGGGGGCACTCCATACATGTTAAAGACAGTAAAAACATTTTTTTTCAGCAAATATCAACGTGTGGTACATAGTTCGAAAGCTCTTTTAAAAACACTATAAGGTTTGTAAGTAATGTTTTTGATTAAGTGAATGTATTTGGAAATAATCGCTCCGAAAGTTGTGTAAATTGTGTCCCCCCCCCTCTATTTTCTAAACCGTGCGTCCAAAAAATATGAAAAAAATTACGAAGGTAACGCTTAATTAATACTTTCAACGAAAATTATTTTCAACAAGATCGAATGTACCGTTTTTGAGTTTTGCCGATAAACTGCGCTTCTCAACAAAAGGACGTAATTGCTATGAACATATGCTCTTTTGTTGTTGTACTTTTTTTACATCGTATTTTTTACCTTATAGTTACGGCTATGGAACCCTACACTGAGCATGGTCCGACATGCTCTTGGCCAGTTATTTACTTGGTTCTTAATAGTTCTGAATATGGGTGTTGCCTGTAACAGGAGCAAATAATTAAAACGTAGGTTCTACTCATCAAACCATAAAACTTTCGTCCAACAACTTTTAAAAATTATGTAATCTTCAGATTTTATGTTTTTCATACAAATTAAATAGCATTTTCAATGTACGTTAACATCAGTCTAATTGACGTCGCATGTCACGCTACAAACATAAAAAAACATCGCAATACATTGCGGCTTCAAATAAACTTTAAAGTGTTCTAAAAATTAAAACATAAGTTATTTTTAAATGTCGCTGAACAAATGTTGTTCAGTTTGAGGAGGACAATCTACGTTTTAATTCATTGCTCCTAGTACAGGCAACTCCTAGTACCTATAATGAACTTTAACAATAAATGCTAAATTACGCGACATAAAATGCATAAAAGATGGCTAGGTAAACTTACAATATCAATCAGCTAAATAGGTACTTAAAATGAACCGACATTTACTTTATCACCCTCGCATTTATATAAACGTGCATAAATCTATTCATAAATATGTATTAAAAAAGTGTATGATCCCTAAGCCTATCCCAAACTTTTGTGAATAAATAAATAATAATGTATTCTATGTATTTCTAATAAAAGGATAGGACAGCCCTATTTTGCTAGGATAGACGAGGGTGGGACGCATAATAAATAAAGAACCCTATTGTATAGAACAGTGGGTCTAAATTTGATTGGTTCTAGTGTAGTGTTGTTTAGATATTTATATAAACTTAGACGCGAATATAAGTGTAAATATCATAAGTGGGAACCCAGAATAGAAGGTCTAATGTTTACATTCGTTTCAAAAGAAAAAGTTTATCTGTAATTTAGAAATATTTTGTAGAACATTTTTGAAACAGTTTTGAGTGACGATCATGCACTAGAAGACGTGAGTAAATATCTCCCGAGGTGTACTGATAGAGAGATAAAATCGCTGTAGGATTATGATGATTATCATAAGCCTATAGCGATCTTCTCTCTCTATCGTTCTTTACGTTCAAAAGCCTTTAATAACCACATCACCATCAGCCAAAAGTCGTCCACAGCTGGGCATAGGCCACCCTCAAAGAAGGATACCATGACTGAACCAGCACCACCCGAATTCAGCGGGCTCCAGTAGTCTTAAGCTTCCGTAAACGTAGTAGGTACGATGGTAGACTTTGTCACACGATAAATAAATGATAAAACACCCGTCACGTTCTGACAAGTGTATAAGTGTGAGAGTGACGAATGCTGTATGATTTATTTATCAAGCGCTAAAGGCTTTGTCGCGCGATAAATAAATGATAAAACACCCGTCACGTTCTGACAAGTATATAAGTGTGAGAGTGACGAATGCTGTATGATTTATTTATCAAGCGCTAAAGGCTTTGTCGCGCGATAAATAAATGATAAAACACCCGTCACGTTCTGACAAGTATATAAGTGTGAGAGTGACGAATGCTTTATCATTTATTTATCAAGCGCTGAAGGCTTTTTCAAGCGATAAATAAATGATAAAGCATCCCCACGTTCTGACAAGTAGGTATATACCTACGTGTGAGAGTGACAGATGTTTTATCATTTATTTATCGATCGATAAAAATCATAAGCCTACTTATCAAGGTAATCAGCTATCTAATACAAAAAACCGCATGCAAATCTGCCCACGCAATTAAGCACTACAATGCCATACGCAGATAGACAGGGGCACAAGGCACAAAAGGCGATAAAATTATAAAATATTGCCTCGGGGATTAAAAAAGTAAGTATCAATTCAATAAAAATACAAAATCCTTTATACCTACACAGAATCCTTACCTAACAAATAAACAAGACATTTATTTACAAAAGCGAATAACAAAGCAGGTGAGGGTATCAAAACATTACCATAAACAATGGCGAGCCTCAATCGCCATTTTTATAGCCCAAAGTAGCTCCGTAAAATAAAGTCCTTCTCGACAAAAGCAAAAAACCGCATGAAATAATGCTACATTTTCATACAAAGCCTTAAATTTATACACCGCCCGCACCAAGGGATGCTTTTATATAATCGACGACCATTATTTACAGGGACAGGTCGTAAACAACAGTTTTCTTGTGAAAACCGTGCCATTTTTTCCGTATAGCACGTGATATTAATAATATATCCAGTGGAAGACATCCCCCGTCGGGGGCGGCTAAATGCGCCTCGGCGACCCCTACGCGCTAAAACACAAGCACAAAAAAAATACACCAACCTTCACAAACGAAAAACAACCATATCCTCAAAGTTATAAAGTCTACATTGCAAGTGAGGTTTCGTAATCACCGCTATCTTCGTATATTATGTATGTATAATGGTGTCGTACTTACGTTTTTTTCACAAAAAGGTCGTTTGTGACGCCTAACGCGAATTCAAGATGGCCGCCGCTTTTTGTGAAACTTAACGTTTTAAAACCGGGCTTGTGCAAATACTGGAGGGAAGTTTTCAGGTTATGAGGAAAGGAAATATTGCTTTTTAGGATGTTGAGGGGTTTTTACTGTTAATTTTATGACTTTGAATGGCAGGATATGATATTGAAATTCGTTTTCATATAAATTTTGGCTGTATAACAATTATAGGAAAGTATACCTATTGTATGCAGTCTCTAAATATCAAAACAGTATTTAGGTAGATAGATACCTATGGAGTTTTCCTTAAGTTGTAATATTATAACTATAATATTGTCATTTTGCCAAGTCATATATAAATACAAAATGGTCATATAAAACAATATAAGATTTAACACACTTAAATCTAGTCAAAAAGACCCCCTCGTGCTGTCCCTGGCGCAAAGGTACCCATCACACTAGCCGCGTTACCACGCTGAATGGCGATGGACAACCTTTGCACCAGGTACGAGCCTACGCGGGCGTCAGACCCTCTCTCCCTAATTCTATGTCCCACTTCCCTAATGAAGGCAATAGCCTCCGACCCCCAGCACCCAGTGGTTTCAAAGGCAAGGGGCACGAAATAATAATTACCGGCGAGGGCCGAATACTTGTCCCGCTTTTTGAGTGCGGCAAAATCCGCAGCCGCACCAGCTGTCTGCATTGTTCGGCCAAGGTGCGAGGCGGCGAAAGTACTAACGCACGTGGCGTCCCACAGCAAACACTTTCCCCTCTGCCACGGCACTAGGGTTAAGCCGTCAGGCCTTTTCCCATCAGTGCGGCAGAGGCCCGGAGGCTCCAGAACACAGGGGATGTTGGCGGATATTAAAGCCCTCCTTACGATGTCATTCAGAGCGTGGTGGCGTGGGAATCTCCCTGAACAACGACAACAACTCAACGCGTGATGGCCATTCGCCTCCACCGTGGAACCGCAAATGCATTTATGTGGCACACATACATCGCAGCCCAGGCGGAGCGCTACTGGCACCCGCAATGAGTCGTTGTCCAGGAGTGTTCCCAGATAAGGAGCAGGCAAAGCCTGCAACCACGCTCCCGCTTCGACCCTAGACACCGACTTTAGTCTGGCCAAATTCACCCCCGTCGCTACACTCACAAGCTGTGCCAGAGCGTCCCTAGCCCCCACATCGTCCCAACCCCGCTGTACTTGCGGAGCCTCGGGGAGCGACGCAGTTGGGTAACGAGCAATCCACCTTGCCAGTGCATCCTCCACAAACGGAATGGTAACCCTGTCTCCATGATAATTTAAAATTTTAGAAACCAGGCTACCAACTCCATGCGCCGACGCTAGGAAGGCCGGCAAACCAACATCCCCCGCACACCGCAAACCGAGGCCACCGTGACGTACCGGCAAAGACGCCTGGATCCATTGCTCATCCGAAAGAGACACGTTCAAGATAGACTCTGCCGCATCCCTCAACACGACGTCAAATGAAGACACGTCACCCGGACACAACCATGTTGGAGTGGTTCTTAAGAGGTATGTTATTTTAGGAACCGCGAAACACATGCGAAGTAAAGTCAGGGCGACATGGGCATTAATATTTTTTAAGCGTTCTTGAGCGAGCAAAAGGAGACGCTTCCTGGTCTCTATAGCGTTAGAAATGGCCTCCTGGAATATAGGAGAACCCAAAAGGGTAAACGTCCCGTGCGAAAGCTCTTTTAGACCAGGAAGCAAAGACCTTAAAGAAGATAAGGAAGAAGAAGAGGTAGGTCCACAGCAGTACACCTCACACTTCCCCGCATTCACCTCCAGTCCCATATCCCTAAGACGGGGGATAAGTAAAGCCAAGTCCTGCTTTACGACTTCAGGCTCCCCTCCTAAGGTGCCGTCATCCAAATACCAAATGTTAAGAGGAGATTTCAGAGCCGACACCGCTTCATGAATGGCAAGACTGAAAGCAAGCGGCCCAAGTGGATCTCCCTGCTGCGCACCCACCTGCGAAAGAATAAGGGAATCATCATAGACGAGGTTAGACGGAGAACGATACACTTGATGTAAGAATGGATACAAGACCGGAATATGTTTTTCCACTTCGCCCAACAGAACGTCCCTCTCTACAGTATTGAATGCATTCTTGAGATCTAATTTCAAAACGACGCAGTCTGCATTCCCGGGCTCCATGACAAAAGTGCGCGTGGCATGAATCGCGGCCTCACACCCCCTTTGTGTGCCAAAACCCAACTGATGCGGCTGAAGGTATCCCGCCATCCCCACTTTAACCTCATGACAGCCCAGCTTAGCCACCAAACGGCGAAATGTGCTACCCACCGCAATGGGCCGTATTCCCCCCTCTTTTTTTGTCAAAGCGCACAGAGACGCTCCGTATAAATATGGACAAATTTCGGGGTTTAATTGCCCACTAAGTAAAAAATTGCACAATTTGACCAGGGACTCGAGCAGCCGCTGCCCGTTATCACCAGCAGAACTCGATGACCCAGTCATTTCGAACATTCGAGGTCGCAAAAAATCGCACAACGCTGAATATGTTGGGATGTTGTTAGGATACATATAAGTAGTGTAAACTCGATTTTGCAGTTTTGGAAAAGTTGTGCTAAATGTGTGGTGGTCGAAAAACACCGAAATTTTCGGTCATTTTTCAGATTTTGGTCTGTACCTTCTAAAAATCGGATTTTTGGATAAAATTGTCTATGACACTATTAAAGAAGATAAAATTCCCTACAATATGAGTGTAACATCAACTCTGCATGTTTAGAAAATGTTGAGATATAGCACTTCAAAAAATTGCAAATTTTCCTAAAAAGTTCGAAATTGCACTTTCAGCTACCTCTCAAGCTGAATAACAGCTGAAATACTGATCTTACAATGACAATCAGATTTATGAAATTATAGAGCAATTATTGAGCTTTATTTTAAGTATAATTTGAACCCTGTACTAGCGATAATTCTCTTGTTATCGGAAAAAAACCAAATCATTAGAGAACTCAGATTTCTCAGGAAAGAGTGCTCCTAAAGCAAATTGTTAGTATATTGCGCAGTTATTCATAGGAAGTTTTAAAAATGACTTTATATTTCTAAACATCATTCATTTAAAAAGTCCTGAGGGACCATGATGATCGCGTACATCGCACATTATGTAAATGACAAAAGCATCGTCACATTTACATATGTGCGTAAATTCGAGAGCGTTGAATACTTTATTATTTATTTATACTGTGATATGAGCAACCATCATATGCCCGCTAAATTAGTCTTAAATACACATTGTATGATCTTGGTCAAAAAATGTGAAAATCAACGTGAACAGGACACCGGACACCATGTAAATTCTTATTTATTGCAATAAGTTACAACTTAGAAGTGAGTATGTAGTTCCTACTGGAACATTCCATGAAAACATATTTTTTTTGTCGCTTACGTAATGCTATGGTAGCAAACCCTAATATTTTTTTTAGTTACTAAGAAACACTACCAATCTTAAAGCCAAGTTTTGATATTACCATACCGACATTCAGATTTTAATTTTACTTGTAAAAAGTATTAAAAAGGTAGTGTCCCTGACGTAACGTTTCCGTGGAATGCTCCTACTGTGTTTGAGATAAGGGTTATTCTTCAGTAATATGTCTGCGGTCACCTTATTCCTCTGGCCCTTTTTCATACTAAATGTATGGAGACAGAGGAATAGGTCGCAGATATATTTCTGAAGAATAACCCATAACACTTCTGCCCTTTTTGAGCCGAGGAAAATTTTGACTCGGCTTCCCGTTTCTTAACTATTACCCCACTCATAAGAATCTTATGTAGGGCTCCTTGTACACCCAAATTTGTATTTTTATGCACCCAGTGGTAGGTTATGTAGAAATATCGGGCAGCAACGTCTTCCATTGGGGTTAAACCAGGGTGATGGACTTTGGCACTGTTAGAAGATCGTACACGTATTTCGTAACATTAGGTTGGTCATCTTGCCTACGTTACGCATATTGTTAACTTATCTAGCATATAATTTAAGTATTTCACACAACTGTTGGCTACATCCTACCCATCACGATTCAGTCTCTCTATCGCAACTGCTTGATAGAGGTCATCTTTACTATTGAAATTAAAACATCAGGATGGATTGTAGCATATTTGTTACAATTACTGATAGGCTGTGGAGAAGAAAAAGCTCATGCCGGACAGCTAGGCTTAACCTTGTTCTGTGCAGAGTTTGTTAGAGGAAGACCTGAGGCTAATTACGAGTACATAGTAGAAGACAAGCTAATGTTTTTAGTAAAAATCCATACAAGCTTACTTATAATATTATCTCGTACTTTGTTATGCAATAAGCCCCTGCTTGATTACTTAGCCATGAACATGATTTTGACGACTCTTTTCTAAGTGTAATCCAGAAGAATACGACCATTTAGCCAATTGCGTAAAGGCAAGCCTAATATTATAAGTACTTACACAAAATAGGAGCATTATTAGATGCGGAAAACTAGTAGGTGTAAACTTATAACCACGTAAAACTACACATACCTACCGGTTGCGTGTCGTTTCGTTGACAAACGTTGAATCTAATGTTTTATGTCATCGAAGATAACTTTTTGCCGGATTCCGTAAAATGTCAGCAATTTATTGCGATAAATACTAATTTACATTGCGTCCTGCAATTCTATCACTGGAGTCAGCCGAGGACTCGCCATCACTTTACGTTGAGTTTCACATTTTATAACTGAAATATTACGATGTGTATCTAAGACTAATTTAGCGGGCATATGATGGTTGCACATACCACAGTATAAATAAATAATAAAGTATTCAACACTCTCGAATTTACGCACGTATGTAAAAGTTACGATGCTTTTATCATTTACATAATGTGCGATGGACGCGATCATCATGGTCCCTCAGGACTTTTTAAATTAATGATGTTTAGAAATATAAAGTCATTTTTAAAACTTCCTATGAATAACTGCGCAATATACTAACAATTTGCTTTAGGAGCACTCTTTCCTGAGAAATCTGAGTTCTCTAATGATTTGGTTTTTTTCCGATAATAAGAGAATTATCGCTAGTACAGGGTTCAAATTATACTTAAAATAAAGCTCAATAATTGCTCTATAATTTCATAAATCTGATTGTCATTGTAAGATCAGTATTTCAGCTGCTATTCAGCTTGAGAGGTAGCTGAAAGTGCAATTTCGAACTTTTTAGGAAAATTTGCAATTTTTTGAAGTGGTATATCTCAACATTTTCTAAACATGCAGAGTTGATGTTACACTCATATTGTAGGGAATTTTATCTTCTTTAATAGTGTCATAGACAATTTTATCCAAAAATCCGGTTTTTAGAAGGTACAGACCACAATCTGAAAAAAGACCGAAAATTTCGGTGTTTTTCGACCACCACACATTTAGCACAACTTTTTCGAAACTGCAAAATCGAGTGTACACTACTTATATGTATCCTAACAACATCCCGACATATTCAGCGTTGTGCGATTATTTGCGACCTCACCCAGATTTTTATGTTCGCCACGACGGGGGTACGATGTCAACTCCTTCAAATGAGCTGGACGAATTCCGTCTAAGCCCGCGGCTGACCCACTATGGAACGTCCCTAGTGCACTTTTGCCAAGGCTTGTTGGTTTCCACGCAAGTTATCATTGCTTTTGATTGTAGATGGTATTCTGTTATTTTGTAAATAGATAAGTAACTGTATCTTGTATCAGTACTTGCCCTCCGCTGATGGGCCCCTGTTAAATAGCGACATTATGAGCAATGGCCCAGGGGCAACACCGCTGCCGAGGGCTGCAGGGTGTCGAGAGGTGTGCTGCGCTTTCTCCGAGGGTACTCGCGGCGTTATGCCCTTTAACACTTCCACGCCTGGAGCATTTAGCTCTCGCGACTCCACTCTGGACGGTCGGTTAAGGCAAGCCAGAGGCGGAGGTCCTTTCACTAAATCCCATGACCCTCCCTAAGGACCCCCCGGAGCACTCGGGTACGTGGGGTCGCTACTCCCGAACAGCTCGCCACAAGCTGCCCTGCGTTATTATTATTAATTTCAACATCCTTTGGCCAAGTATTTGCCTAGGACAAAGTATAAAGACGAAGTAGTCCACCTTCGGCCGTTTAGGAACGGGCGACACGTATTCCAACCCATATCCATACTGGAGCATTGTTACACATTCTTATTTCTTTGCTTGTAGTAAGTTAAATAAATTATTTGCTACTTGGATATAGGTAATTCATTAATTATATTCTCTAAGTAAAACATTTAGTCAATATTCATCGATCTCGAGACACATTGTACCAAATAATAGCAACGCATTACAAACTAAATCTAAACCACGTAACATACTTAATGATATATATGTGTCTTTGGTGCAATCCGTCCTAACGTACTGTATAACGGTATGGGGAGGAGCAGCTAAAACCCGATTTATTGACCTGGAGCGATGTCAACGAGCAATTATAAAGGTCATGTACTTCAAAGAAATTAGGTTTCCAACGGAACAGCTATACCAGATTACCGATCTATTAACTGTACGAAAGTTATATATTCTGCAATGTATCCTTAATAGACATAAAATCCTACCGTTCAATCCTGAGTATAATGACAGAAGGAAGATAGGCAGCGTTGTTTTAGTAGGCAGACCGAGAACCATGTTCGCCAAGAGGCAGTTCAACACGATATCTGCGCACCTCTACAACAAAATAAATAGAGAACTTAACTTCTACCCCAAAACTTTTCATGAGTGCAAAAAGCTTCTGATGAAATGGTTGAAATCAAGAACGTACGATAAGACCGAATTCTTGTTAAAACTTAATTGTTATTAAAACTCAATGAAATATAATAACTGGACATGATGACAGACAGTGACACACACACACACACACACACACACACACACAAACACACACACACACACACACACACACACACACACACACACACACACACACACACACACAGTGGTACCTGATACTCTTAATTTTCTAAAATTATAATTGTAATTGTTTAAATCTATACGTACTTTCTCTTTATCAATTGTTAACCTACTAAATTTTCAATTGTCACCGACTAAATAAGTATTGCTTTCTACCTCAATGAAGAGCGGTGCCTTGGTGGTATTTTTTTTCAACGTTTTTTGTCTTAAATCAAAAACCACATGTCTAAGAAAAAAAATAAAAACGGTTTTGGAATCTACATGTTCAGCCCTTTCATTTGATATCCCACTCGATATATTAGCTCAAATTTTGATTTTCGACATCCCATTTCGGTCCCCTTTAAAAAAAACGTAATACAGGTATAAGATTTTTTTCTGTTCCATAGGCTCGGATTAGCGGTTTTAAACACTATTCCAAATTTCAAGTCGATAGCATGAGTAGATCCTGAGATATCTTGCTGTAACAGACGGACAGACAGACAGACAGAGTCGCACCATAAGGGTTCCTTTTTTACCATTTTGGTACGGAACCCTAAAATTACTGCTATTATACTGTGTCTAGGATGCTATTAACGAGAACACACCTATTTAGGACACGAACGATCGGAAAGATGCACTGTAACCAGCTGTAACGTTATAAACTTGACCAAATAAGACAGGTAAGGATGGATATAATAAACATATTTCTTACAGTCTAAGGAACATACATAAAGTTGCCAGATGGTCGGGAATTGCCGGGATTCTCCCGATTTTTTGTATGTCCTCCCGACTCCCGACAAAGGAGAAAATCTCCCCACAAACGACTTCATTTTAAAACTTAGTTCGATCCACTCAAGGTGGTCCGGCCAGCGAAAATTTCTGCTCTTCCAGGCTGAAAAAAAAAGGTCGTGCGTCGAGCGCGCGGGGCATCTCCCGACCAAAGTCTCAAAATCCCGACATATTGTTCCTGGCTCCCGATAATAGGGTAATTCAATCTGGCAACCCTAAACATACAGTAGGCTGACGAATATAGGGAAAGTGCAGGGACTAGGTAGGTAAATGCAAAATATAAAGACAAACAAATAGTCCGAATTCGGCCATTTAGGAGCGTGCGACACGTTCATACAGACACTCATCACTATCAGACTTAAATAAAAAATCGTGTTGTCAACTGGCTATAAATGTCAATGTCAAGTAGGTATAGTAAGTCGTGGCTACACTAACGTTAACCGTCGTTCATCGCGATAATCGCGGCGTTTCCCGTTAATGTGGCCCCAGCATGATAGAGTACAAGATTCGGATTGGCGGCACCAGTTGGCAGCACCTTCGTTGTACACGTCCCCCATGTATATGTCGCAGCCAACTGGTTTAATCAGCCATTTGGTTAAATGCCTAGCATTTTCACTAAATCATGACCCGCCAGCAGGTCGACGAAGCCCCGCTACGCGGGGCTTCTATTTCTGCTCTGAGGGACACAAGCTAACTAACAAACCTAACCTAAATTTTAAATGAAAAGGCTAGGCAGTTAACTAAATAGCTAATTAAGCTATATAGACAGGGCAATCGTGCGGGGGCCGGGCAGTGAGAGGCGGGTAGGGCGATAGGTTTTTAAACAGCTTAGTCTATCTACCTATCACTGGCGTGGCGTAAAGATATCCTTGGGCAAGCCGGTGCATATTTGGCGTGCATTTACCTTAAGAGCTCTAGAATAAGGTGCTCAAATGGGTCATCACACAAATAATATTTGCTCTTACCGGGATTCGAACCCTGGACCGTCAGCTTCGTAGGCAGAGTCACTAACCACTAGGCTAAACCGGTCGTCGACCGTCAAATTACCTCATAACTTGACATCAAACGTTTATACCGGCAGCTGATGAAGCCTCGAAGTTTGTACAACTGCGCTGCACAAACAAAATCGATTATCGGTTCATAGAAATCGATATTAGAGTCGCGTACTTGAAATCGATATTAGGTTTTATTTGCTCGGTCATTAACTGATCAAACAACGAATGTTGTGAACATTTACGTATACAGTGATGCATTCGGAAAAAAATACTCAAAGAACAAAATATGTAGGTTAGTATACCTACTTAGCGAAATAGAAGCAGGGATTTGAAACATTTTGTAAGAAGTTGGAATACCTGTAATATTATTTATTAAAATTACAAGTCATCTAATAATAACCGTAAATAGGTTATTTTACTAGATCACTTGTCATTTTTTAAAACTGTTTTACAACAGCATGCAGTGGACTTTTGTTTTAGTGTCGTGTTCTTCGGCAAAGAAAACGTGTTGCCAGTAGGACGAGTTCACGATGGCTATTTAACAACCCACGCTAGGACAGAGACGTCGCTTGCAGTTTTTTTTTGTGCTTGAACAGGTGCTAGTTCTAGGAGCTGTCACAACTATCAGACTTCGTGGCGGTAGTGCCAGCACCACGGGTGTTTAAAACAGTGGCGTGCGCGGGCACTGCACACAGTGAAAAGTGTACCAACCAGCTAGTGTGTGTAGAGCTAGACCAGTGTTTTTCAAACTGTGGGTCGCGACTCCCTTGGGGGTCGCAGAGCCTCTAGAAGGGGGTCGCGAGGGTCGAGAAACTTAAGGCAAAAAGGAAGAAAAAACCAGAAAAGCTCAAAAGTGTAACGGTATACAATAGGCTAGATGACTAAAAAAAACTGTTTAGTCCGTCCGTTACATTATGAAAAAATATTGTACACGTATTTTTTGTTTTGTTTGACAAACAAAAACTGACGAGGATAGAGTGCTTAGAAGTTTCGAGTGACGTCACTCTTGAGTACAAATTGTACTCAAGAGTGACGTCACAAGCCCCCACTCCAGAAGTTTGATGATCTATAACTTTGTCGATTTTTAATATTTTGATAAACCAAAAAATACGTGTCCCATATTTTTCCATAATCTAACTGACGGACTATATAGAATTACATATTTTTAACCCAGTCATCATCCCTATTAAGGTTAGAAATCGTGCAGGATAGGGGGTCGTGAAATAATTTCGCATACAAAGGGGGTCGTGCCATGAATTAGTTTGCAAAACACTGAGCTAGACTAATAAGATTGCGGTGATTGATCTTGTAAGGTGTCGTCCTAACTGAGATGCAAGTTACAGTGCACCGTAGAACCACGTATAGGGAACGTGCTGGAACTATAGGTGGCAGTACTAAATCGACAAAAGAGACAGTATGCGGACAGTAAAGCAAACTTATCAGGCCTGAAAAAAATACTGGTTATAAATGTCAATGTCAAATATAGTAAGCCGTAGCGACACTAACGTTAATCGTCCATCATCGCTATATCCACGGCGTTTCCCGTTAATGTTCCCCAGCATGATAGAGTACAAGATTCGGATAATGACGGCACCAGTTGACAGCACCCCCGTTGTGCACGTTCTCAATACGTATTTAACGTTAGGAATAACTATTAACCAATTACTTACAGAGCGTAGCCAAATATGATTTAATCTACCGAGGTTACAAAATTTGGACATTCTATAGATAGTGAAAGTAACCTCGCAACTTTTCCCGCGCACATCGATACGGGTAAACAAAACTCATAAGACACCGGAACATAAGCAAAAAGCAATCCCAATCGATGAATCGATACGTGTCAATCGAGCATCGGGCGTCGACTCCGCCCGAGTGTCGGCGATCGTCAACATTCGGCTCCTTTTTTTTCGGCGTCCGTGGCCGAGTTAGAGGTTATTGTTCCGTTTTTGAAATGCGCGCCAATTTCACCGGTAATAGAATGGAATTTTTCGGCGTCAACTTTTCGCGTTTCTTCGTTTTGTGCGATGAATCGATGGTGGATTTCGGCGATTAAGGGAAACGGTTGGCATTGGGTAATGTTTTCTAACTGTTGACAATTATTTGTAAAAATAGACGACTTATATAAATATAGGTACTAGTGAGCCGTCCCCTGCTTTTCAAATTACAGAACACCGGCAAAGAAAATACGTACATATAAAGTTATGTATATGCTATAGTTATGATAAATGATAATGATAATGATAAAATGATTTATTGCCACAAGAAACAAGAAAAAAAAAAAAAAAACTTATGTATGTTATGTATTACTTATTAGATAGTTGTTAGGTAAGTGGTCGGCAACAGACGCGTAATGCTCCTGGCGTTGCAAGCGTCCATCCATACCACCCTATAGTAGTATAAAAAATAATCATCTTCCACAATCAAGATACACATTAGCAGACATCGGAACTACAGATGCTTTTGGCAAAATCTCGGAAAAAGTTAAGCTAATATGGAATCGGCTTCTTAAAATGTTGATATTAATAATATGTAGATTCCGGGATTCCGCGATTGTACAAAACGTCACAATTATGGAGTACCTTGCAGGTTTTGGCTATTTTAACCCGAATTCAATAAACCAGTACATGAAAAATAACTTCAAATAAGTAGTTCATTTAAATACTCAAATAGGTAGTATGCGTCTATTACAGTTTAATAATAATAAGTTAAATTAGAAATTCCGGGAAATTTAATAATAAAATTAAATTGAGTCCGCCTCCACACTAATCAACACCGACACCGACGCACATTAGTTTAAATAGCATCAAAATCGATTTAGTACTTTTCGAGTTTATCATCGACAGAAAATGTGCACATATATTCATTCATAGTATCATTTAATTACAGCGCATACATTTCATTAATGTAAATACCCATGCGCTTGCTATCTAACAGGCATTATTTTATTTTTATTTTATTTCAAACGAACTGCCTCCAAAGAAAGAAATAGAACAACAAACTCTTTACATAAAAGATATAAAAGAAAATTCGCACGCTCGTAACCATGGAAGCTGTGCTCAGCAAACCTAGGAGGCGAGCTGCGACAAAATAAAGTACGTGTTTGTGCTCGTTTTAGGTTTGCGATCTCTGCTTTTCGTTAATTATAGAAATATCAGGATGGAGAAAAGGTGTATTAGGTGTAACCCAGGGGTACCCAACCAATTACACACAGATATCAATTTCCAACCGTCCCACGTTTTCGGTTTGTTACGTTACGTGGTATCGGAAAATTTACTTGAACAAATATACTTACGGTGTAGGTAGCTATAATTGGGACTTTCGAAAAATGCTTTGCTATTCATATTTTTATCGTAAAGGTTAATAAATATGATACTAATTTCGCGGATTCTGTCATTAAAGCGGTATTTTTTTAATTAATCATTTATAAATTCTTATGAGGACATAATGGATTTTTCAATGTGTGATTTTATTTCTGAACGCATCGAAAATTTTGCTTTAGATATAAACGAAACCAAGCTATAAAAAATTTACATCAGAAGCGTCAACGTCTAATGACGATTAAAACAAAAATATTGCTTTGCTAAACCGCGATATGATTAGGTACGTGTTAGATAATTAGTGCTAGTTCGTTATAATTACTTGCGTATTTCTTCATGCACTTACATGCAATGATGAACATCAGGGTACGCCGGTCGGTCAACATCTCCAGCAGCTCCTGACTTAAGGATGCCTCGTGACGTGAGAGGCGAAACACGTGTCGAGTTTTGTATTTTTGATGGTGGTTTGTTATATTTATTTGCATGTTTTTTCGTTTTGCATGTAAGTGCATGAAGAAATACGCAAGTAATTATAACAGACTAGCACTAATTATCTAACACGTAATCCAGTCGCGGTTTAGCAAAGCAATATTTTTGTTTTAATTAACACGGACTTTGGAAGTAACGCCTGATTCAATCAATTGTCTAATGACGATATTATTAAGTGAAACTAGTGTGCAACTACAATAACTTTGCAGAGCGGAACATGGCAATACCTCCGGTTGAAAGTCAAATTTCTATGAAAATGTGACTTTTAAATGGAGGTGTTGCCATGTTCCGCACTGCAAAGTTATCGTAGTCGCACACTTCACTTTGCCCGGCACTTAGTTTCACTTTACCTGGCACTCTGGGCAAAGCGAATAAAATATCTTTTTTGATTTTTTGATCAAAATTTCAAAAACTGTTAAACATTAGGGGCTAATTATGTTTCTTTTTTAAAGATTATTGATTAAAGACTGATTACAGACATTTTTTCATTTTTTCCTTGTAATACTTTTCTGTTATGTCCAGTGAAAGGTAAAGGTGTTCACTATGCCCGGACTTCCCCTACTCTCGTGAGTAGGTAAATAAATAAATAAATAAATATTAGGGGACAATCTTACACAAATCGAACTAGTCCCATAGTAAGCTCAATAAGGCTTGTGTTATGGATACGAGACGACGATATATTTAATAGATACATACATACAAATACTTAAATAAATAGAAAACATCCATGACTCAGGAACAAATATTCGTGCTCATCACACAAATAAATGCCCTTACCGGGATTCGAACCCAGGACCTCTTGCTTCATAGGCAGGGTCACTACCAACTAAGCTAAAGCGGTCGTCGAGGTGCAAAATATACTAGGCATTTTAACTAGGGAAGGCAACTCGGGTAGCCGGGTAACCGAATTTATTTAGAGTCGGGTAAAACCCGGGTATTTTGACTCAGAACCCGGGTTGAAAAAAGCTAGTAATTAATAAAAATTATGCATGTATCGTTTTATTTTAAAGATCATAAATAAAATCTAATGTCGGCCGCCTTAAAACGTAAAAAAACATCACATGCTTGTTTATCTTACTTAACACGGCCAGCAATGCCGGCAAGTTCATTATAGGTAATGTTATAATGTAACTCTACCCGAGTTAGTCCGTACAAACTCTTAGGACCAAACGAACGCAAGCCAAAAACTACGTTATGTTATGATATGATTATAAGTTAGTTTTTGGCTTGCGTTTGTTCGACAGCATTAGGTCGAAGAGTTTGTACGGACTACCGTAAGGTCGGGTTACTTTCGCCCTGGGGGGTAACTTTGGCCATAGGGATTAATTGGGTCCAGGTTTGATTATTGCATTTAAATTACGGCACTTTGCCATGTGGTTGGTTTTAGCTGGCCATTCCTGTTTATTATCAGACCCTATAGATTTGAGATATGTGATTTACAAGGAGGGCAAAGTTACCCTACATTTGGCCAAAGTACCCCGACCTTACGGTATACCCGGAACCCAAAAACCCGGGTAACTGACTTTATTTCGAGTTTGACCGAGTAATTTTAACTTTCTTACTATCCTTGATTTGCCTTTTTATTGTTGACTACTTAGTATATCTCTATTTAATTTGTCTGAGCGCACCGAGCTCCCGCGCCGTCGATTCCTCTAAATCATTCAAGCTCCCGCCGCCCGACAAAGCGGCGTAAGTACAAAAATCAAAAAACCAAGACTGAGTACACAACAACAATTGTCTATGGGCGATTGTTTTGCGTACGCCCCGCCAGGTGGCGTGCGTCGTCTGCGCAAATAAATAAACAAATTGCCGCTGTGGTTTGTCTTTCGCAGTTTAATTTTTGATTTGTACGGATTGTCTGGGATATACAGGCGTTTTACATATCCATAACTTTAGACTCAAAGGACGTAAATGCCGTAGGTTCTAATGGAGCTTACGCCCTTTGAGTCTAAAGGTATCGAATGACTGCAGCGGCTAGAATAGGGTTTATCATCATTCATCATGATAATTTTTAACCCGAAAACGCCTACTGCTGAATAGAAGTCTCCCATCAAAGACTTTATGAACATAAATAAATAAATAAGGTTCATTTACTTATGTAGGTACAGCCATCATATTTTCTTATATCTGCTAAAAGATTACGGTATTGACTAAGCGTTTTAACCATTAACTAAATGACGATAGTTGAACCGTTCACTGTCCTTTAGAGAAGATATTTATTTATATTCAAAGTAATACCTACATTGATAATAAAATGTGTATTTTTTTTATTTTAGAGATATAAAATATGGCGTCTTTGTAAATATCTGTTAAAAGCACAAGTTCATTCTCTACTGAAACTGATAACTAGAATGCTATTTCCCTAGTGCACGTTTTCACGTGTTTAAAAACGCACATTGATTTAATCGATCCATAATAAAAACCACTCCACTAAAATCACCTTAAAATAGGTTTTATTTAACTTAAAGTCTTAATGTCAACAAATAGTGCACTGCACTTAATACACACACTGTGACACCTTCGTCAAATAATATCGACTAAATCGAAACCATATCAACCACTAAATCTGATATCCCCACCTTAAAAATAACAATCAAAGAAGTAAACAGGCTTCCCTCGTATACATACAACAAACACAAACCTAAAGCCTTTATTACAAATGCATAAAGCTGAGATTCCTTTGACAATTTGTAATACAGCAGCAAATTAGATTTGCAACAACATCTTTGTGTGCGTTTTTTGTAGCAAAAGTACGCTGCAGAAATGCAAAGTTAAATTTACTATTGTCGCGGCGCTAGTATCGCTAAATAAGTACGCAGGGTTAGTGGTTTGTAATTTTTCCGGGTGAATCGGTATGTTGGTCGCGGGTATGTATAGGGAGGTGCCTATTTGCAGCGAGGTCGATCCAGGGCACTGCAACGAGCTCAGAGATTGGGGAGCAACCCTTTCTGTGAATGTAATATTGTATATAAACAAATTTATTTTTAAAGTTATAGTTAGTGTTTAACTGAGAATTAGATGCAATTAAGGAAGTGAGTAAGTAATTTGGGCGAAACAAAATGTCAGTCGTTTAGCGTACGTACCTCTATTAATCCAGTGCACCGTTTTCCCGCGGGAACTCGTTCAAACACACGTTTTGGGATAATAATGTCACTTTCTATGTATGGCCTTGTTGCCACCCAAGTACGCACTGTCGGTCGGTCTCAAGTCTTTTTGGTCCTAGCGGTGGCGGGTGGGGGCGTTACCCGAAGATTCCCGAAGATTAATATTATACTGAACATACCCCCGCCCTAAACATTACCATGTTTACGATTTGGAGAGGAAGGGTAGTTAATTTGCAGAGCTATCAAGGGGGAGACGAATTATCCTATTGCTAGGTCTAGTTAGAACACCTGTAACGGTCTTGACTCGCACTACGCGCACAACACCGTCTTTCCCGGGCACTATATCCACAATGCGGCCACGCCGCCACTCTAATGGTGGAATATTGTCTTCTCTAAGAAGAACCAAGTCACCAATGGCTGGAGGTTTTGTATGAGATGCCCATTTAGGTCTTGTTTGCAAAGTCGATAGGTATTCCGATTTCCATCGTGACCAAAAGTGTTGTAGCATTTGTTGCACTAATTGAAAACGAGTGAGCCGGCTAGTTTTGATTTCCTGTAGTGGATATTCAGGGACCGCGGTAAGTGGTTCTCCAATAATAAAGTGGCCAGGCGTGAGCACTTCGAGGTCATTAGGGTCCGGCGATAAGGGACATAGCGGACGTGAATTGAGAACCGCTTCAATTTTGGTAAACACTGTTGTTAGTTCTTCATATGTGAGCGGGGTGTCCCCGACAACTCGTTTTAAGTGAGCTTTGGCTGACTTTACCGCGGCTTCAAATAAACCGCCCCAGTGGGGGGTGGTGGGGGGATCAAAAATCCAGGTTATTTTACGTTTGGCCATCTCAGAGCCTAAGGTATGCTTATTGAGATTAAGGAAGTTACGAACCTCGAGGAGGTGATTGTCAGCACCTACGTAGTTTCTACCACAATCCGATCGAATAAGGCAAGGGAGACCGCGCCGAGAAGTAAAACGGGTAAGCGCGGCCAGGAATGCTTCAGTAGTAAGATCCGACACTATTTCAAGGTGTACCGCCTTGGTCGCTAAGCACACGAAAATGCAAAGGTAAGTTTTGACCAGCTTTCTATTACGAGCAGCCTGCACCTTTGTATAAAACGGACCAGCGAAATCAGTGCCTACCCCCTTAAACACGCGAGCAGCTGTTATTCTATCTTTAGGTAAGTCGCCCATAAATGGTTGCTTTGGCATCGAGTTCAACCGATAGCAGGGCAAACAATTAAACAACGTGTTATTAATTAATCTTCGCACAGAAATAATCCAGAATTCTCGAGATAATATGCTGTGTAAGGCGTTAGGAGGAGCATGTGAGTTCTCCAAATGATAGTGTCTTATTAACAACTTCACGAAACTGCCATTTTTTGGGAGAAGTAGGGGATGTCGCGCGTCAAATGGCAATTCGGAATATTGTATACGACCGCCGACTCTCAGTAATCCAGTTGTGTCCAGAAAGGGATTTAATTTTCGAATGGGAGAGCGTACCATCAACCCACGTTTTAGAGAGTCAATTTCTGTGGAAAACGCAGTTAGTTGTACTAACTTAACTAGATAGTGCAAAGCGGCTTTCCGGTCTGATACTGACAAAAAAGGGGATTTATTACGTTGATCAGGAAAACGGGAGTTATGTATGAACCGGAGGACGAAGCCAGTGACCCCTATTAGTTTCTGAAAGGAGCTGAAACGATCTAATAAAAAATCGGGATTTGGGGCGCAACTTGCGCTGTTGACTATGAGACAACGTAGTCCAGGAAGTTGAGCCATCTGGGATGGTTTGTCTTTTGGCCAACTAGTGGGAGGCTGTGACAGCCAAGATGGACCCCACCAGAGTGGGTGATTAAGTAGCATCTGGGGGGATAGGCCGCGAGAGGCACAATCGGCGGGATTAAGACTGCCGGGGACATGTCGCCAAATAACTGGAACTTCGTTATTTTTAATTTGAGAAACTCGGTTGGCTTCAAAGGTTTGAAGGTCGTAAGGTGAAGTATTGAGCCAGGCCAGAACAATTTGGCTATCCGACCATGAGTATATGGTGCTCAACACAATTGTCTTCTGCAGGCAGAGGGCGACGTGTTGAATTAATTTAGAGAGGAGCGTAGCTCCTTGCAATTCTAATTTTGGAATTGTTAAACGAGTCCGAACTGGGGCAACCTTAGTTTTGGACATTAACAAGTGGACGGAGCAATTATTCTGGCGATCAACTGTGCGAAGGTAGACAACTGCAGCGAATCCGGCCTCTGAAGCATCGCAGAATCCGTGGAGGGTGTATGACAACGGTTCCTGGGGAAAAATACATCTAGGGATGGAAATTTTGTTCATAACACTCGCCAATTCCCGGGTAAAAGGCAACCATTCGGCTGCCAATTCTGGGGTAAGTGGTTCATCCCAATCCAGTCCTGAGAGCCAGAGCCGTTGTATAAATACCTTGGCTCTAAACACCACAGGCGAAATCCAGCCACTAGGGTCAAATGTACGGGCTATGAGTGACAATACTTTGCGTTTGGTAGGACAATTTTCGGTGTCTACAAAGGTGTTATAAGTGAAGGCATCAGTTGTGGGGTTAAATTGAACTCCAAGAACCGCTATAGTTTGAGGATTTTCACTATCCTGTATCGTGTGGCGGAGTTGCAGGTGGTTGGGGGGAATATTTTCAAGAAGCTCTGGTTTATTCGACATCCATTTCCTTAATTCGTAACCACCCGCCCGCATTAGGGATTCCAATTCTATTTTAAGCTGTCGGGCTTCCTCGTGGTGAAGCTGGTGGAGTCGGTCGGGGGGGTGTACCGGTTACGGAGTAGTAACGTGAACCCCCGCCCGTGCGAGGCGGTGGAGAGCTAAGGCGCTTTGGTTCAGGTGAGCGACGGAAGGAGACCGTCCTGGGTGCAAGCGATGCCGGTGTCGGGTAGACTGGATTGCGAGGGTCATTAAAACACAGGAGAGTATGGTGTGTCGAGCGCCGGCAGGCACTGCAGCGATAATCTCGTGCACACGACGAAATTAGGTGTTTGTCCAAACATCTATAGCAGAGGCCATTTGCTTTAACAAAGGACGCGCGATCGCGAGGTGACATATTCAAAAATTCTCGACACTCGCGCAAGTAATGGGATTGGCTCGAACACATGGGACATCTAGGTGTACGCGTATCAGATTCGGTAATTAAGAAGTGACGGGAAGACCGCACGACCGGCTGTAGCCTAGGGTGGGAAGACGGCGCATCTACGATTGCGGTACTTCCAACGTTATCATGGTGACGGCATTCTTCTTCTAAAAAATTTATTAGTTGGTCAAACGTAGGGAGGTCCTTTTGACCATTGTCATGACGCCGCTCGAATCGAGATCTTAAGTCCGCAGGGAGCTTGACAAAGCAGATGTGAACAAGGATGTACGACCAATGTTTTACCGGCAGTTCTAATCGCTCTAGGCACCGATAGGCAGTAAGTAAAGGGTTAAGAAAGGAGGCACGCAGACCAGTAAGTCGGGAGCTAATCTCAGGTAGAGACATGATTTGCGAGATATAAGTATCTGCAAGGACCCGCGTATTATGATATCTTCTCTTGAGAAGATCCCGGGCTATACCGTAATTTCCGCCTTCTATCCGTAGATGCTGAACCAAACGTTTCGGTTCTTCCGATAAAGCGCTCATCAAATAATGCATCTTGTGTGTGGGGAGTAGATCGATTCGGGCGTCCACCACACTGTCAAACTGGTCGATAAAACTTATCCACGCATCGGGTCGACCATCGAATCTAGGAATCGGAAGGTCCGGCAATTTTTGAGGGCGCGGGCGCTCAAAGTCACAGGCCGCGAGCGTGACTCGATCGGCGGTCGGGCGCTGAGGAGTACTTAACGCTACCGGAATTATTTCATTTCGCTTGACTTTGATATCGATAACTTTATCGCCAACAGACCTAATAAGGTTTTGAACGTAAGTATATTCCTCTGAATCAATGGCTTGGTCTAAACCACCCAACAGGTAAGCGCCCGCCAATCGAAATTCTTTGTACTGTTCATCCAACTCGCTTATATATACAAGGAGGCGGGTTCTATCTATCACGTTAAGGTTCCGATGCGCGTCACTAATCCAATCGCTGGTCAGTCTTAACGTCCCTACCGATTTTCGATAATCCGCGGTTTCCGTAAACAATGTAGATCTAAGTGTATCATTATGCTCGTTTTCACTCATTTTTATCAACAATAACTACCAAAGAGTTTAACTCAGCCCGCAAATATTTTATTCAACAAAACCTGTAATGGATTTCGGACCTTAATCGCTTGCAAACAAGGCACACATTCCCATACGTCCCTTAAGTAAGGCAGCAAGTCAAGACCGCATGTGGTAATGGTATGTTTCAAAACTTTAGGTTATTAACTTGGTATTATAGTTGTAACAAAATCGGGAAGAATTATACGATGTTTGCTTTGAACCATAGTAATCGATAAATAAGACGGAATCTAACCACGCTCTGCTACCAGAAATGTTTAACTGAGAATTAGATGCAATTAAGGAAGTGAGTAAGTAATTTGGGCGAAACAAAATGTCAGTCGTTTAGCGTACGTACCTCTATTAATCCAGTGCACCGTTTTCCCGCGGGAACTCGTTCAAACACACGTTTTGGGATAATAATGTCACTTTCTATGTATGGCCTTGTTGCCACCCAAGTACGCACTGTCGGTCGGTCTCAAGTCTTTTTGGTCCTAGCGGTGGCGGGTGGGGGCGTTACCCGAAGATTCCCGAAGATTAATATTATACTGAACAGTTAGTATAGTTAAAGGACACTGGACGCTGACTTTCAAGGCCCTACGATGACTGACTTTTTTTCTAAAATTCGTGTAATGCTCTTGAGAAATTGAAAAATGATATTTCGCTGTGGAATAAAGTGAGACTTAAACCATTATTTGGTAAGTTTTTTGCTATGTACATATTCTGTTTTAAGTTTGTTTATTGGGTATATCTACTCTGGTTTTCAGAAACAGCAATACAAGTAGATTTTTTTAGTGTTTTGGACTAAAATCCACTTTATTACTAATTTTATTAGTGTAAATATTAATCACGTTATTTATTTATCTGCGATGTGTGTTACAAATTTTATAAAGTCACCGCAAACACCTTGCTATACCGCAATTTTTGTAAAAAATATCAGAGGTATATAGGAGATTCCAAAAAAATATCGAATTCTAAAGTTTTTATTGAATCGCAGAAATTATCTCAAGAATCAAAATCACACGGTTTTACGATGACGCTTGTCACTGTGTGTAATACAAGCATAAATAAAACTAAAACTCAGTAGAGTCTGTGTGGAAAGAGAATAGGCGTGGCGAGAAACGGAACTAACTTAACCATTATGGCAAATACGGTAGAAAAGCATTACAGCGCCCCCAAATCTAAATCCTATTCTCTTTCCGCACAGACTCTAGGATAGCATAAGCGCAGCGACTAGCAAAAACACTTTATTGCAAAAAAAAACATACAGAAACAATACAATGATCAATGGTTATTGTGAGGATATCTGAATAAAACGCACGTAGTAGGTTCAACGGTATATTCCGACTGACAAAATCACGACTGCATAAGACCATCTACCTACATATATATGATTCTTAATCCACCTACACTACACCTCCACCCTTATTCTATGTCTACGACTAATCATTTATTTACTAATGATGCATGCGCAAGAATGCGCCCTATTGCATCGTCTTATACTTGCTTAACCTATTCACAATGAAGTACATGTAATAAGCCGTACGTGACACTTGTACGTACGTAAGTTAATAAGTATACAGAAATATAATTATAATCTAAACCTGTAAGTATATACTGTTCATTTAACAACATAGTTCGTAAATCTTATCTAGCGTTATAGCTAGGCGGGTTTCCTAGGCGACATTTACGAATGTGCCGAGGACGGAGCGGTAAAGTGCTCGCTGGGTTCGACTCCCGGCGTGAATCTAATTGTTCCGAACCTACTGCGACCTGACCCTCACTACACGCTGGCTCCACGGGGTATTCTACCTCAAGGTCGCTGCCGGGCGCGACCGGGGCCCCTTCCTCGACCGTGCCGGTCATCGCTGACTTTGCGACCTCAGGACCAGGGTCGGACGGAACCTCTTGTGCCACGGATGAGCCACTCTCCTGCTGCGAGGGGTTGTCTGGACAAATTAAAGAAGTACGAGTTCGTCGTCTTAACTGATCGCTATGCCTATGTGCTGACCTTCCGGCCTCATCTGATACGGTATAATCCCTGCTTCCTAACTGTTGCGTAACCTTACCAGGAACCCACTTGGTCCCCCCTTGATACTGACGCAACCACACTTCGTCCCCGGGTTTGTAGTCGCGTTCGGACGCGCCGCCGCTGTTTCTCTGCTGCCGTTTCTGTGCTAATATAATAAAACTTCAACACTAGTTTTCACTGTGAGTATATTTTTACCACACACACTTCATACACTTAATTAACAATTTAAGTAACTCCTAGGTGGTTAATAATTCACTCTGCAGGTTGTGAACCGAATGCCCCCTTCCTTCTGTGTCATGGGTTTTTAACAACACCGCCCCGTCTGTGCAAATGGGGGGGCAGAGCGCGAACACAATACCGGAAGTGCCAGTATAATTCTAAATTTGATCAAATCAACTACTAATTTATAAATATATATTTTAAAAATCATGACATTCGGCCATCCAGTATCGTGCAGACTCCTGACGCACGACAACCAAAATTACAAGCTATACATAACAAAATCATGACATTCGGTAGACATTACTAGCATAAAAGCAATGTATTTTTAATTTCAATGAAAATACATTCATGTACTATACTGCCCCAATCGATTTAAACATTACTTCATATATATTACACACTATTTTCTGTATATTACACAATATAACAATATATGTTATCATTATTGTTAATTATCATTACTTAAATCAATTCTTTACATAAATCTAATCACTGTCATCACTACTACTGCTACTGCTGGCATCACTATTGTGCAGTGCAAGAGTTTTGATGTGTATCCACGGTCTAATTCTGTCGGCCGCTATCACAGTTGTATATAGTTTACCTCTTTTAATAAAACCGGGGACATCTGTTATTCTATAGCGGTCGTTGCCTAGAACTTCGGTGATTTTGTAAGGCCCTATAAATTTGGACAGTAATTTTGTGCTCTTTCCGCAGTTATCAAAATTATTCCGTGAAATCTTAACTAAATCACCGACGTTATATTTAGTGGCAGGGACTCTATCTTTGTCGTGCCTTAACTTCATTTTTGTTTGTTCCTTCTCAATATTGTTGCTTATACCTTGTCTAATTTCATTTAAGTCTGAACTGGTTGCGTCATTTGAGATATTAAGCTTATTTGCCAAACTGTCGTGCATTTTAAACCCGAACAATGCCTCCGAAGGAGTTCTTTGTGTGGATGCATTAATAGTGTTGTTAATGCCCCACTGGATCTTACCCAGACGCTTGTCCCAGTCCCGCTCTTGGCCAAAGGAATTCTGTGCAGCTAATGAATTAAGAATTGTTTGATTAAATCTTTCAGCCTGGCCATTAGCTCTGGGGCAAGCGACTGCGTTGAGAACGTGCTTTATGCCATGTTCACTGCAAAATGTTTTAAATGCAGCTGATGTGAACGAGCTACCGCGATCAGAAATAATCCTAGATGGCGGACTGAAGTCGTAGAATATTGAATTTAAAGTTTTAACTGTAGTTGATGTTTTGACATCTTTTACAGCTCTGATGAATACATATTTAGTGAAAGCGTCAACTACGGTAAGTATATAGGACTTTCCACCTTTACTCTTTACAAATGGCCCAAGATGATCCATATGGACAGTATGAAACGGCACAGGGACCTTTTCGATGGGATACAAGTGCCCGGCTTTTTGTTTTGGGGCTGAATCTTTGTTATAAGCACATTCTATACACGCTGAAACGTATTTCTTTACAAATTTGCGCAATTTCGGAAACCAATATTGGTTTTTGATTTTCTCGAGAGTTTTAGCGTAGCCCAGGTGGCCGATGTCGTCGTGATTAGCACGACATATCTGCCACCTCGCGCTACGCGGGATTACCAGCAATAAACGATCGTCTACTTTTCTATAAACGGCATGATTCTTGACGATATAATTTTTACGAACGTCCTTACATTCTTGGTCATCTCCGGGCTGAAGAATTTTATGTATGCGGGCGATATCCGGGTCAGCAATTTGCAAAGATAACAACCAATTTTCTTTGGTTATATTGTATATGTTAACAGAAGGATTATCCTCGGCCTCCGCGGATAGATTGGTGTTGCGACTTAATGCGTCTACATGCGACATTTGCACTCCTGGGCGATATTCAATGTCAAAAGTGTATTCGCTTATTTGCAGCCACCACCTGGCTATCCGCGGAATGAGGTCTCTTTTAGTCAGCGTAGTTCTAAGTGCAGCGCAGTCTGTATAAACTTTAAAGTGGATACCCAGGAGATAAACCCTAAATTTTTTTAGTGAGGATATGACGGCCAGTGTCTCTAATTCATATGAGTGCAGGTGTCGCTCTTCCTGAGTGGTCTGTCGGCTGAAATAAGCGACAGGCTTCAGGACGCGGGTATTTCTTTGCCACTGCATCAAAATTCCTCCTACACCCAGAGAACTGGCGTCAGTGTGCAGCTCAGTCTCCAACTTAGGGTCATAGAGTGCCAACACCGGTCGACTGACAAGCATTTCCTTCAATTTGCAGAAAGCTTGTTGTGCTTGATCGGACCACTGCCATGCAAAATCTTTTCTTAGCAACATGGTCAGTGGACGAGCAATCTCGCCATAACCTCTGATGAACTTCCGGAAATAGCCGGTCAGACCGAGGAACTGGCGGACCTCGTGCACGTTACTTGGCGTGGGAAACTCTTTCACAGCTAATATTTTAGTCTCTCCTGGTTGTATACCCTCAGATGATATGTCATAACCAAGGTAATTTACACGAGTATCGAAGAAACGACATTTTGAGAGCTTTAGTGTTAAGCCATATTGCCTGAAGAGTGCTAGTATTTCCTCCAAGCGTTCAAACATTTCTTCGACACATCGAGACGGAATGAGGACATCATCTAGATACGCCAAGGCATATTCAAATCTCCTGTTCCCCAAAATTTTGTTTATCATCCTCTGGAAAACAGCTGGCGCATTAGCCAGTCCAAAGGGCATTCGTTTGAACTGGTAATGTCCGTCTGGAGTAACAAAACCAGTGAGATGTTGACTATCCTCGGCCATCGGAACTTGATAATAGCCGGAGGCTAGATCAAGTGTGGTGAAGAAGCTGTTACCACTAAGATTTGATATTTGGTCATCTATTACAGGCAAGGGAAAACGATCCTTAATTGTCTTATTATTTAAAGCCCTAAAATCAACACAGAGCCTCTGTTCGCCAGTCTTCTTTCTAACCATAAGAATAGGGCTTGCATAATTAGAATTAGACTCTTGGATTATATCGTTCTCCAATAGCTCACTGATTGTCTCTCTTACTTGCTCCCGCTCAGAGTGAGATAGGCGGTACGGTCGGTATACTATTGGTTTATTATCCGTTAGTTCCAACTTCATTTCTATATCGGCAACACAGCCGATCTCACTCAGTTTAGTAGCAAAACAATCGCGGTAATTCTGTAGCAATGAGTAAAGTCTGTCAGTTTGTGCGTCTGTCAGTCCTGGACCAATTTTAATGTCAGATTTATTTAGAGGTTCCAATTGGGCAATATCGGTGGTGATCCTATTTATTTGGCAGGCCGCCCGCTCGGTAAAAGGAATGGACCTGGCAATAACTGTGTTTGTGTCGAACTTGACACTGTTTTGTGATAAGTTCGAAACAACCACTTCACCTTTGCCATCGTTGAGATGGTAAGCGCCCTGCATCAAACGGTATTCTTTACCAGGTTCTAAGGTGGTATAACCTTCTATGAAGATATCGCCAGTGAAGTTTGATTCTACGTGAACTGGCACGGTCGAGGTTTTGGAGATTTCAATGGAATGGGTAACATGCAACTTCAAAGAATTATCCTCGCCATCAAAGGGGTTGTCGCTCGGACACTTATAAAACATTAGTCTCTGATTGTCCTTGAGTACAGTGACGAATGGGAGTTCCGTAAAATTCTGACCGATAATCAAAGCTGTTGGCATGAATTCATCGTCTATTATTAAAGCCTCAATCGTTGAATCAACCTCGTCGACTTTCACATTAATCAGTGATTTATACAAAGGGACGACAGTAGACTGCCCAAATCCCTTAACTACTGGGACAGCATCAAAATTCTTTGTTAGCTCTAGAACTTCCGCGTCACTCTTCCGTAAGAGGGTACATTCACTGCCAAAATCTACGTAACCTACAAAATTGTGGTCGTCAATGGCTACATTCTTATAAAATTTATCGTTTGCTTTAGCAGTGATATCAATTTTCAACGTTTTCTTTTCATTAACACTACCAGCGTTATTTGTGTTAGTCGAGGGGGTATTCTTGAAGGGCTCTAACCTACAACTATCATTGTCGTGTCCGATTCTATTGCATCGTTTACATTTCAGTATTGGTTTGGGGCACTTGAAGAAAGGGTGACCTTTAGAACGACAGTTATAGCAGGTAACCGAACTCGTAGCCGTACTGGTATTACTTGTTGTGACATCCCTGTATGCTGAACGATCCCGGAGTTTACTAGTACCAGACTGTACAAACAGCTGAGGCTTTTGAGAGACTAAATAGTTGAGCAAGTCTTCAGGCTCGGAGCAATTCAGTGCCTGTGCTCCGTTCCTGATTGATTTATCTGTGATGCCATAAATAATACATTCAACAGCCTTTTTGCCATGGATCTCACAACGAGTAAGTAGACTTAGCTTATCATAAAAGTAATCACGTAAATGTTCTTCACTACGCGAAGTTCGTCGTAACATTTCTTCTAAAAGGCGTCCATAGTTTTCCTCGCTAGGAAACGCCTTTTTAAGTTTGTTTTGCCATTCATCCCAGCTGTAAACGACAGTGGGCAAGGCCTCAAACCATTTTTTTGCTAGGCCCGTAAGCTTCTGAAGGGAAAAGTGGATTATTTGCTTTTCATCCCAACCATAAATTTGGGAGCACTCATTGACTTTTCGTAGCCAACAATCAATGGTTTGAGCCCTGTTGGATGGATCGAACTCGGGAACCACATTATTCATATTGTTGTTACTTAAGCTCGGAGTCTTACTGTTTTCCTTCTTCCAGGCGAGCAATAGGTTCAATACGTCCTTTGCCGACAGGCTTTTCGAGGTTTTGCGATGCTTCCGTCGCACGCAGTCAGACTCAGAAGAGGTTGATGAAGAAGACGGACTCCTGTGTCTCCTCCTCCTCTTCGATCGCTTCCGTCTACGGCTCATACCGGGCGGTGTTCCTGGCGGCGTGCCGCCTTCGCTATCATTGCCCATCGCGTGTCAAGCCGAGAACTGTAATGATATTATATTCCTTGAAAGTATCACATCTAAATAAATAACTGCTGTATACACTTTAGTCATTTCATTCTTGTTAAATCTTGTAATATATACCAAATAAAGAACCATTGGGGAAACTAAAAATAAAAACGCCTTATTATTATTACAGTTAACCAGTGGGTAACCATAACCCTCATGAAATCCAGCAAGCACTTGACTCTCACTAAATATCTAAAATCACTATAGAAATATGACGCAAATATAAAGATTTCCGCAGTATACATCGGTAATCATCCACTCAATAATTCAATAAACTATATATCGTGCCCAGAGTATGGGGATTAATTGTTTGATTTAAAATAATAGATCTGATGCGAATATGTATCCTGCTTGAGTGTTCAGCGGAAAAACATATATAAAATCAGTTATCTAGCGAAAAACATATCCACTAAAGTATCTAGCGGAAAACATATCCACTCAAATATCCAGCGGAAAACATATCCACTCAAGTATCCAGCGGAAAACATATCCACTCAAGTATCCAGTGGAAAACATATCAACTCAAGTATCCAGTGGAAAACATATCCACTCAAGTATCTAGCGGAAACCTTCCGTCCGAACAACTCAGCAAACATACATATCGTGGTCATGAAATGAAGTTCCCAAGGTCAACAAAAAAAAATCGCTTACAATCTCGAAGTGCTACTGTAATTGAATCATTAGTGCAATATGATATACAATAAAAATTAGAAACAGTAGCTTACCGCTTTGAGGTGAGATTGCAATTAAATCAGTAGGTAGTTAATGCACATGAATAAATACGATTAATGTAGCGTTTAGCGATTAATAGTACAATTATCCATCGGGAATCAGAAAACTAACTTACCATCGGTATTGGTAAGATAAACACACGAGTTAATGTACTAATAAAAATAAAATGTATATACTATATGTCTATAGGCTACAACAGGGGTATTATCGTTTGAACGTAAAAACACGATTATAACAACCACTGGCAGAAGAATCACAGGTTTGTAATAAAAACGTATAGAAAGTCGTCATACATTGATTTACAATATCAACAAATATAATTTCCAAAAATTTGTGAAAACGAACAACTTCGACGATTTTCAAAATATCACTTATTGAAAACCAGAAGACCATTTAAGTATTCAGTAAATTAAACTAAACGTTTTGACATTTCACAAAGTAGGAAATTGAGCTGTCAGGTAACTACCCTACGCACTATAAAAATCTTAATGAACTGCGAATAAGCATGTGGATAAATTTAAATCTATTTCAAATATTCGAAATGTTTAGAATAAACGAAATGTTTAAAATAAGTAGTTTTATACGTGCACTTTAGTATTATAGTCGGTACAGGTCATTGTTAAGCAGTGTCATCTATCTACACGGAATACCAGTGTGAGTGACATACTTTTTTTTAAAAGTAACATATGTAAGTTTGGAAAGGAAAAGAATACGCGAATAATCTTCAACTGTTATTAAAGTAAGAACCACAAGAAAACACTAAAGTAACAGGTATAAACCGGTAAGGCAAAAAAAATTACTTCATCGGAATTGTATCATTTTCCAACACATTTCCATAAATATTACCAAGATATATAAAATAATTGTAAACGGAACAAAGGCAATTTTTTTGAGCACACTACAAGTGATTTATAGGGATAGAAAAATAGTATAAGTCGGGAATCAATGTTGGTGGTAATTAGTCAGTACTATGTATTATGCCGGTTCCTTTGTGGAGGTTACCTAAATTGCATAGGTTGTACTACTTCCTAATTCTCATTAGGCCTAAATACAGAACTGTACTAGAAATTTATCGTAATCGATGTGTTTTACGTGGGCGATTTATTTTATTTCTTAATTATCGTACCTAAAAAATATATATATATATTTAAACGTACCTTATTTTTAATCCTTCTTGGGTAAGATTCCCTCTTCTGAAGTAATATAATAAAACTTCAACACTAGTTTTCACTGTGAGTATATTTTTACCACACACACTTCATACACTTAATTAACAATTTAAGTAACTCCTAGGTGGTTAATAATTCACTCTGCAGGTTGTGAACCGAATGCCCCCTTCCTTCTGTGTCATGGGTTTTTAACAACACCGCCCCGTCTGTGCAAATGGGGGGGCAGAGCGCGAACACAATACCGGAAGTGCCAGTATAATTCTAAATTTGATCAAATCAACTACTAATTTATAAATATATATTTTAAAAATCATGACAGTGCTAGTCGGACTTTGGACTCACAGTCCGGCCTTAAGGCGTCTAACCTAGTACGCGCCTGTCTACCTAACATCAGTGCTGCTGGACTGACTCCCGTTGTAGAATGTTCTGTATTACGATAGTACAGTAAAAATGTGTTTAAAGCTAATTGTATATTTAAATTTTGACGGACTGCTTTTCGAATTACCCGTTTTACGGTACGTACGCCGTTTTCTGCGGCTCCATTTGAGGCTGGGTGATAGGGGGCTGAAAAAATATGTTCTACTCCCTCCTTATTTAAGTATTTCGCGAACTCTGCACTGGTGAAGGGTGGGCCGTTATCTGTAACTATTTGTTTAGCTAATCCCCACCGCGCAAAAGTCTCGCTCAACTTAGCGATCGCGTGCTGTGACGCCGTGCTCGGGACCTCAAAAACTTCTATCCATTTTGACCCAGCATCGACCATGACCAAGTACATTTTACCAAAAATTGGCCCAAGATAGTCCAAATGGACCCGCACCCAAGGTTTATGCGGCCATGGCCACAAACTCGGCGCCTGCTTCGGCGGAGCATCGGCTTCCGCGGCGCACACAGCGCATGCGCGGCATATACTTTCTATGGCCTCATCAACCCCCGGCCACCATACATAACTTCTTGCAATCGCTTTCGTTTTAACTATGCCCATGTGACACTCATGCAACTCCTGCAACACCCTTTTACGACAAGAATCCGGAATAACCACCCGATGGCCCCACATAATACAACCTAGCTCTTCATATAATTCCGATCTACGATTGAAATAAGGTTGCATAGATTTGACTTCGTTGTCTAGCGGCCACTCGTTTCTTATATACCCTAGTACACGACTTAACGCTGGATCACGTAGCGTGTTTTTTCTGATCGCATTATAATCTAACACCATTGCGTCTTGAGCAAAATGTAAATACGTTTGCTCTGGTACTAGTTGCGCGCGCCCGCCACCACTCGCCACCACCGGCAATCGCGACAGCCCGTCCGCGCCGTTTAACTTAGTATTTACATATTCTATGTCATACGTATAAGCAGATAATTTTATGGCCCAACGTTGCAACCGACTAGCCGCCATGGTAGGTATTCCGTGTTTTGGGCCAAAAATGCTGACCAACGGTTTGTGATCGGTCCGTAAAATAAAACGCCTACCATACACGTACTGGTGTAGTTTCTGTAAACAAAAGACGATCGCAAGTGCCTCTTTATCGATCTGAGAATAATGTTTTTCCGCGTCTGTAAGCGATCTAGACACATAAGCAACCGGCCGCTCGATCCCCCCCGCGCCCGGCTGTGTCAGCACCCCGCCGACGCCGCGGCTGCTTGCGTCGCAGGTCACTACTAGCTGTTTATTCGGGTCATAATGCACTAACACTTCGGCGCTGGTAAGAACGTTCTTTATGGTACGAAACGAACGTTCACAATCACTACACCACCTCCAGGCCACGTCTTTCTTAAGCAAGTTATATAGAGGCGCTAGTACTGTGCTAATGTTTTTGACAAACTTCGCATAAAAATTAACTAATCCCAAGAATGAACGTACATCATTTACGTTACTAGGCCGTGGAATGTTCGTTATTGCCTCCACTTTACTAGGATCGACCTTTAAGCCCTCTTTTGAAATAATGTATCCTAAGTACTTGATCTCATTGACCATAAATAGGCACTTACTTTTCTTTAACTTCAATCCGTGACTATGCAACCTATCAAAAACTAAATCCAACGTAGTGAAATGTTCTTCATTAGTTTTCGTGGCTATAATGATATCATCGAGAAAAAACTCCACGTTTGGAATATTACTTAACAGGTTTGACATAATGCGTTGGAAAATACCCGGACTAGAAGCAAGGCCAAAAACTAACCTATTATATCTAAATAGGCCCTTATGAGTATTGATAACTGTATAATCTTTAGAGTTGTCCAGCTCTATTTGATTATATGCCTGAGAGAGATCAATCTTGGAAAACACTTGTGCGCCGTTTAACCCTACTAACAGGTCGTTCGTCCTAGGCAGCGGGAATCTGTCCACCAACAAGGCGGGATTTAACGTAATTTTATAGTCAGCACATATACGCAAGCTACCATCAGGTTTCCTAACAGGTACTAGGGGAGTGGCCCATTCCGAGGTATCAATAGGTTCAATAATACCTTCTCGCAGCATCTCGTCCAGCTGCGCGTCCACCTGGTCCTTAATCGCGTACGGCAGCGGCCGCGCCCGGCAGTACACCGGCACCGCATCCTCGCGCACCCGCAACGTCGCCTTACCGCCCGTGAACCGCCCGAGCCCACCGCTGAATAAATCTTTATACCTGTCAATTAACACAGATAACTCATTACATTCCATTTTATAGTTAACTAGTTCACTTCTATTTGGTATGGTGGGAATTTCAATTCCCAATTCGGCTAACCAATGCCTCCCTAACAAAGAAGTCGATCCCCCTTCCACTACGAACAATTCCAAGCATTTATTCCGGCCCTTATATTCAACTATCGGCCTTATAACGCCTAAAGGTTTAATCTTTGTTCCATCATAAAACTTAAATACAACATTCGAACTGTACAAAGGCCTGTGCTTAAAATACCTTAAATAAGTATCGTTGCTTATACACGACACCGCCGCCCCGGTATCAATTTCCATTTTAATCTGAGCGCAATCAATTATAACTTCAATTCTCACCGGTCTATAACTGTTCAAACAGAGTTGATGAAGCTGCTCCTCGAGATCTTCCTCCGACTGGCTGCCTTCGCTCGACGCCTCCTTCGCGGCGGACTGACTAACGCTATGCACTGTAGTCGGCCGACTTCTTCCTCCTCGAGCGCCTCCCGTACGCTCGGGACATGCGCGTTTCAGATGGCCCTTGTTCCCGCACAAGCGACACACAAAGTTTTTATAACGACACTCCGTGCTGACGTGATCGTCCGCCCCGCACACATGACACCGCGTTCCGCCGCCTGCGCGGCGCGGCGGCGCCGACCCGGCGCTCCACCGGCGTCCACGCCCCTGCTGCGCGGCGCCTGCCCGCGCGGCCAGCGCGTGCACGGCGCCCGCCGGCGCGGCCTGCCCGGCGCTCGCGCCCGCCTGCTCCACGACCGCCGCGTCCCGCTCGGCTCCCTCTAAGGCACACGCGAGTCGCACCGCGACATCATACTTCAACTTGTCCTCCGCGAATAACCGTTGCCTGATTACGTCACTTTTCAAACCGCACACTAACTGATCGCGCAAATTGTCCTCTAAACCCGCCGCGAAGTCACAGTACTTGGCAAGTTTCTTCAACTCGGCGATGTATTGCCCGATGTTCTCGTCTAAGTTTTGTCGCCGTTGCCGGAAACGGTATCTCTCCGCCATGACGGAGCGCCTCGGTTGCAAGTGCTTACGTAACGCCTCGGTGACTTCTTTGTACGTTAAATCTGCCGGTTTCTTGGGACTCACTAAATTGCTGAGCAATTCATAGGTATCCTCGCCGATCACTGCGATTAACGTGGGCAAAAACATCTCTGCCTTGATATCGTTCACCTTGAAGTACATTTCTAACCTCTCGACGTACAATGACCAGTTACCCGTCGCGGTATGAAATTCGCCTATTTTTCCCACGTACATGATTGATCAGCGTCTCCACTCAGGGAAAAAAAACACCAGAATCCCAAATTCTCGTTCGCCACTGAGATGTGAGGATATCTGAATAAAACGCACGTAGTAGGTTCAACGGTATATTCCGACTGACAAAATCACGACTGCATAAGACCATCTACCTACATATATATGATTCTTAATCCACCTACACTACAGTTATGTACAAAGGCGAACTTATGCCTGTAAGGGATCTCTTCGATCGCACTTAAACCTTAGCGTAAATATAACAGTACAATAAAATTCAAAAACATAACAATGCACTAACACAATGCTCTAAAAAAATGATTCGCTTATGAATAAAGGCGTATACGATTCACACAGACCAATTTCCCTTGTTTTAATTTGAATATCCATGCTCTTAAAGAGTAGTAAAGGCAACAAAGGATAAATAAATAATAAATCAATAAATAAATATTAGGCGACAATCTTACACAAATCGAACTAGCCCCATAGTAAGCTCAATAAGGCTTGTGTTATGGATACTAGACGACGATATATTTAATAGATACAAATACTTAAATACATAGAAAACATCCATGACTCAGGAACAAATATTCGTGCTCATCACACAAATAAATGCCCTTACCGGGATTTGAACCCAGGACCTCCTGCTTCGTAGGCAGGGTCACTACCAACTAAGCTAAAGCGGTCGTAAGGATATAACATAATTCCAGCGATAAAAGGCCGTATCTTACAACTAAGCGTATTCTGCCGTCAAAAGCTGTATTTGCCTTTGAGACTCGTTATACGATAGTCCTTTTTAGATTAACAGGGTAGTATTGTAAGATGAGTCTTTGTTGCTCTGAAGTTACGAATATTTACGTTAACAAAGGCTTTGCTGGTGCAACGAAATGCGGCGAAGAAATGACAGCCTTATTAAGAGTGCCGCTTGCAGCGAGGTGGTTAGTTTGTAGTGGGTTTCCTCTTTTAATTAACATGTTTATGAACTGTTTAGAAGAAATTGTAATTGAGAGTAGTGTTTTATACAATAATTGTTTTATTAAATTAAATTTGATACAGCGCATTTCCTTGCAAATTAAATCCTTTGAACTAATATTTCTTGCTAAAAAAGCTAGTTTTGTATTATAGGATGCGGTGATTATATTGTGACGTTTTCATGCAAAATGTACCACTTTACCTGTTATCAATAAGGATGAATTTTAATTGACTTTCATAGCTTATTGCTAAGACTTTATTAACAAATTTTTAAAGTGATGCCTTTTGCCTGAAATAGTATTTTATGCAACAGTTGTATAAGAAGGTTCAAAAAATGCGAATTGCGTGAGTTGCGATACGAGCCGCGAATGCGGCGAGTATCGCAAATAGAGACGCAATGAGCGTTTTTTGACTTAATTATACAACGTTGCATACAATACTTTTTCTACGACTAGGCTAAAATATAAAATACATGGACGTCACGCGTGTCTCGTCCGGTCTCTCCGAGTGTGTACAGCCGGCATGACAGTTGTGTCTATGGTAAACTTTTTTTTGATATGGCTGGTGACACGATGTGACGATAATTAAAATACTTTTTTTTATGTTGGCATCAATTAATTTAATTCGGAAAGTTTTGTTTTTCTTATGAATCGTAGGAATTTAATTGTTTGTTAAGTTGGTAGTTGTGAATTTTTATCGTGAAGTTAGAATTGAGCGCTTAATCCTTGACCTAAGTTTAACCTAGATTTAGAAGTCTGTGGATGCTAGCAATAACGTAAAGTGACTATAACGACACTAGTGCTGTTATGGGGAATAGAGTATAGACTTATCTGAACTCATATTATGTATGTTCTTATATTAGTGTTCGTGACCAAGTAAAAGACAGATAACAGTACAGGAGTAGAAAAACGAGTTTTATGTAGAAAATCAGTCTAATCAAAATATTCCATAAAAACGTAGAGGTTGACTAAGAAGTTTTTTTTCAAATTGAAATATCTAAAGGATTGTAAAATAGGAAGATAATTTTGTATAAAAAAGCTGCAAATTCCGGCGAACGTAGTCGCTATTCATAAAATAAGCATCATCCCGATTTTTTAATACTACCGCTCCCCAGTACAATGTGTTCGTTTATTTTCCTAAGATAAAGTGAGTTTTTCGCAATTACAATATAGGCAATTAAAATTCACATTAGGGCCGGCACCGCAGTTGTTCAGGCGAAGTGCGCACGCAGCACTAATCTATATGCAAATGGAAGCTTTATCGGCCAAAATCAGCCTTACTTATTTTACGGAGTAAAATTATGGCGCGTAAAATTTTCGATTTTGAGGTTACCGCGCTATATCATCGTGTAACAATACAACAACCGAGACAAAAGTTCCTCGTGGTTTTTCTTATACGCCTAAAATTATAAAAATGAAATGTCTATAATATTTCGATATAAATAAAAGGTTTTGGAGAGTTTCAATTTTTTAATTTATTTTGTTTAGGCGTATTTGTCCACTTCACGCTAAATGGTTGAGGTAATTTCAACCTTTTTTGGTAACGGGATACCTAGATAGCAGCAGCGCCTTTATCTCGGTTCCTACAGGCTTGCCTAATATCAGGCATTTTTGCAACTTATTTTACAGCTCTTAATGAAAATGTACGCCAAATCTGTACCGGCTTGCCCAATGATATATTTTAAGCCACTGATAGATAGCTGCAAATTTCCATATAGTCGAGCTATAGGTAGCTACGGTGTAGCTAGTGATCCATAAACAAAACTATGCAAAATAAAGCAAAATCTCCTTCAAGCGCAAGCTGCGCAAACCTCTTTTCGAGAATCTTAAGCTTAAGACTCTTCATAGTAGTTTAGAAGCAGGTACCATATAGGTATATTTATTTTATGTATGGATATATTTATATGTATGACGAAGCGTGGATTCAATTATTAGTCAAAATCCAATTTAAAATGGTAATCAATAATGGAAACATGTTTTAATGATTTGAGAGCGGGAAATTCAGTATCCCGAATGGAGTTTTTCGTTGAACACTGACAATGTCAACTGAAGGATTTGACAGTGGTTGACAGCTGGAGATACGCGCGGGAACTTGGCGCGGTATGTGCTGGATGGATGTTGTTGTGTTCGCGAACTAATCCATTGGCTCCTAAACTTGTTTTAAATCACAGTAATTTAGTGGCAAGTGTGTTCACATGAACCTAAGTGATTAGTTGAAGTAACGGAGTGTGTCCATTGCCGAGCGTTTCCTTGATCTACGCGCCCAAATAGTATAGGTCGCGTCACGTAAAAAGAACGCTGGAAGAAAGTAGAGGGGGTGTGTTTGCGCATTGTTACACACGCGCACGAAAGTACTATGTTTATTGTTTTACTTTTGAACTAGCCTTTTGCTCGCGGCGCGGTTCGATTAACCCGCCCTCCCCGCGCCGCACCTTAAATGGCCTAATGCGCAGCTTGACCACCAGCGTTCTTTTTACGTGACGCGACCCGTAACAATGATTGATACCGGTCGGCTAAGCTATTAGTTCACTTCGTCATGTATATGTCCATCTATCTATACTGTATGTAGTTTATTATTTTTAAGGCAGTTCATGTACTATTTGGTTGTAAATTAAAATGCAGCGCCTGTAATGTCTCTGTTTACCCTAATGGTTGACTGGTAGAGAATGCCTTAGAGCATTAAGTCTGCCATTTGTATTTTCTTGTATTGTGCAATAAAGCTTAAATAAATAAATAGGTAAACTATGACGAGGAAGACCTAAGAACATTACCTTTGGGTCCCTGATCACCAGACATAGAAGTTTTTGTGGCACGATTAAAATTGTCCTAGGGACGTCCCAACGATATTAATTTATCGATAAATTGTGTACTTTCTTGTGACACGACCTTACAAAAAAAAAGTAATTTACAGACATTTCATTTTAAGGTTGAGCACGAGTTTTAAAATTATTCCCATAAAAGTAAATTACTATCTAGACTTTTCCATATATTTTCCGAAAACTGAGTAGGTATTATATAAGAGTACTATACTCTATAGGTACCTATTCTTATTTTTAAGTCTTAATTTATTGTAACATGTGCATGTAAGCGTTTTAGTGTGCGTAACACTGTAAGCTTGTATGTTTACTGAATAAATAAATAAGGTTGAAAATTAAAGCAGAAAAACCGTCACACCCTGCCAAATGAGGCCTATTAACAGTAAAAAGCCAGTATGCAGTAAGTATGTATGTAGCTAGATAATTGGTGCCATTACCATTCTCTCTAATGCAGCTTAAGCTCCGTCGTTGTTGTAATTGGAGGACTCATAAAGGGGCCCGGAAAAGGGGGCCCGGAAAAAGGGGCCCGGAAAAGGGGGAGAAAAATGTTATGGAAATGACGCACCGCTATTTCCCCCGTTTTTTGTATTTGATTATCCTTTCAAGACAATATTTCGCAGCCCGGAAATTAATGAAAGCAATTTATGCGACACAACGGCCGGGTTTTATTTAAATATACTTTTGAGCCTTACGGGGCTTTGTAATTGGGACGTTTGTTTGGGCTTATGAGGAGTTATGTTTTAGGTTAGGGGCCGCTTGCGGGTAAAATACCTAATATAGCTATCAATACCCATCTCTCTTCTATCTATTCTACGACCGATTCTATTTGACGACCGCTTTAGCTTAGTTGGTAGTGACCCTGCCTACGAAGCAGGAGGTCCTGGGTTCGAATCCCGGTAAGGGCATTTATTTGTGTGATGAGCACGAATATATGTCCCTGAGTCATGGATGGTTTCTATGTATTCAAGTATTTGTATCCATTAAATATATCGTCGTCTAGTATCCATAACACAAGCCTGATTGAGCTTACTTCTATGGGGCTTGTTCGATTTGTGTAAGATTGTCCCCTAATATTTATTTGTTTATTTATTCCAAGCTATTTCACAGAATAGGTAATTTCTGTATTACGTATGTACAGAAGTTTCTCTTTCTAACAAAACTGACATTCAAGTCCGACCACCGGCCGGAACGCACCGGACCCGATCGTCTCTCTCTATCGCATAACGCGGAGGGGCAAAATTTAGTACTAGTAGCCACTCGGTGAAATCGCAGAGAGCTACTTCTGGCTATATACAGGAAATAAGGGCTTTATCACACCGGCGAGTTGCGATCGAGCTGCGAGCGTGTCTCCATACAAAAACAGTGACATTTGTATGTACATATCTTCGCTTCTAACTCGCCCGTAGTTCGCTCGCAAATCCCAAGAGACTGTGTTTGAAGTTTTGAACATAAGGCCCCACTTAGACCGGGTGAGAACTCGTATGCGAGTTTGATTACATTGCGGGCTACCCAGTACGTCTAGCATAACTGGCCGCGACTTCGTTTCTCGCGCGACAGAGCATCACCTGTCACTGTCGCACGATATTGAGTGGATAGAGATAGGTAGCATATGTCGCGCGAGAAAGAGTCGCGTGTCACAGTTGTGCTAGAGGTACAGGTACGATCAGTACAGGTAATATAGAGATATACCTGTATGTTATTTAAAAATGAATACTGGCTGATTATGATTGACATTTTTTTTTTCCCACGACAACAAGACCTTAGATGGAAGTTTCGGTTATAGTTTCGGCCGAAACTGAGATCAAAGCCGAAACTAGGTTTCGGTTTCGGCCGCGAAAACTAGTTTCGATCGGACACTGGTCGACTACACTGTTGACCGAAAGGCTGGCTCGGGGTAGTCCGGCTAGCGACCTGGTTCGACCCCAGGGAACGCCACGCCGACCACCCGGACATACAATCGCTACGCCCACTAGCGATGCGAGTTAGTCAGGCTTTAAAAAAAACAAAAAAAAAACCGAAAGGCTTTCTCGCACAGCGAATAAGGGAATTATCACAATGGAGATTACATGTATGAAAACACGCTCGCAACTCGCTCGCAAATCGCCAATGTGATAAGGCCCTAAGCGTGGCCATACAACGGCGAAACGTTGCCGGGCTATTCATCAGAAATATGTCTGCGCCTCATTCATCTGTCTCCATACATTTAGTATGAAAAAGGGCCAGATGAATGAGGTGACCGCAGATATATTTCTGAAGAAATGTCCTGCCAGCATTAAATCAATAAATGTGAAAGTTTGTTAAGATGTTTGTATGTTTATTAAATAGCGGTGACAACTGAATGAATTGAGATGTTTGGCATTCAGATAGACCAAGGCCTGGATGAAATACCTGATACTTTATTTTATTGCCCAGTAAAGAATATCCTTGAGAAAATAACGGGAACGACGCCGGCAATGCCGCGGGTAAATAAACGCTAGTCGCATATATACCAAGTCTCGCGTGGCGACGCCCGGCCAAATCCCTCTACTTAAAATTTTGCACCAGCCCTTTTTATACACAAAGCACATCTGTGATAAGCGTCCACACAAAAATAAACCTAACAACAAAGGCGCTAAAGCCGAAAATCTAATGGCCCGTGATTAAGCGATTCAGGGAAATAGACACGAAGAAAATTCAACGCTATGTGGGAGGGGTAAGGTTGGTTTCAGTTTGTTAGATGTGGAAGCCTCCGAGAAATTCGCATTATGTAATAAAACATTTATTTTGTACGTTTGCGAGTAAATACCCCTCTTCCCCCTATATACAGTGATTTAGAGAGCCAGAGATCGCTGTGATAACTCCTTTCACGTCGCTATGCTAGAAACGTTTTTCTTTTATTTTTAATGTCAGAACTCGTTTTAGTTTTCTCCTTACCTTTGTAAGGTAAACGTTTGTTTTTAATTTAAAAAGTGTTCCATTTACGAAATACAAATTTCGTAATGGCGCAGTGGATCGTTTATATAGATCGTTTTCATTCTTAAAATGGGTTTCGAACGCGTTCGGCAAGGCAGCTGCTAACGTTTTTTGCGCATCTTTTTAACTGCATAATGCTTATTGTGCCCTTTATTATGAAAAAAAAGTCTTAACAATTATTTTGTCAATGCGAGGAACCCGTTTTAGCCGCGAGTTTGCATTCCGCATACCTGGTAGCTGCATAAACTGTTTATAGCTATCTTAAAACCTGTTTGAGCTCGATTTTGCAGAGCAGCGCTGCAATTTCATTGAGACGATTAGGAAGGGTCGGGTTTAAATAGCTGGTAAAAAATACGGGTTTAGGAATAATTGTATCACAATATTCACGATTACATGTCACTTTTTTTGGTTAAAATACATTTCGGTACTTGAATGGAGTTTTGCGGGGGTTTGGTTTAGTTGTCAAACGAAGTATGTTTTGTAAAATATTTACTGAAATAGCGTTTCACAAATAATTAAAAATAGCTAAAGGCATTATAATAATTTCTATGTAAGTAGCTCATCCAAATTACTGGGAACCTAACGTGAGTTATTTTAATTAGGTTTAGGTTTAAGGACATGTATTTTCATATAAGATATAAGTACATCAATTCCACGAGAACATGGTTATTTATTACACAAATATATGTGCCTCTATTCAACTTGTTTGTTGTCACCGCAAGAATGCAAAATCATATTATAGCTTGGCAACTCCGTGTGTGCACATGTGAGTGTCACCAACGAAGTTGCCTAGCTATAATTACGGACTAAATCAAAATTATCAATAAGAAAACTAAAGATTTAACCACATATTAGGAAAAATATTGATAAAATGCCGTATATGTCCTCGTTTAATTAGGATCTTGATTACTGATTGATTGGCACGAACAGTTTTCTTTTCATTGCTGAGCTGTTCTCTGGATTTCCACATATTATGATGCCTCCTTCAAACAAACAGTAATTATGTAATAATATTTTCTTACAAAGCGGGGCAATCACGCCTGCGGCGGCAGACACCGGGAGCGTATCAATATCGGTGTGTATTTGAGGGCTGTTAATTATTTTTCTAATTTCCGCCCTATTAATCAGAAGAGAGGTTGTGCAACCACGCTAGATGGATATACTTATAGGTGTGATCGTATTTTACTTTTTAAACCAACCAATGTACTGAGTACGCTGAAGATATAATTTATTTTTCATCACACTTGCTCGAAAATGGTGCATTACACGTAGGTTTTGCGGGCCGTAAATGAGCTATTACGCCCTAGGGCGTAATGGTTTTCTTTTTAAATTTGAAACGCTGGTTCTGTTTTACTCTTATTTGTCATGTTCAAAGGAAACGCCAACTTACTTTTTTAACTTTTATCACTGAAATATTTATTTAAAGAGAACTGGTATTGCAAATACATGTAAACACATATTTCTGTAACATTAATTAAATGTTTCAATAGTGTATTTCAGTATTTTGCAATTATAAAATCAACCGTTTTAGGTCTGTACCGCTATGGTTTCCGAACGTTGCGCATTGTCTATGGATATGTCACTAATGTCACTGTCAGTTTTACAATTTTATTTAGGTTAAGTAAGGTTAATTTTAATTAGATTTCCTCACAAGTGTGATGAAAAACATTGTGTGTGCCACGGGCGGTAAAGGAATTACAAACTCGTGTCATTAAAGCCCTCGGCTTCGCCTCGGCCTTGTAACAAACACTCGTTTGTAATTCCTTACCTACCGCCCTTGATACACAATGTACTAATCATTTGAAGGTGATACCCATCTCAAGTCGCCGTTTTCAAGTACCATTTTAAAACTTAACTTGAGAGCGCTATAGGGAACGGGCAGGAACTATAGATGGCAGCACTTAATCGACAAAAGAGACACTATGTGGACAGTAAAGGAAACTTATCAGGCCTATAAAAAAAAAGGTTATAAATGTCAGTGTCAAGTACCTACCTATATTGTATTGTAAGTCGTGGCCACAGTAACGTTAATCGTACATCATCATGATATGAACGGCGTTTCCCGTTAATGTGGCCCCAGAATCGTCCATCATCGTCCTAACGGCGCTTTCTACAGTTTTGAAGATTTTTGTGCCTCGCCACTCACACTGTAGACTTGATTTACTTGTGTACTTAATGTGTTGTGTTAGTTACAAAAATATTATTATTATACTTAAAATTATTATATTATTGATTGTTATACCATTAGTAATAATCTATGACTTGTAACCGAGGTTATGAATAAACAATTTCATTTCATTTCATATCAGCTCTAAAAGTATTGGCATCTAATTTGTAAGCACCTTATTATAAACCCACACTTTGATCATAATCTCAATTAGAGCCTTCGGCTTACCCTTATATACCCTATATACCCGAGCTCACCACATTTCCTTCACCCCTGTCCCCTAGGGTGGTTTGATTAACATGATTAATTTTTTAACGAAAATTAATAGGGGTAGCCGCTTGCTTTATCTGCAAGAGGGTGTCATAAGATATATGGGTTTTATTTCAAACAGTGATCAATTTTTCTTTTACATAATGCGGGCGTAATGGAGTTATGTTTTTGACAGGGGTTTGCAGAGGATCTTTTTTGTTATAAAAAAAGAGTTGGTCATTTTGAGGACCTATATGTAGGCATAATTTTACGCATTATCTTGTTTTATTCAACTCAACTCATCTACTCGTACTTACATTTGACAATGGGTACCTAATTGACTTTCGGCGGACAGAACCTTGATTTTCCGTCTCGGCTGTGAGGTTTTTAGGGTTCAAAAAGGAACTTATGATGCGACTCTGTCTGTCTGTCCGTCTGTCACAGCCAGATATCTCAAGAACTACTTACTGCTGCTATCGATTTGGAATGTTTATTAGTATTAAAAATTGCTAACCCGAGCCTATGAGACAAAAATTCTTATACCTTTTTTCTATTCACAATAGGAAAGCATTTCTCCTCGATCACACCTTTGGTAAGTGATGATTATGTGGAAAAATGCGGGTAAAATTTTCTTTGGAAAATTATTTTTCCACTGCGCCACTTTCATACTAACATAGGTGTCGTAATGGAATACTAATTTGAGACACATTTTTTCACGTATAAGGTTCGAAAGTGCTAACGATTCTGAGCCAGAAAAACCTCAAAAGTCCATATTCTGAGAAAGTAGCTCCCTCGGGTTTTTTTTAGATACCCAAATTACGTATTTTTGAATAAAACGTTAGATTTCATCTGGCTAATCTTTGAGTATTTAAACTTAACGTATATAGCTTCGCCGAAATCCATATATTTTATCTTTCCAGCGTCCTAAAAATACAGTGTGCGTATAACCTCCGTGGCAATTTGTCAAAAAAGTTGGCACCGCCGCGTCATTTATTACGACCCCTAAGGCCCTAATTGTCCCGCGAAGCCTTCGAATGCGTAATGCGTAACGACGTGACGTAAATCGTAGGGATTTAACCCTTATTTTACCCTTATCTCGCTGCGTACATATGTGGACGGGAGATTACATGCTTATGGTGGTATCCATGTGGATATGTCTTTGTAGATTTTTAATGTAAAAAATGAAGTGGGCTGTAATTATGTAAATGGATTACTATGCATTTTTTTTAGCTTTTGGCAAATTTCTTACAATCTTGATTCCAGTCACGAAACAAATCAGTCAATATAAAATATTTATCAGACACGATCAGCGATCTATATTATATCCGACTCCAAAGTTTATTTTGTAATGACAATTGTGATATATGTATGCATTAGTTAATTTTATTTCTTATTTTTCTTAACATTGTTAACTAGATTTAATTTAATTTATTTTTTTATTGACATTGCTAAATAGATTTCTGACATGTGATTTTTTTTTGCTATTTTGTTTTATGTGCTTTTCATCATGTTATCCAATTTCATTATTTATTTGTTTGACGATCATAATATAAATACGTGTAAACTGACCCTAGGATCATTTATATTGTTATTTGATATTATGAAATAAATAAATCTAAATCTAAATATATGAGGAGGTTATAAAGGGAACGTGCACAAAGGTGCTGCCAACTGGTGCCGCCAATCCGAATCTTTTACTCTATCATGCTGGGCGCGAACGTCGTTAATTAGGGAACCTATTAGATCGCATAAATTTAAAAGGCATAATGCATCATTTGGCATAATTCATCATTCGGCATAATGCATTTTTTTCTTAAACTGTAGAATTTTCAGGACTCTTTAAGGCCTCATCCTGTTAAATAGGTTAGGTTAGGTTAGGTTTGCGTTATAATAATCCTGAAAAGTTTACGGGATCAGAAAAAAAAGCATTATGCCAAATGATGAATTATGCGAAATTATGCATTATGCCTTTTAAATTTATGCGATCCAATAGTAAACCCGTTAATTATCACAATGAAGGACGATTAACGATAGTGTGGCCGTGACTTATACTTGACATTGACATGTATGATCAGCACATTTTTCGAGTCTGATAAGTTTCCTTTACTGTCCGTATAGTGTCTCTATTGTCGATTTATAGCAGGGTGTATTCGTTAAGTGTAGCCAGGCGATTATTTCGTAAATGTAACAGATATCAGAAAACGTTAAACTGATATCGAAAGTACGTTACCCAATGAGTAAAATCACATCAATAAGTTTATTTTAATAAAACCAGCAATATCCCAATTACGGTAGGGAAATTACAGCCTCAAGGAACGTCGTACTACTTAAATGTATGGGAGCGTTTAAACTTAATATTTTATTATTATTTAAGAAAAGTTAATAATGTGATTTTACTCATTGGGTAACGTACTTTCGATATCAGTTGAAAGTTTTCTGATATCTGTTATATTTACGTAATAATCGCCTGGCTACACTTAACGATTACACCCTGTATAGTTCCCGCTTTTCCCTATAGGTTTATGCAGGCTAGTTTTCCGCAACTCGACGTTTGATATGTGTTGTCACTACTTTGAAAAATACTCGTATCTGAAAACGTTCTAAAGAAAAACGTCAAAGTTACATACGCACCTCATATACACTTACTGCGTTTTTACATGGAGTCAGTATCAGATACGTGTTTTTTAAAAGTACTGTTGATGTGCCTACTATGCTGAAATGCATCTACTCGTAGGCACAGAATCATTGTTTAAAATGCATAAAATAACAACCATTACTCGTACCTATAGGTACGTCTGCCACTGCAGCGCGCATCCAGCGAAAAAGTCAACTTTCCGCCCTAAAATTCTAAGTAAGGTAATTTCAAGAGAAATATCTCCGCAGAGCACCTAAACTTTCGCAAAAACCCGCCCATTTACATAATGACTTTATATTATACTCCACGCCCCGCCTGAATGTTAATGTTCCAATTTTTTCTGCTTATTTTCCCAGTTTTTGTACCCGGCCATATAATTTTGAATATAAATGCACACTTAGTCCTATAATTACGTGGTTCTTTGAAATGGGAGAGGCACAATGTCACATTTTACGGACATGGCCGTTTTTCCGCCCTTTGTATAATGAATACGGTTTAAACTGCACTTAATAATGCGTAGTAATGTGAGCTTTTTGCTTTATTTACAGGTTGAATCCGATAGTGTTTCGTGATTTTCGTGAAGATTCCAGGGTCCATAGATTGATCCAAATTACGAGTCCCACTACCTTTTTTTGTGTAGGTACTTGAGAATAAAATATTCAAATTTAAAATCTAGAGCTGATCATGAAAATCTATTTACATACCCGTTTTTGTCTTTACTAAATTACCTACAACTATACAATAATCATTGTTGGCTCCTCCTTGCATCGGTTTCCTCATTACTCGTACTAAGGGTCGTGATCATTTCTTTGGAACAGTTTATCTTGGATGATGTTTCACCATCTCGTTCTATCTGCAGCCGAAGGTAGAGAATCGTGTACCGTAGAGTCGAGAGTTGTGTGTATCTGATCCGTCCAACGAGTGGGACTCCTGCCTTCGACCTTTCCAGTGACCATAAACTTTTCCAGGTTGTCGCTATCCTTCCTGGCAATGTGACCAAAATATTCGAGTACCCTGCGTAGGCAAATAGTGGATAGTCGCGTTCGGATCTTCAGATCGGCTAATATCCAAATCCATGCATTGGTGCTGTTCTGTCCAAGATATACGTAGTATTTTTCATATGTATATAATTTATTGCCATATACAAGCAAGTCGGTGGAAATCGAGTTCTGAGGACACCCCCCAGATGCTGACTAAAATAACCGACTTAGTTTACCATTACATCCCAAAACGTTTTTGTTGTAGAAGAACTGCGTAGCGAGTATATAGATATTTTTATATGTAATGTATTTACTTAATGGGATTATATTTCCTACGATTGAAGAAACTGTACTTACGCTTTACGACACCGTCTGACCTGCTTCAGCGCACCCAAACCCATTTGTGACGCAATTTTTTGAGGATTTACTTACTTAGACATCTCTCGCTTCGACTGACCCATTATAAAACTGATGAGCAAAACGCATGCATAGGCATAGCTACGTATATCCGCTTACCGCATTCCAACTTTGATTAACGGCAAAATCGTGTTCCCTTATTTCCCCTCCGTAAACTTTCAATACATAGACCCTATGTAACATTACAGACCCTGGAGGCAGCGTAAATGGAATATTCATAAAATACCCCGTTTACGACCTTGTAAAGGGCCACATAAAAATTTAGAGGCAAAAAGTGCCTACGCCCTTTCTGCGTACTCTTGGGATGGGCCGAAGTTTGTAATTGAATTTTTGCCTCGAGCCGCAAAGGGCGTCCCTGCTTAATTTGCCGTACTCGAAAAAGGGTTCGTGTATGGCTGCCCAAGACACAGGCTGAGGCGGTAGCATGTGCTCAGTCCAGTGGTATAGGTACAGTCGCCATCAGATATATCTGAGCTGTCAGTGTACTCATAAATATCTGAACACGGCTCTTGCTATGAAAATAGAGCCTTGTTCAGATATTTATGAGTACACTGACAGCTCAGATATATCTGATGGCGACTGTACATGTCGCCGCCAACTAGCTTAATTAGCCATTTGGTTAGCTGCCTAGCCTTTTCATTAAACGGCGCCATTTAGTTAAGTGCTTGGATGAACATCGGGCCGTCTAGCCCTTCTATCAAACGGCTAGAGAAACTACTTTCGTTAGACAACATTAAATAACCCGCCTAGCCGAGTCCGTCAAATTTTAGTTGTCCCCCACAAGGGAACCGCATGGAAAAAGTGAACAAAACAAACTCCTTTTTAGGGTTCCGTACCAAAATGGTAAAAAGGAACCCTTATGGTGCGACTCTGTCTGTCTGTCTGTCCGTCTGTCACAGCAAGATATCTCAGGATCTACTGATGCTATCAACTTGAAATTTGGAATAGTGTTAAAAACCGCTAATTCGAGCCTATGGAATAGAAAAAAACTCCTATACCTTTTTTACTTTTTTTTAAAGGGGACCGAAATGGGATGTCGAAAATCAAAAGTTGAGCTAATATATCGAGTGGGATATCAAATGAAAGGGCTTAATATGAAGATTTCAAAACCGTATTTATTTTTTTTCTTAGACATGTAGTTTTTGATTTAAGACAAAAAACGTCAAAATAAATACAATTCCCCCCCTATTATCTCCAAAGTTACTGAACAGAAGAATCTGTAATAATTACCGATTATTAAGATTATCCTAAATATTACAGGAAAAATAAAACGGTCTTCCTAACTTGCAGCGTTTTTTTATAAATTCGCAAAAATCGTAAGACAACTTTATTTGCTCCTACTAAACTAACCGCGACATATGTCGATGTAGGGGGACAACAGTTTTACAAGAGCAAAGTTAAGTTTGTCCCACCATACAGTTTTTCTTGAATTATTCACGTATCTACTGACGAGTTTGTACGGAACCCTCGGTGCGCGAGTCAGACGCGCACTTGACCGGTTTTATTTTAGATTAGGTTTGTTAGTCAGCTTGTGTTCCCTCAGAGCAGATATAGAAGCCCCAACCTGCTGGCGGGTCATAGTTGTTTTGGAAGAAAACCATATATTTTCTTGCAGCAATATCCTAGTAGGTATGTATAATGCATTTTAATGTATGTATGTATAAAAACATTCTAGTGAAGGAACTCTCGAAAATCCTCACAGATACCGTGACAAGTTACAATAGCACTATATACTTATCGCTACCCTAGTTAAGTTGATTTTTGATTATATGAACGTTAGTATTTTTTTTAAATTTACCAAACTTAGTAATATCGTGGGTACCTATTTATGTTTTTTATATAACATTATGCGTTTGGCAGCGTAATCTAACTTTCCCGCTCCGCTGTTTCCTGCGCCTCACACCGGCTGAAGGCACAATATATATTGTTGTAATCAAAAAGAAATATTCCATTTTTTTTGCAGCGAAAGGGTTGGTCCTTTTTTCCTGCCTACGTGCTAAAATTTAATTCGTACCTTCCGGATTATATGAAATGTTTGCGCCGCTTATTGTGAAAACAAACCTAAGGGTCTTTTATATATGTAGGTGCGACAATAAATAACGGGGTTTTGTAGAAAATAAAAATGCTTTTTTGCTAAAAGTGTTTAATGTTTTTCAGAGAACAGGGGTTTTTCGCATAAAAAAAGAAATACCATTTAGAATATATGAGTAGATTCAATACTTAAAAACTCCTAACTACCCTGTTATATACATTACAAGCTATGTGTTTGGTGGGATTTCTGTAATTTTCATGCATACTTTATTATTGAACGGCTTGCCTGGTGGTGATTACCTACGTAAAATAAAACATTCGTTATTATTACCTACTTAAATAGTATATTACACAACTAGGGTGGTAATACAAAGAAAGCCCGAGATCGCAGATGTTTACGGCCCGAGCTGCAAGCGAGGGACATGAGTATGCGATCGAGGGCTTTCTTTATTACCTCCCGTAAGCGGCTTTATCCGTACGCGCAGCGTGCGGAAAAAGCCACTTTATGGCCAGGTGTGGCATAAAATAATAAGTCTTTCTAGAAATTCTCCGAAATTATAGACCCTTTTGCAGGAATATTTTAATAGGAAATAGTTTGAGACACTGTTAATATTTTTGCTAGGAAGTATCCCTTATATGGGGGTGAAAAGGAGTTGGAAGTTTGAAGGGTGAATAAATAATTTATTAAGTAAAGAACTCAATTTCTATGAAGTCATGAGCAAAAGCAGACAAACGCTACTGAATAGACAACTTGGAAAAAAGCTCGATTTCCAATAAAATGCAACTGAATCCAAGTCCCTTGTTGACAGAAATGGGCGAAGCAAGGGGCTAACTTAATAAAATTTATGACGGTTCTAATTTGTGTATTTTGTTTTCCCCTTCGGCCTGTGTTGGGGACCGGGGGTTTTCTACCGAGATTGTCGACTGTGGTTCCTACTGTAGCTGCTCAATGGGCCTAATTGTAACTGACAGACAACGAACAGTCTGCTGTAAGAAAATTGACAAAAACGTTTTTTATGTGAATAAAGTATGTACTATCAGCTTTAAAAGTAGCTCGACAACAATGTACTGGACCGCAATATTAAAGTGGCAACTTATTTTTAAATATGAAATTAAATAATTATTTACTATAGATATTGGTAACATTGGTGGTCTTAAAATTTGATACATTAAAGCTTATATCTAGACTCAAATGCAAATATTTGATAGCTACTTACCTTACTTAATATACCTCATTTAACCTATAACTATATGCTTAACATCTATATGGTCAATGTATTTTTTAATTAAGGCTATAAAAACACTTTCCAATAAGCCAAGCGAAAAATTTCTTTCTGAATATATTTGATGGTAATTGCATAAATTGACCCGGCAGGTGGTTGAATATTCTAATGCACATTTTTTTTATTTAGCCTGCGCGGTGCCCCACAGCTGGACAAAGGCCTCTCCCTGTGATTTCCACAACTCCCTGTTCATAGCATAGCAATTTCTATTCTTCATTGCAGTACGCATTTTCGGAAGTAGGTACCAGTCTGACCGGATACCTTGTGTTTTAATCTGGCTGTACGTATACACAATTTAATGGCTATTTAAATAAAACCCGGCCCGTGTACGCGTTATTCAGATTATTTTCCCCATAAAGCTAAAAAAAATCTTATATCATACGCACAAAACGAGACCCGGCTCAAAATCTGTCTGCCCGCTTTCTATTGCCCTCGACCATCGCAACCTGAGCCCTCCCCCCTTTAAACAACGGTGTAAAATACAAAGAGGCCCGAAGCGGGAGAGGTCAGGGTACGGTGGATCATGCCGCTAGCGTCGTATGACAGATGATTATCTACGGAACGTCAAAGTGAATAATTGGGCTGTAGGAACGCCCCCGCTGTTAAAGAATACGCTTGTTTTGTTTTTTTTTTTTATATACTTTAATTATTATTTACTTTAATTACATATGTGTGCTCGAAGTTTCTCTGCGAATCAATCGAATCAGAAATTACAATATGTAGAAGCATTGACGTATACAAAGGACAGGGCTAAGCGAGCGCGCAGACGGTTCCAACGCTTTGGCGGTAAAATACCGACAAATCAGTACCAGCCGGCAGTGCCACACGCGGCTCATGCACTGCGCAGCTGATCTTTATAGCTATAAATATCATTAAAAGTCAATCTATGTCTTCATAGTTATATATCTTCATAGTTTAAGTGTAGACACTTTTAGATAATAGATTTACAACGTATTTATCATCCTGTGGCTTCATCATAATCATTCACTGCATATTACAAATTACAACTGTACCTATTCTTGGTAATGCTGTTTCATTTGTTTTTTTTGTCATCAGTATTTTACTGATTTCTCATTATTTTCCACATAATTATTACATTATTTCTATTTTATTTATGTAGGCAATATAATGTTTGTTCTTTTTTTCAAACTTTAAAACTTTTTCGTACTGAAATAATTATTTTCATTTATCTGCACTGCACACTCTACATCATTGACAATGTCATTTCATGTATTCATTCAAAAACAACATATGTGCTCGATCGTATCCTAATCGCGGTTTAATAATTATTTTGTCTACTACTTCATCTAGGCCTACCTGTGTTGAGAAAAAGGGACGAATGCTACCTACAATAAAAAAAAAATTCCTCATCAAATCAGGATAAAAAAACGTGTTGTGAAAACAAATAGACCCTCCGAAAATTAAAATCTCTTATTAACGTGCTCAAAAGCCCCGTCTCCCCTATATATTGAAAACCGCACGAAATTCGTCAAAGGGAACTCAAGAAAATATGGGTGAAAAATCGTGCCTACTTTTTTCCCCCTAAAATGCCCCAAGTGGCCGCGGGCGCCCCTTCCCCCGGTGGCGAGGAGGGGCACGCACATGCGTGCTTTGCGACGCCCCCGTATTACCTAAACGCCACCATTTTGTTTTTGTGGAGTCTTTTTTACGCTAGAATGGACTTAAATAGGAATTATATTTGCAAATAGTTGATTTTTTGTGGTAGTAATTTTGTTGCAATGCGAACTTAAAATAGCGATAGTATTTGCTTTTTTGTCTTTCAATAACTGGCTAATGATTGAGCCCAGCCGATGATAGGTTTCGGTCTACCTACCTACAGAGTAATAAGGCCGATGTTGAAGTTCACTTGTATAGTATCCGTACAGTATCAGTAATTTTTCTTCTTACAAAAAGTACATCGCGCCCTTGCACTCGTATGTGTGCGCGCCGTGAACGAATGCACTACAAGCAAAGTTTTACAAATGCGTAAGAATGCTCCAGTACGGATCGCACTGTCTGCTCCTCGACCTTGAATGCGTATCGTGCGTTCCTAAACGGCTGAAGTTTGACTACTTATCTGTCTTTATACTTTGGTATCAGTTCGTTCGATCACGTAGCGTTTCACCAATATAAAGCCCGTGAAGCAAAAAAACGATAAACCGCTACATACCTACATCTTTAAGATTTTTGACCAGTTATTAATAATCGTACCTAAAGGAGATTTAATTCCTTTCATTTGCATTTTTCAGGTCTGGGTGATCAACTCTGCGAGGGATGCTGACACGATCAACCGGAATTCATAGGTTAGATCATAAATAGGTATCTACTTAGATCAAGTGGGACAAAAATATCTGAGCTAAATTCAGTGACTATATTTTGGACATCTTTCTACGTGGGTACTTTTAACCTTGCCTCTGACTGGTCTGACCTCTTGATCAGAGTTTTTTAATGTTTTTTGTTCACTGACCCCTAAATTATTTCGAAAACCTTACATACCCTTTCCGAAAGTAATCAGAGATAAAGAAAATCAAGGGCATATGAAAGTTTGTGTTGTACGCATAGCCACCGACCCCCGGCTCCAACGGGTCCATGGACCACAGTTTAAGAAACCCTGCTCTAGATTAAATTGTTAAAAAAATATTTAGGTAAGGTGCTACGTATGTAGGGAATCGGTTTTGTCTTGTAGCTTGAATAAGCAAATTAAAGCCGATTTCCTGCGTAGTGTCTGAGCTGTAAATCTCAGACCTTGTATTTACTGTATCAAGTAAGGCCAGGGTCAACGCGAACCAATTTCCCAAAAATACTCCTCACTACGGTAGCTGTTCTATTTTTTTATACCCAATAGGCAAGCATTTGACTTCGATCTCACCTGTTGGTAAGTGAAGATGAAGTCGATGATGGAGCGTGCTCACCTAGTTAGTGCCTAGTCACTCTCGACTTCAAGAGAGACAAGTTATATTTTACCACCTATTTCTTTTTAATTTTCGTTGTTTATGCCGAAAAGTAATAGATACCATATTGAGACAAAAAAAAGCATTTTTTGCAACTAAATTGTATCCTCTCACAATGTTTAAGTACTTTAATTTTCGACACGGGTAGACCATGGAACTATCAATAACATAAGTTGGTAAAAACACTCCTATATAAGAACAAACACCTTTATTTACATCCGGCGATACGGAGAACCAAACACCTATACCGCTGCCAAACTGCCAGCCAAGCTAAACTGAAACCTCGGCCCACACCATAGGACGGCGGGCGATGGGAGAGGGTGGTAAAAAGCGTTAAACCCAGACCAGGGGGTGTAATCCATCATAGTGACAAGTCTATTTATCATGATGAGCACTTCCTATGCTAATGGGACTTTGTTTTTTCCTGCCACGTTTATGTAAGGAATGAGTTTTTGAAACGCTTTTTTAATTCTTATCCTTTTATGACAACGGTTATTAGAAATATCGTGCGGTCGTCATGCGATTTCAAAGAATATATCTTAAAACAAAAAATATGCGTCGTGCTATCTTTAGCAATAAGTTACCAAAATAAGTACGATACCCTCTAATATCGTATCAGTCAGAAGTAAGGCTGAGATGTCCGTCTTTTGATTTTTGCGTGGTAGGTATACTATAATATTGCCGCCAATATAGGTACCTGAATATATTCTGTCTAGGAGTCTAGCAAAACCTTGATGCCGACGACTTCTAAAAGTAACCACCCAGTGTCCAAATCATCGAGCCTAATATTATGCTACTTCTCCCAAAATATATTCAAAGTGAGAATGCCACCTTTTTTCTTATCTTCTTATGAATGCTCTGCAAAGAGGTGGAAACGTGTGAAATAAATACTTGAAATTCATCTATACTTATAGAAAACGTACCAACGGTTGGTTAGGAGCATGAAACTTTGCACTTTTTTTTTTGTGCAAAAGTGACCGCCGGATATCCGGTATCCGGTCGCCGAATATCCAGCCAATACTCTTTTCTAGGTTTTTTTAGGTTCCGTAAAACGGTCCTACTTTGCTCCTACACGGATAACTATGCTCCCTACCCGAAAACATATTTCTAGCTCTGTTATTTGATTCTATTACCGTTCCCATTTTATGAGCAAATTTGGTCTAACTTTGCTCCAAGAAACATTTAGTATTTAGGAGAAAAGTTTTGCCGCGTCAATGGATAACTTTGCTCCGAATTTATTGTTTCTACATAGTGGCGTATTTTTCAATTTATAACGCGTTAGGAAATACACTTTTCGTGTTATATATAAAACAAGTATGTCTTAAAATTAAAAATTGACAGATTTATTTCGAATTTTCTAATTTTGGAGCAAATTTTTGAGCACCTTTTTACGGTTCTAGTTATTATATGAAATGAATGACTATGTTAAATAAAAACTGTGGACATCCTTTTTGAAAATCGGTTGAAAATAACTGAGGTTTTAACTGGATCTGAAGCCACAATGTATTGCACAAATAACCCTCAGACGCAACCTCAGGAGCTCGTCCATTAGCTGTTAGTGAAATTGGGACAATCTCTCTGCCATTTAAAACGACCGTTCATTGGACATATTCAGGCGTTTTTAATCAACTTCAATCCAGGAGGTTCTCAGTTCGTCGGGTTCTTTTTAGGGTTCCGTACCCAAAGGGTGCCAACGGAACCCTTTATTAAAACTCCACTGTCCGTCTGTCACATGGCTGTGTCTTTTGAACCGTAATAGTTAGAGCTGAGATTTTCACAGATATGTATTTCGATTACCGCTATAACAACAAATAATAAAACTTAAGTAAAAGGGGGCTCAGATGAAAATTAGCATACAAATAGGCCTAGTTTCAGTAGTTCGGTGATTTTAGTCGGGTTCATATATATTTAGTAATAAAACAACTTACACGTTTCGTAACCCTTTTCAGCGTTCGTGGTCGCGGGTAGACTGAACGAACGCTGAAAAGGGTTACGAAACGTCGGGACTTAAAATGTAGTAATATACGCGATTTAATCCGTTTAAGTTGTTTTATTACTATGAGTGATAATCGCGGAAACCGAAGACAATATCATATATATTTGTTTGAACCGGACTAAAATCACCGAACTACTGAAACTAGACCTACAAATAGACCAAGTGGAGGACCGATGGACCCTTGAGATAATAACAAAGTATAAAGACAGGTAGTCCAACTTCAACCGTTTAAGAGCGCGTGACACGTATTCACACAGTCGCTAGATCACTCGACTGTGTGAGTGCGATCCATACTGGAGCATTCTTACGCATTCTTAAAACTTTGCCTGTAGTGCGTTCTTACACGGTGCGCACACATGCAAGCGCGCGATGTACCTTTTGCAGGTAGAAAAATTACTGCTATTATACTGAGATGATGAAATAACACACGCGAAACCGGGAGTAAATGCTAGGTTGCTGTAAATACTGTAAATAGATTGAAGAAAACCTCTGTTTGTTTCTCGTGCCACATTATGTACCTACGTAATATTATTTCAATAATGCTGGACCAAAAGGATTAGTACATGGACGAAGTAGAGAAGAAACTATTGCACTGCCACGGACAATGAGTGAGCATCAGCGAGATTAAACAAAGGCAATGATAAGACCTTAATCAAACTCTCTTTGTACCCTCCCTTTGTTTCCAGACTCTTTGATCTCCCACTTTTCAAAGCAATGTACCTGAGAACAATAGATTTTATTACCGCACTATAACCAAGACAAATGAGAAATAGACAAATATCTACTCTATATTTACCTTCCATCCCCTGTCCACCCGCAAAACTGGCGCCTTCTTTCACAACCGCCCCGCAACATAAAAACAACTTTGTTTTCCAAAGAAAAAAGTTTAAAATCGCTAAGCAGACGAGTCGGCTTCAAAACTCGAGGCACTTTCTTTTACATGCCCCAATCGTCTAGTTGAATTTCGACTTTGTTGCTAGCTTCTTAGGATTGATTTTTCTTTGGTGAGTTAGGATGTAGTGATGCCATTTTGAAATGGCGCGGGCGGTCAAAATTTATTGCGCATAAATGTACCTCTGGCTAACCCGGCGGGCGAGGGTAGGCTTAAAAATCGGGGGAGGGGTGGGGTGCGTTTTTAGCGCTTGCAGGCCTATTGGGGTGTTGATGGCTGCAGGGCCGGATTTAAAGGGGATTAGTAATAGTGATCAAATAGAGTGGTTTTACAGACATTAAAATAGTTACAAGGCGACTGAATATGCTATGAGTATTTTCTTTTAAATTGTCAGTGTGAAAATAAATCTGAAAATTGAATCTCAATGATTTACGATTCGTATGGTTAAATAAACATAATCATATTTTTTGTTAAAAAAACTAATACCTAATTTTGCAGGTCGTGGGTGGATGAATTTGTAAAAAAACGGCCATTATTGCAACATATAATTAATTTTTCTAGCGATGCTGTAAACGACCCACGATTTTTTAAAACGACGATTACCTAACATTTTTTTTTATTATTTTTACTGACGTACCTAGTGTACGTTAAGGGAAAAGAGAAAGAGGTATGGCGTACCATGAAACATGATCACACGGCAGAAAAGGTTATATTGCACCAAAAAATGTTTCGGGATGCTGCCTCCAGTTTTAAACTTAATCTGAGTAGAAAAAACTAAAAAAAGATGAAAGTTTTATTTTTGGATTTAGATTTTTTAATAAAGCCATTTGAATTACATCATTTATTTTATGAAGAACTGTTTCAACTCCCCTCAACCCTTATGCCAACTCCCCTCAACCCTTGTTTCAACTTAGCTTGGTATTAGGGAAGTCGAAACAGAATGACTTAGTCACGTTTAAATTATTTTTTCGTGCATACAGCCATATTCAGGCGTTTTTTGTTGATGTCAAATAAAACTGGAAGAAATGAGCTGTCGATTGGTCCTAATCTCGAACCATTCTAGCCAATAGATTTTATGTACGACCCATAATGTTAAAATTGTTTCAACTCTCCTCGGTCTTCTCTACTTGTTTCATTCTAATGGATATACATGCTTTATTATATTTTTTATTCAAAACTATTAATAATTAAACTTTATATTTCAAATCGGATGCATTTGTATTAAAAAAAAATAATTAAAAATATTTTATTCAATAACACAAATAGTTTTACAATATACAGGTTGGTGCCTCTTTTAAGTATCGAGCGAGATATAGTCTGACCGCCGGCTTAAGGGCAAAGAGTCATAAAAATGAGCTAATTGGTTATGTATTATAGAAAGAGCGTAAGTGATTTCTTACGTATACAAAAAGCTAACGTAACAGTTAGTACTAAGGTACAATATCAAATGACAGCGCAAAAATTGCAAATGCAATAAAAAACATTGGAGGGTAGGGTTGCAACTGCTTATCGGGAATTACTACGTGAATTATTCCAACTAGTATTCCGTTGAATCTGGTTTAGTGGTTACGTGGTGGTTACGTGTATACGACATTTACTTGTTTTATTAAAAAAATATGTTTCGTCCGTGGCTAGATAAACAGGAACCCGACTGTACTCGTGTTGGGACTCGTTTAAATAGCGAGAGTAAGCAAATTGTTAAAAATGTGTACAATGGACTTTTTAGAGAAATAGGGCCCATAGCATTAAAAAAAACTGCTGAACTTACTCAGGTGCCATATGTATTACAGTTTTGACAACCCTATGCAGGTGTGAAGATATCTTTTGTATTTGAAACATAAAAAGCATTTTAAACTTTAATAGAACAGTGTTTAGGTCGAAATTCACTTGTTCGTATTACGACTTGTCACCTTTCGAACTAAACATGCTATTGTAATCAAGTTTTATGGCTGTTCACTCTTACGGCACCGGATAGACATACTTGTGTCAAGAGACACCGCTCTTCCATTATCATGTAGTGTTAAAAGTTTATTACAATTACATGTTTTGTTTATTTTATAACTGACCTGCGCCTGCGATTGATCCTAGTAGCGAAGATGTAGCTCGCTGGTTCAGTGACAGCCTATTAACTCCTGTCTTAAGCAGTACCTCCTACCTACTAAGTTGTATTTGTCAGTAAATACAGAAGATGGGAGAATTGCATTAAACTCAAACTCAAACTCAAACTCAAACTCATTTATTTCTGTAAGTAGGCCTCAAGGGCTCTTTTACATGTCTGATTCTTTTCTTTTGGCGCTTCGGTAGATGACCTTCTGGTGAGAAGAAGCGCCTGAAGAAACTCACCAGTTTCTCTTTTAAAAACAACATTACAACAATTGTGACATTATTACATAAGATGACAATATTTATAAAAAGCAACAAGCAAATAACTGGGCACAGTTTTTTTTACATTTTACCGAGAGACGTATATAATCTCCGGATCCATTACATTACAAAACTTAAAACTACATTTTTAGAGATGTAAAGGGTCTCTAGGCGTCAAAACACGATAAAAAATATAGAAAATAGGCAAACATAGACTAAAATTAATGGAGATGTAAGGAGTCTCCGTTGTCAAAACATTATGTTTTGGAGGTGTAAAGGAACTCCAAACGTCGAAATACAAAATGGGAAACGTATGTTTCACGTCGAGAAATAGACTATTAAGCTAACAGTCATTACAACTAGCTACAGTATACATAACAGGTATGTATTCAGTATGTCAAAATGCAAATAATGAAATAAAATTACAATAAAAATAAATGTAACAATGGAACGATACAGCCCGTAGCAGCGACGCCATCTGTAGGCATCATGTACCTAAACCTCTCCGGGACACTGCCCTATTTCGACGACTGCTGCGACTGATGCTTTGGCCATGGTTCTTTGTCATCCAAGTAATCTTGGACTTTATAATAAGCTCTCTTCAAAAGCGCAGATTTAATGTAATTTTTAAACGAACTATAAGGCAATTCCCATGCATCTAGGGGTACCTTATTGTAGAATCTAACACAGTTGCCCACGAAAGATTTTCTTACTTTCTGTAGACGGATTTTTGGGACAAACAGCTTATGTTTGTTCCGCGTATTTAAATTGTGGACATCAGACTGCTTTTTGAAGGAGCTGATATTCTTGTGCGTATACATTATCACGTCTAATATGTACTGTGAAGCCACTGTGAGGATTTCTATTTCCTTAAAACGTTCTTTCAGCGAATCTCTAGATCCTAAGTTATATATGGATCGAATCGCTCTTTTTTGTAGAACAAAGATGGTATCTATGTCTGCTGCTTTACCCCAGATCAGTATGCCATAAGACATAATACTATGGAAGTAACTGAAATAAACAAGGTGAGCGGTTTCCACGTTAGTGAATTGCCTTATTCGTCTTATAGCAAAAGCGGCAGAGCTCAGCCGGTTAGCCAAAGTAGATATATGAGGCGCCCATTGCAAGTTGTGATCCAGGGTAAGCCCAAGAAAGAGTGTATTGTTAACAAGATCAAGTTTCTCACCGTTTAAAGATATAGATGTGTCAACCTCTCTTACATTTGGCAAAGAGAATTTCACGCACTTTGTCTTCTTTGCATTCAGAACCAGGTTATTTGCTGTGAACCACTGTAGCACTAATTTTAAGGTCTCATTGATGTGACTATAGTCATCTAGTTGTCTATCAACTTTGAAAATCAATGAGGTGTCATCAGCAAATAAAACTATTTTACAATTTTGTTCTATGTGGTAAGGAAGGTCATTTATATACACAAGAAAGAGAAACGGACCTAAAATCGAGCCCTGCGGTACTCCGAGCTTTACAGTCGAACCACTAGACTCAATTCGGTTAACAACCACTTTCTGAATTCTTTGGCTAAGGTAAGACATGACAAGGTTTAAGGCCTCGGTCGACAGGCCGTAATGCTTTAGTTTGTGAACCAGTGTCTCATGTTCCACACAGTCGAACGCCTTGGAAAGATCGCAAAAGATCCCTATCGCATCTTGTGACACTTCCCACGCATCATAGATGTGTTTAATAAGCACCGTTGCGGCGTCCGTCGTCGAGCGGCCTTTTGTAAAACCAAATTGCTGGTCGTGCAGTAGTTCATACTTGTTAAAATGACGAAGCAATTGGTTTAGTATGACTTTTTCAAAGACTTTACTAAGAACTGGTAATATAGAAATCGGTCTAAAATTCCCAAGATCATCCCTGCTGCCCGATTTGAACAAAGGAATGACTTTACTATATTTCATCAGATCGGGGAAAATACACTTATCTACACAAGCATTAAACACAATGGCTAGAGATGGCGCCACAATATCGATGACAGATTGCATGACTCTGACAGAAATACCCCAAAGGTCCTCGGTGTTTTTCAGCTTCAGGGATTTAAACGTTTTTATTATTTCATAGGGATCTGTATGTTGGAAGTGAAATTCCCTATCATATCTGGTACTAATAGGATCTAGAAAAGAGCTAGCCTTTGCTACAGAAGAATTCAGGTTTACCGTAGTATTCACAGCAATGTTTGTGAAGAAGTTTTGAAAGGCGCCAGCTACGTCCAAGTCTGCGGTCAGGATTTGTTCCTCGACTTTAAGTCGGTAATGGCCTTCACGGGGTTTTGTTTTGCCAGTCTCTGTGTTTATTATGTTCCAGACTGCCTTTACTTTATTTTCCGCTGACTTAACTTTATTTCCTAAGTATAAAGACTTGGCGGCGGCACAAACTTTCTTAAACATCTTCGAATAATTTCTAACATATTCTGTGAAATTATCATCTTGTATGTAGCTCTTCATTTCGTACAATTCATACAATCTGTTCCTACTCTTATGTATACCTGATGTGGCCCAGTCACTAAACCTTGTTTTTGTGCCTCGCTTGAAAGTTTTACATTTGAATATGTCTTTGTGCACGTCATGAATCACCTCTGATAACTCTTTAAAGAGTACGTTAGGATCACTACTGTTAGTCGGGAGCGCAGGAACTCGACAAAGTATGTTATCTTTAAATCGTTCCATGCGACTCTCCGTGATGGGCCTATATGTAATAATTTGCTGTTCGGTATGAACATTTACTTTGAAAAAGGCTTTCTGTCCGCGGTGATCAGAGTTAAAGCAATTAAGAATCGTTTTATTAGTAGCTTCACAATTACTTGTTGGCTCACATAAAACTAATTAATTACATACATCAAGCTTATATGCCCTTTGTGGGCACTTTTATTAAAAAAGGCATCTAAGATTGGCGACCGAATGCTGATAATTACTTGGGTTATTAAATTGAAATAAATTGACTAAATGTTTATTCGATTAATCCATTACGTAAGTATTATCGAATTCAAATTAGTTTTATTTTCAATTCATCGAATAGTTCATAGTTCATAGTTATTTATTCATTCAACAATATACATTGCGTTTGAAATATACACATTGAGATTACAATTTATCAATTACATAATTACAATTTATCACAACATACCGGTACATTCGGTGTTAATATGTGAACACGTGTAAATTAAACTTTTATTATCGCATTAAAAACATACGTTCCTCGTTATTTTACTCCAGTACGTGGTATTCTTTAGAGTAAGGGGGCGTGGAAGATAACCGACCCGATGGGGCGATGCCGTAAAGGAAGCATGTCAGGGAACTCTACAGGCGTCGATCCGGAAGGCAGAAAATCGTATGGAGTTGAGAGCTTTGGTGCATAGAGCAACAACCTTATGTGGTCGCGACCCTCAGTCATGAAGAAACGAGGAAGAAGAAGATTTAGAGTACCGTAAATCAAAACCCGAGTCACCAACCCGCCCGAGTCCGGCCCTGAGCCGCGTTTAACCCGCACCCTCTCGACCTACGCACGTCTCACTCGCACAAACTCCAAAAAGAACTCTCCGTCGCTTTCCACCCTTTGCTTAAATTATTGCACCTACATTCCTCCCCTGGAGAGACATATCTATACTAACCCCGCCCAACCTAAACTGGACCCTAACACAACTACTTAAAGTCGACATTAGAAGCAAAGACGACAATCGTAAGAACGAATCTCTAAAGAACGTATAGTTCTGTTGATCTGATATTGCATTAGATACGGATCTAACTTTGGTTCCGTGTGCAAACGAAATTGCACTCTAATTTGAAGACCATAAGACTTAAAATGGGTATTTTAGGTGTGTGTAAAATTCGTCTTTTAAGAATGAAAGAGCAATAACAGACAAGGGCCGAGTGCAAAGGCGGCGGTATTAAAAAGGCTAGGAGGGGGGGTTGGGGTGGTGGGGGTCGTCGGCGCGCTGGAGGGAAAAGACGCATTGTATCCGAAACCTTGAGAGAGGATGGACGTCGGATGGTAACAGAATTTTGGAGGGATAATACCTTTTTCTTAGAACAGTTAATAAATGATTTTAAAGGCTCTATTTTCGCTTTGTATATTTGATAGTCTCGGATCTCGTAAATAAATGTTTGTAAAAAAATGAGCCTTTGTTTTTAGAACAAAAAAATACTATGGAAGTTGATTTTCAGTCTCTTTCTTTGGTCGTATTAGACTTGAATTTCGGTATGTGTGTCCGGCTGTCTGCAGACGTTTTTTGGATGATGATGATGACGTAGATTATAAGACAATCCTATAATTAATTACCTATCAATAACAAAGACAGAAAAAAATATCTATCTAGTTGCCATATGAAGCTGATGCTCTCCACGACATAAGGTGGTATGTGACCCGACGGTCATACTGACATATGCCTTTTTTTATACATATATATATCTTTTAGCTTTTATATGCATATGTATAATTATATAAAACCAACAATAAAAAGAACGCCATTTTGCTAATATGTGTGCATTGGAGATACAGTCTACATTACGGAATACTGTTACGTTTATTAATAATATCCAAAACATGTATATTTCCCCCTTTAAAAAAAACTGAAACGATTGTTTGTCCAAAAACTCTATCCGCATAATAATTAGTTTACTGATATTGACTTTTCAGAATAATTATAAAAAAAGGTAACTTATCCTAAGTGCCGTATGTGAAAGATTTAAACATTTTTCATTTAAGCTAAAAGAAATATATGCGAAATAAAATTGTGCACAAACAATACATTCGAACAAAAAAAGTGTGCCTCATACAAGGAAATAAAATACAGGATGTAGAAATATTGTAGCAATTTTCATCGCATTTTTCCCTAAGCCCATAGCTCGTCACTGTCGTTGCGCATTAGGGCGACACAACCCTGCGCGTCCGATCTGACTAATGGACGCCGGCCTTTAGTTTAGATCGCCGAGATGATAGCTTTCACTACAGTCAATCGGTTAAAAAACGGTAATGAAAAGGCTTCATTTTATGCTGGATTTAAAGTAATGCGGAAATACTGTCGGTAACTGTACTGTAGAACAATCAAAATGATTTAAGTTAAACGATTTTTTTTTTATTTTAATTATCAGCTGTTCCACTACCCACCTTCTGACTCCCAGGTCTACATTGGTTGATATTCATAATTATTTGTCCTTATGTAATGTTTGGACCAATATCGTTTGGGTAATTTTTTTATTCCAACTTCAATTATAATGGCTGATTAGGTCGTATATCATTTAAATACTTAAAAACAAATTACAATACATTTTTATGTAGGTACCCCAGGCCGTAAGTGACTCTTTTCTGCCCGCTACGTTAAGAGGAAAATCCCAATTCCCGGCCACGGGAAGACTTAAAATGACGTACACAATACGGGCGGTAATAAAGAAAGTCCTGACCCATTATTGGTTGACTGGTGGAGAATGCCTCATGGCAGTAAGTCCGCCCTTTGTATCTTGTATTGTGCAATAAAGTTTAAATAAATAAATAATTATAGCCTTTGCCAACGGTTCGGGTAACAAACAGCTGAGACCTGCGCCTGCGACAGTGTTCTACATATTCTTTTACGGAGTTATCAGGAAAGGCAAGAAAGAGCAATTATATTCGTGAAATACCTAACAGAAGTCTTATTTTGGTTCTAATTGTTGAAAATTGCAATAATAATACATTGCAAGTCTATATGTTACCCTTTACTAGATACCCTTTGTTAGACAATACAAGACGGAAACTTTTTCTAGTGAAATAGATCTCATTAAACATAGGTGTAATGACAAATGGTTGGATAGGAAAGAATACGTAAAAGAGTCGGAAGTGTGTATGCGATGGCAGCCGGTGAGTAATAGAGACATGATGCGAGTAATTAATAGTATGAGCTCAAAGAAGTCTCCGGGTTGCGATCGCGTACGCATGCGCGACTTGAAAACAGTATCTGATAAAGTAAGTCCTATCTTAGCTAAGTTAGTTAATATGTCAGTAAGCAAGTCTTGTTTCCCAGAAGGCCTTAAACAAGCAATAATTCGTCCAATTCATAAAAAAGGTGACTGTAAATCATATTCCAACTATAGACCCATAGCAAGTCTCTCTATCGTAGACAAAGTAATTGAAAAATGCATAGTTAACCAATTAGGATCATACTTACAGAAAAATAATATCTTAAATAAGTGTCAACATGGATTCCAAAAGGGTAAAAGTACAAGTACGTTACTATCAAATTTTACTAATGAAATAAATAGTCATTTAGCAAATAAAAAAATTGTTGTAGCCGTATTTTTCGACTTTCGGAAAGCATTTGACACCCTAGAGACCAATACACTTATCGAGGCTATGGGGGAGTGCGGGGTGGGCCAGCCATTGAGCCAGTGGTTCAGTGACTATCTCACCGCGCGCTCTTATCGCGTGAAGGTGGGGTCGACGCTGGGCGACGAGCGGGGGGTGCAGTGCGGGGTGCCGCAGGGCTCGGGATGTGGCCCGGTGTGCTACTTGCTGCACGTGAACAGCCTGTGCGGCGTGCTGCGCCACTGCTCCCCGCACATGTTCGCCGACGACCTGTGCGTGCTGCGCGCCGGCGCCGTGGCCGACCTCGCCAGCACCTGCCGCCAGGTACAGCAGGATGTCGACGCCGTAGTCAAGTGGTCGCACGATAATGGCATTGTGTTAAACGCAGATAAAACCAAACTATTAATTTTACACTCACCTTATTTAAACCCTCCCTGTTCGCCAGAGCCAACAATAGTTACGCATGACTTCTCCTGTTTCCATAATAATCTAGTTCCATGCCAATGTAAGCCGATTGAGCGGGTAAAATGCACGACTTACCTTGGCATGAAAATAGATGAAAACTTCTCATGGTCATCTCATGTAGAATATATTTGTAGTAAATTAAGAGTCCTACTTGGTAGATTTTATCATCTAAGCTATAGAGTCCCAATAAGCACACTAAAATGTATTTATGTGTCACTAGTGGAATCCATTATAGGTTACTCTCTGGATTGCTATGGCCTCACCTTTAAAACAAATTTGGACAAAATAGAAAAATTGCAAATTAGATTCCTCAAGCTATTAGTAAACAATAAAACCAAAAACAAATATAGAAATGATTATTACAAGTTATTTAAAGTATGTAAAATTCTTCCGGCAACCTTAAGACACAAATACTTACTAACAGTCAACCAACACGGCAATCAAGAGAGTAATTTATCTCAAATGAGCCATAAACATGGCACCAAGTCTATAGCTGCAGGTAAGTATGCTGTTCCCAGAGTAAGCAATTACTATGGGGACAGACTCATCGAAAAGCGCTTACCATATTTACTTAACGCCTTACCTACAGCTATTAGGACGGAGAAAAATAAAAATAAATTTAAAAAAGCCCTGTCTAAATATTACCTCGACAGTATTTAATTCATTTAAATTGATTACTGTCGAGGTATTTACCTACCTAGATATCCTCTTATGTACCTAATGAAGATTTGTAATATTGTAGCTATAAGTAAGACTCACGGATCCCACAGTCAAACTGTGGAAACAGTTTTGTGGGACGATGTACCTTACTAATGTTCTTGTCATTTGAATAAATATATAAATAAAAAAAAAAAAAAAAAATATGCTGACTTTTCTCCTTTTAATATGACAGGACTTACCATATTTCCATACTTAAGCCTGTTTTCCAGTTACGTAGATTTCCAGTGCATAACGACGTCAATAATAGGAAAGAAATTATGTAAATTGCCGGCCGATCCTCATATCTAATTAAGGTGCTTTAATAAAATTAGTCTACCTCGATTATCCATGCTTTAGACGCACCCTGTATACTATACAGTGTACTATGGGTAGAATAATTAATAGGTATTTTAAAGGAAATCACTGTTGTGAACATTATTTTAATATTATTAAAAACTAGATACCGTCCCGTGGCTTTGTCCTCGTGAATTTCCGCCTTTTTCTAACAAAATCCATTTTCAGCCCCCGCTTCAACCCCTATCTGTACCTCTAGCACAGTGGTTTTCAATCTTTTTCATGACATGACCCCCCTTGGTATGAAAAAATATTTCGCGACCCCCCCACCCTTCGCTTTTTGATCATGTGTGACATACATGAAATCTATCTTTTTAAACTACGACGTTTTTTTTTACTGAAGTAGTCCTCTCGACCTCTTGCGACCCCCCTAAAGAAGCCTCGCGACCCCCCAGGGGGTCGCGACCCACACGTTGAAAAACACTGCCCTAGCACAACTGTGACGCGCGACTCTTTATCACGCGACAAATACTACCTATCTCTATCCACTCAATATAGTGTGGCAGTGACAGGTGATGCTCTGTCCGGCGAGAAACGAAGTCGCGTGCAGTTATGCCAGACGTACTGGCTAGCAGAAATGTATAAAATTTAAAATGACAGCTAAGAACAGTTTGTGTCTGAAAAAAAGCGGGTTTTAATGTTTTTTCGCGCATTTTTTCTGTTTATTAAAGGAATATTATTATCTATTCAGCGTACAGTCAAGGTATTTGCACCGATGATGATAGAGTCTGTGCGGAAAGAGAATAGGCGTGCCGAAAAACGGAACTAACCTAACCAGTATGGCATTTTTTTTGCAAATACGGTAGAAAAGCATTACAGCGCCCCCAAATCTAAATCCTATTCTCTTTCCGCACAGACTCTAATAGCGGTCAAAATAAATCTGAAAATGTTTGTAACAGATGTTCAGATATTTTTGCTCCAAATTTTGATGATTGTTAATGAAGTCCACTGTTCGAATGGATTGATAAAGTGTACATAATAAACGGATTGTTATCGTGGTACAAATGGTAAAACATATAAATTGCATTAATACTCGTACACATGACAATCGTGCTTTAAAATAAAATACAATAATATAGGTACTGGGTATTGGGAAACTCCAATAAACTTCAATATTTTTATAGTATATTTTATTACCCTATATGCCTATGTAGTTATATTTGATATCGTGTATTATAGAATAAGTTACTAAATATATATATATATATATATATATATATATATATATATATAAATTTAAAACTACACTACAGATATAAAATCAAATATTATAATAAATAAAAAATACTATTATATAATAAATATTATTATAGTATCTCGCCAATTGGCTAGTGTTGTTATCTACAAAAATAAAATATTCTTATACACCGTGGGCCCGTACAACCCGACCAACTTTAACCACGTGTTCCTGATGGTATTACAAGTAAATAACGTTATATCAACATAGGTCGAATTTTGTCATTTTACATTAATAGTCTTATGGAACAAAACAAATCAATAAATTCAGTCCCTCGTTATAAACTTGTCCTTACTGGAGGAAAAGTTATTAAAAAAAGGAAAAAAAAGCTATTGCTGTTTAGTTGAAGGATTTTAAAAAATCAGTAAAAGTATCTTAATCACATTTATTAGGGCTTGTTACACACTTGGGAGTTTTTATTTTAAAAATTATGAATATCTCGGAAAGTAAGCGTTAATCGACTATACGTCACATAACTTTTTTTACTTCTAATAGTTGTTAGAATCTATGGTTAAAGTTGGTCGGGTTATACGGGCCCACGGTGTATACAGCGTGTAAATCCAATACGGGCGAATCTTTCAACGGGTGGTTAACATAGGACATGAGAAGTATATTTAGATAGCTTTTGCTTAAAATTACAATGAAAATATTAACCAGTATTGGCCCGCAATCTCATAACATGGATGTATGCAGTACTGCTCGGTTAGTGATTGCAAACCGGAGTGAATTTCATGGATACGGTAAAGCAAAATAAATGAATAGGTACTATTTGTTTCCTACGGTCATTCTTTCTGACTAAATAATCATTGATTAATTCAGCAATAAGAAAATATGTAAAATCATTATAACCAAAAACAATATCTGTATTTATGACTGATCCGGTGGTTTTTACCGGATCCGGTAGCTACCAAAAATGACGGATCCGGCCGGATTCCCGGATCCGCCGGGCCGGATTGCAATCCCTATGCTGCTCGGTAAATCATCAAAAATCGCGGATTAACAATTAAGTGTAACTTAAAAAGTCCTAATTAATGATTGCACTAGACTTTATTTTTTAATTTTTTTTATTATGAATATTTTGAAGACACGTTTAGCTTAGTGGGAGTGACACCGCCTACGAAGCTAGAGGTCCCGGGTTCAAATCCTGGTAAGGGCAAATATTTGTGTGATGAGCACGAGTATTTGTTCCTGAGTCATGGATGGATGTTGATGCTGAGTATGTATTTATCTATATAAGTATGTATACCGTCGTCTAGTACCCATAGTACAAGCATTGCTTATATTGGGACTAACTCGATTCGTATGAGATTGTCCCCCGATATTTATTATTTTATTTATTTCGTAACGCACGGGAAAGGCCAGAAACGCTTCGCGTCCGCGACTATACCCTTCTATGTTAGATGTTTATTTTTTTAGAATAGATATTCCTGAACAGCACAGGTTAAATACGAAAACATCTCATAAACCCTTAAAAGTGTAACTCAGCGAGTTTCCACGCACACAAACGTGACACGGTGCACGCAAAAGGTCGCATGTCAGTACAGAATGATCGGCACATATAACTTTATTGCCACGGAGGGTAGTAGTACGGTCAGCGGACAAAGGCGGTATCAGACGGGTGTAATTTTTCATCACATTACCATGGCCGGGCGCGTGGCGATAAAGCTGCCTCGGCCCCCGTACCACGAGACGTTCACTAATAGTATGAAAACTGTTTGTCGGGCGGTTTGTGTGTTAGTTTAATTTTTAACCGACTTCAAAAAAGGAAAAGGGAATCAGTCGTTTTGTTCGTTAGTTTAATGTTTATACTAATTCATATTTTTATTTGAAATAAACATAAGTACTTATTTTTTCCCTAAATCCTTATTTCAGAAGTCTAATACTTGGTTATTAAGACAAGTGCTTTCTAAATTTCTAGTTATTTGTTGATGACACCTTGTTGGGCCATGTTGAATTCTGACTCTTCGTGTACGGCTGGTGCCAATTCGGCTGCTAGGCTGATGCAAGCAGATTAATATCTGAAAAAAAGAAAACATAACGCTCAGTAACGAACATTCGAGCATCATTTTTATTCAGATTATTTTTCAACGGATTTACATAATAACAATATAATCAATTCGATCATAAGTAAATAACCCACCAAATAGATGGAATTCGAGTTTAAAAAGAAGATTAAACAAAGAATTTAATCCTGTAGGCTTATGATGCTACGCTTTGTCACGCGATAAGTGATAAAGTATCCGTCATTCTCACACACTATTTGTCAGAACGTGACGTATGCTTTATTTATCGCGCGACAAAAAATAGCATCATACACCTATTGTCAATAACTGGACGGCTCAATCAATTTCACGTATATTTTACATCGGACTAGGGATATTTGTACCCGACTCCACGAGAGTCGGTTCTGTTTTTAAATGTTTGTTTCATAACTTCGTCGTTTTTAAACCGATTCGTAAAAAAAAGCAATAGCAAGGGCATAAATTTTCAAAGTGTCCTATTTTTTCAAAGTTGAGTTCTGAATCAGAACTTCTGATAATGATATTCAAAAATTATAGGCACCATGTGCAGCAATTTCAGTATTTTTATAATATCTCGTACCTAAAAGTCAGTTATTAGAAAAACAATAATTATCGAGCAAGGAAAAAAATGGAAAAAAGTCTTTAAAAAATTCAAAAGCAAACCCGCGGGGCACCACACTACTGTCGCTTCCAACTCCGCCTCTCGTGGTAGAGGGCGCGAGACCCTTGGGGAATTAATGGCCACTGCGGACCCTTGGCGCCACGAGGTTCGCGCCGCGCCCGCTAGGTGACGCCCGCAACTTCATATCTGAAATAACAAAATTAAAAAAAAAATAACCGACTTGCGAAGGGTACACGGAAAGAACTTGTGTTTCGGTTATAGTGTAGCGGTTTGTAAGTTAGTCATCGTGAACAATTTTGACGAACTATTTAAAACTACCTCTACCCTACCTGCCTATAAAGCTTTGTCCACACCTGTATCATTTCACCGATCACGATCATGCGTCGCGTAGCAAGCACTCGTATCCTAAGTATGGACGCTTACTTTGGGGAAATCGTATCACGAGCACCGACTAGTGAAGAAATTCCACACTTTTTTTATATTATTTTTATTTATTTAGGTATTATTCTCCATAATAATATCAAATTAAATGTAAACAAACAAACACGGTGATACTGAAATGATTGTCAAACGATCGTAAAATCGTGGTCACTGTAAGAAATTAGTTCCTTATCTGACATGGCTGAGCCTCATATGTCCCTACCCTAGTCAACCTTTACATTATCTTCTTCTTCTTCTTGTCCAAGTGCTTTTCTCCGTTTCTTTCGGGAACGGCGTACGCCATTACAATTATAATGATGTAAAATCGTAATAAGTACTCTTTTTAGGGTTCCGCACCTCAATAATTCATCTCAGTACAAAATAACATCATACATAAGTTATATTTTATTTCATCATAAATTATATTAGTATATTACCTAGTTTATTTCTTTAGTTTAAGCAATGCACAGCGCGTGCACTATTCATAAATGTTACGACCGACCCTCATAAAGGGGCCAAACTGAAAATCAGCGCTGGACTTACGCCCTGCACATGCTGAGTTTGGTGCCTTTGACCAACATGGTGCTACTTTCTGTCTATGTAAACTTAGGATATTTAGTTTTAGGTCGAAATCCTCTAGTTTCTACTCTGTTACTAAATTTGTCACCGTGTCATTTTGTGTCAATAAATGTATTTTCATTTCATTTGCATTTCAAAAGGAAAAAACGGGACCCTTAAAAGCACTTTGTTGTCCGTCTGTCCGTCCGTCTATCTGTCCGTCTGTCAAGACCCTTATGTATCGATATCGAGTTGAAATGAAAACCATATACTCAGGTCTATAGTCCCTTGAAACTGTAAGATATGGCCGTTTATGACGCAAAAAACGTACATTTCGACTCTCTCAAGGAAACCAACATTTATGGGGTACTTTCCGTTGACCTAGAACTATGAAATTTGGCAAGTAATACCGTCTTATACTACAAGTATAGGGAAAAATTTGAAACAATACATTTGTAATTAAATCGTAAAAATATAGTCTTTATTTAAAGTATTTGTACAGAACCCTCGGTGGGCGAGCCCGACTCGCACTTGTCCGGTTTTTTGAGAACACATGACCGAAACGTCAGGGTACCTAAACAAAAAGATACTTTTAATACTGGACCATTAACAGAACACGGGTTTAAGTTAATTTTGCAGCTAACGAGGACCAAAAACTCAAGTCCTTGAACAAAACAATTCGTGTCCCTAAAAAAGGTTAAAAAAACAGAAGGTTAAAAGTTGTCCTTATTTGAATTTTCATTAAAACTTTCCCCGTCACGAACAAAGAACATTTATATTAAAAAAGTCTGGCCGCGGCCAGATAAATATCTCTAGTCGGGCGGACCCGGCCAACTTTTGGCACAGACCAGTTCTGGGCAGACTGACAACATACTATTTAAGGGTAATTGTAACCGAGATATAGGTAGTTTCACGAGAGTTGAGGCCACGCACACAACAACACTGTCGTGTAATGACAGCGGGATTTTGAAATTACTGTTCTTTTTCGTATCGATAGATAGCAAGTTCAATAGTGAATTGCAAGATACACCAAAAAGTTTCGTTAAACTATAGCCTTGTGTTTATTTACTCACTCATTGATTTCATTATACATTATACAACAACTTAAACTGAAGTTGTAGTAAACGAGAGGGGCTATTTCTGAAGAAGCTTAATTCGCTTGGGTTTAGGGAAAGTGACCTGGCATTCTAGAACCTCATCTTAGTCCACAGAGTAGGTACAACGCTATTTATAGAAATAGCAGTTCAACGTGAGTTGAACGCATCAAAACAATCCGCTTGCAACCTTTTATTTTTAATCTAGTCTAGTTCTTGTTTAAAGACAAACAAATGCGTGAATAATTTCACGCGTTCATCCTTTACCACTCCGAGTAGGTATACATGTATGTTTTATTTTATAATGTCGGTAGCAAAAAGTCTATTTAAATTTCTCCGAAAAAAATGCCTATTCGCCAGTCTGTTCAACCGTCCTCATCCCATCTCATTACCGCGCCCCGAGCCGCAAGAGCCCTGCCGCGCAACTTCCTACCCTGGACCCAGTGTGTTAACTTATAGCTACGGGCTACAGTGCCACAGGCGAGCGCGAGACCGGTAGCGACCAGCAGAGAGCTCGCGAGCCGCAAGAGCCCTGCTGCGCAACTTCCTACCCTGGACCCAGTGTGTTAACTTATAGCTACAGGCTACAGTGCCACAGGCGAGCGCGAGAGCGGTAGCGACCAGCAGAGAGCTCGCGAGCCGCAAGAGCCCTGCCGCGCAACTTTCTACCCTGGACCCAGTGTGTTAACTTATAGCTACAAGCTACAGTGCCACAAGCGAGGGCGAGAGCGGTAGCGACCAGCAGAGAGCTGGCGAGCCGCAAGAGCCCTGCCGCGCAACTTCCTACCCTGGACCCAGTGTGTTAACTTATAGCTACAGGCTACAGTGCCACAGGCGAGCGCGAGAGCGGTAGCGACCAGTAGAGAGGTCGCGAGCTGCAAGAGCCCTGCCGTGCAACTTCCTAACCTGGACTCAGTGTGTTAACTTATAGCTACGGGCCATAGTGCCACAGGCGAGCGCGAGAGCGGTAGCGACCAGCAGAGAGCTCGCGAGCCGCAAGAGCCCTGCCGCGCAACTTCCTACCCCGAACCCCAGTGTTTTAGCTTATAGCTACAAGCTACAATGCCACAGTTGACAGCGGTAGCTGTAGCAACTAGCTGAGAGCTCGTCAAACCATAAAAGTGTGAACCCAGAGTGTTGACTTATAGCTACAGCAACTTATAGCCACAGTACTACAGGTGAGAGCGGTAGCGGCCAGCAGAGAGCTCGTGAGTCGCAAGAGCCATGTCTACGCAACTTTCTACCCTGGACCTAGTGTGGTAACTTATAGCTACAATTACAATATAGACCATAGTGCCACAGGTGACAGCGAGCCGCAAGAGACCCGCCCGCGCGACTTCCTACTCTGGAACCAGTGTGTTTGTTACCTTATAACTAGCGGCCTCAGTGTCACAGGGGAGAGCGGTAGCGTGCATGTTGCGAGCACTGCTTTACCCGCACAACTTGTTGATTTATAACCAAAGGCGTCAGTAAAGCGGAAGTCAAAATGCCAGAGCGGAGCGTAAATGGGAAAAGCAAAGTGTTTCTCAACTTCTCAAGGAGAGCCGTGTAACCTAAGCATGTTTAGAGGCAGACGTTATGTTGCAGAACACAGTACCATAAGCAGTAGCTACTTAACAGCAGAGAGCTTGTATAAGCTACAGCTGCTCTGCGCTCGTAACTTTCTACCCTGGACCCAGTGTGTTAAATTATATCTACGGGACACAGTGCCACAGACAACAGCGAGAGCGGTAGCCACCAGCAGAAAGTTCGCCAATCACAAAAGCCACGGAACTTTCTACCCTGGACCCATCAGTGTGTTAACTTACAGTTACTGGACATAGTGACACAGGCGACAGCGAGAGCGGTAGCCACCAGCAGAGAGTTCGCCAACTACAAAAGCCACGCAACTTCTTACCCTGGACGCAGAGTGTTAACTTATAGCTATATGATACAGTGCCACAAGCGAAAGCGAGAACGGATGTAGCCAGAACATAGCGCAACCCAAGGAAAAGCAGCTCAATTTATGTTACCGTTACTATGGATAAAAACGATAATGATGACTACCGGTGTCCGTGAGGAGATGTGGAGTTCCATTACTTAGGGCTCTCAGACTGCTAATTCAGAAAAGGGTTATTTTTTGTCAATATGATTGAGCACTTAGTATAATTATGTTTATGTATACAGGGTGTTTCATTGAACGTAATAAAAATAAAGCAATTCCGGCTCAGTAACGACCGAGAACAAAATGCACAAATTGATTTATTACTTTTACGTCATAATTAACTTTTGCTAGTTTGTTAACAGAATTAAGAAACTAAAATCTCGTAGTGTGGGCACCCCTCATGACTGCACGCACGCTTACGTGACCCGTTTGTTTGTTATGACAAATAACTTCAATAAAGTGTCAGAATGCATGCATGAATAAATTCATACATTTTCGGCCTAGTTAAGGAAAAAGGTAAGTGTTCACTGCACAATTAGATTCAAACTTTTTTCTCTTAACTCTAAGTAAGGTAACCACGATGAGTCCAAAAAATCATAAATAATTAAAAGAGTGATATTAATTAATTAAGATGTCTTTAATAACACGAGACCTACCTAGCAGAGGGTTTTAGCACCAGGGAGAGAAGTTTAAAAAACTTGAGTTGTATTACGTTCAATGAAACACCTTGTATATTTGTGTGTATATAAACATATTTATATACGTATTTATTTATTGCGTTATGTATATTATAGTGAGATTATATTTTGTGTATGTTTAATACATATCTAATGATAGTATTTATATCGACGTTAAATTGTATGTGTATTCAAAACTTGTCTTATTTTCTTTGTGTAAGTAAATGAATTACATTTCTTAAAGAGATAAATATAAATTTATTTTGTTAAATATAGGTAGATTACAGAGATGGAAGTATACGTGGTATTGTGGTATGTCTCGCTATGCTTTACCCGCATGTGTACAAAATTTGGTATGAATGGTGTTGTGCCTATACACGGTGGTTACACAAGACAATACATTATGAATTTACTATGATTAATTTATTTATTTTCCACACTTACAACTATTTTTACAGGTGCTAAGCCTAAGACAATATTGTAACTATTTGCACGATTTCGTTACTTATTTAAACTAGTTTTTACACACGTAACATATTAAAAATAATGCTGCCTTTGTGAATTCACTCAAAGAACAAGAAAACAAGTCAACGCTTTCGGCTATTAGGTTAAGGGTGCGCAATGCGCGCGTCATCGGTGCCGCTCCAAGCAGGTTTGTGCGCCCGCGCGGCGCACGCAGCCGCGGCGGATGATAAAGGGTTGAATTACATTTATTAGTTTGTCTATCTTCTTTGATGTTAGTTATTCTTTCTCATTTGCCTTTGTACATAACCAATGTTCTTTGTATTGTTTCTGTAAGTTATGTGCAATAAAGTGTTTACATACATACGAGTACATACTAAGTACCAATCTCAGCCTTTATTAGACAGAGCAAATAACTGGGAACATTATACGAGCACAAGGGCCGCAATTCTGGCGATTACGAGTCGATCGGCGATCACACACGGGGGCGGCTAATTCGATTCTCGGCCCGATTGGATTTTCTTATCTCTTTTATGAAGTCGCTATTTTCAAACGATTTGTCGACTAATCGTGAAAACGTACAACCGAATTGAGAAGGACCTTTTTTTAAATCGGGTAAAGTACTTGGAATTATTGTAACCTCACAATACAGAGATGAGCAAAATTGATTCGAATGACGACTAATAAATAATAATAACTAACCTGAGCTTGTCAAAAACGAGTCATTTAAAAAATTATTCGTGTTGTTTAGTCGAATGGAATAATCAAAAATATTTTTCGTAGATTTGTCCGAATACATTAACGAAATAATTCGACATTTGAAAAGTGGTCGAATTGAAAAGTGCTTTTTTTTTAAAGCCTGACTAACTCGCGGCCCATATTGTGCGTTGCGATATTCGGACCCGGTGGTCGGCCGTGGCGTTACCTGGGGTCGAACCAGCTGGACCACCTTGAGTGGATCGTACTGGGTGGGGATTTGGGGATGCGTGCCCTGAGCGCCGTTTTACGTCGCTACGCCTCTGGAACGTGCTATCCACTACTCCAACCGATCAGTAGGCTTGTGATGCTACGCGTTGTCACGCGATAAATAAATGATAAAGCATCCGTCACGTTCTGACAATATGTGTGTGAGAGTGACGGATGCTTTATCATTTATTTAAATAATAAATAAATAATAGGGGACAATCTCACACAAATCGAACTAGCCCCATAGTAAGCTCAATAAGGCTTGTGTTATGGATACTAGACGACGATATATTTAATAGATATTTTATTTATCACGCGACAAAGTACAGCATCATAAGGGGTCGATTTCAGAGCGTTTCGACCGCGGCGGTTTTTTTCATTAGTGTTCCAGCAAATATAGCAGTAAGCAGTGGTGATCACAGTTCACTTTTACACGATAGATGGTATCGTCGTCACTCAATTGTCCTTTGCGGGAAAAATCGAGTGACACTAATTAAATAAAAAAACGCTAGAAAAACGCCTTAAATCGACCCGTTCAGGTTTAATTTTTCTATGTATTTGGTTTCTGTATCAATAATCAAGATAATCATGATTAGACGAAAGAATGATAAAGATATATTTGGAATCGTCAAGTAGTTTCCGTCAACTTTCGGCAACAATTCGGCAATTTAACGCGCACGCCCAAGGCCCTAAAGTCTGACAGACTTTCACCATTACGGACCGTCTCTTGAGTTGAGCGCACCTAGTCCGACCCTCTCAAGGTGGTCCGGGCCAAGCGACCTGGTTCAACCCCAGGCGTCCCGGCCCCCACCTTTTTTTTTTTAACCAGGAAAAATCTTGCATAAGATTCCACGCCGCCACGGGGAGACGGCGTGGATATGTCGGATTCTTACCGACTAAAAAACCTGGGTGTCCTTCACGCTGCCTTGGACGGCGGAGTCCCGGGTACACTTTCGCAATCTACCGCAACTCCGCCAGCAGCTGTCCCTTTACAGACCCATCCCTGGAGGGTTCTGTGTTCCCCCTTCCACCGATTGGGGGCGTGCCCGGACACCCGGCACGCCCATTCATCCCGAGGACCTCTTCCGATGGGTGGCAGCCGTCCCCGTGACTGTCACCCGGGGATCCTCTTTACGGGGGCAGGCGGCGATCGTGCGCCAGCCGTCTGCGCCCAACGCGCTTGCGGCGCCGTTGGTCGGACGCTTCGTCGTCCTCCCTGGCCCGCTCCGCAGTCTCCTTCAGCCGCATCACCTCCTCGCAGAAGGAGAGGACTATCTGCCACGCCCTGTCGCTGTCAACTATGGATCTGACCACAGCTGGCAGCGACAGGTCGTTCCCGATACTTGCCACCAGGCCGGCACGCTGCTGGGCCGAGGCTGGGCATGCCTCCAATGTGTGTTGCGCCGTGTCTTGCGGGCACCCGCATTCATGGCACTCCTCCGTTGGCTCTCTTCCGGCGACTTTGTGCAAGTATCTCCCGAAACAGCCGTGCCCCGAGAGTACCTGCACAAGTCTGAAGGTGAGAGCACCGTGCTCCCGGTCCAGCCACTGTAGTAAAACTGGCCGGACCGCCTCCACTGTGCGGATGCCTGCGCTTGGATGCTCCAGCCTTATCCCCCACTCCATGATCGCCTCACGGCGGAACTCCTCTCGTTTGGCTAGGACCTCTTGCGGTGCTGGCCAAAAGTCTCGGGCTCGCGCCTCCTCACGCCAGAAGAAGACTGACGCAAGGGCCCTCGCGTCTAGATCCCAAGGTAAGGACCCGGCCAGCACACATGCCGCCTCCGAGGATATCGTTCGATAGCCCCGTATAGCCCTTATCGCCATCACTCGCTGCGTTTGGCGCAGTTGGGTGATTTTCCGGCTATTAAGGGCATCGGCCCACACGGGGGCTCCGTACAGGGCCATCGAACGTACTACGCCCATATACAGTCGTCGGCAAGAAGCTTTGGGCCCTCCCAAGTTAGGGAGTATACGCCCTAGAGCTGCAGCCGTGCCAAGTAGCTTGGGAACCAAGCGCTGGAAGTGCGCCTGGAAGGTCCACCGACTGTCGAGGACGATGCCAAGGTATCGCATCGTCGACCCGACAGCGATCCGGACTCCTCCCACCACTATATGCGATCCGGCTGGAGGTGCTTTCCGAGGGCCGTGAAAACAAATAGCCTCGGATTTATTTAGAGCTACCTCCAGCCCCAAACGCCTTATCCGCCCGACCACCTGAGCGACTCCAGCAGTCGCCAGCACTGAGGCGTCCCTAAAAGTGGCCGCTCTAGCCGTCACCAGCGTATCGTCCGCATAGCACGTGACTGCCACCCCGCGCATGTTTGCCCCTCGCAGCACCCAGTCATATCCGATGTTCCACAGGAGTGGCCCTAAAACCTGTAGCGAATAAAAAAAAAAGAAAGAATTGGTTGGTTGGATGTGGTGTTAACCTACAGAGTGGTAATACTTCCTTTTATTCGCCGCAGACGTTGTGGTACTATAAATGCCTGGATAGTGATCGGCCGTGAGGCATCAGCCTTTTGCTTCAAGGACCGTCCTTTGGGGTTGATGTGATTAGGGGATAGTGCCAGAAAAATACTAAGTAATGTTACAATCGATTTAATGGGGGTAGCGCGACATGGGTGCGGACTCGGTGCTGAAGGCACCCTTAACTCTAGGCTTAATACTAAACGCACTCCGCGCACTGGTGGTGAATTTACCGTACTCTAAAGGGGCCCCTACGAGGATATTTATTGTTCGTGCACTCACATACGTGTCGGTGTCAGGAACGGAGGCTCGCTGCGCAGCTCGGGGTGAGTCACGGGCGTCGCCGAACCGTAAGCTGGCGCGCTCGGTAGCAAGGAGGGCGGCGGAGTCCTCGACGCGGCTAGTCTAGTCGCATGAGACTCACGCCACCAGGGTTGCGCTCCGCAGCGAGGGAGATGTGATGTCTCTGGCTTCGCGCCGGCGGAAGGCGAGCCAGGTCGGCGCTGTGCTTCACAAGCGCGGGGCGAGCGCGGGGCGAGCGCCGTGCCACGAGGGGCGCTGCACAGCGACGAGGGGAATCGCCCTCTCCCGGCGCCACTGGGGCCGTCTCCGATGAACCCCAGGCCTACGAGGAAGGCTCTACGCGAGCCCTCTGCCGCGCATAGCGGCTCTGAAGGGCGAGTGTCGACGAGGCCTCCTTGGCGTCGTGCCGATGGCGCAGCAACGAGCGCGCCGGTATCCTCGCGCAGCGCGACGTTGCTACGCGGCCGGACACACCCGGACCACCCGCCGGAATCCGGGGCCTACGGAGGAGCAGGAGAGTCTACGACGGCATCAGGCGTCGCATGGCGTGGTGTCTCGCCGCCTGTCCGCGCGGTCGGCGCGACGACAGCTCCGCGTTCACGCCCGGTTCTGCGTCGGCGCAGGCCGAGCGGCACTACGAGACAATGTTTCGATACTACGATACCGGTATGCCAGTCCCAGTCCTCAGAAAATCACTCCTAGCACGCTTCTCGTCTGGTCACGGCCAAGCGCACCCCGGAAAGAAGCTCTCGCTTATCTCCTAAGGAAACCGCGTCATCCCGACGCGCTTCGATCCGGAAAAAACAACCACAGACTGCATGCGTTTTGTTTTTCCGCTACTCGCGAGTCTTTGGAACTAAACGCATACAGCCAAAATGTTTTCGGTTTAAATTCAGATCGATCGCCATACATTATCCCAAGGCCTCACGAACTCACGCCGCAACGAAACAAACGATATCTCAGTGAAAACAACCAACGTTTTGGTTCGAGCATACGAAAACGTTTAAATGTAACTTTATCCTAAATACAACCAAGACGTTTTCCTACATAGCTCGAACCACGCGCCTCTCTAATCTATGGTGCGGTGTTGTGACAGTGACAGATGTCGAGATTATGTTTGCAACGATGAGACGAAGAACTATTTACGTAGTTATTTCAGCGAAAGTTCGTGATTTTCGATGTTTGGAAAGATGTTAGTTGACAGTGCGCGCCGCGCCGACCCGATGCCTTTGGCCCGGGCCGCGGGACTGCGGCTGATGTCAAAGAATTATGTCCGTTTTAATGTGACCGGCAGCGGGTCACTTTTGGGACACATAACAGCCCCGGGTTGCGATCCCAGAGGCTGGAATCGTGATAATTGTCTTCGCGAGGGAAGTAAGTGAAAGGCCATTGGCTTTTGTTGTGCCAAAAATATGTTTTTGGCACAACAAAAGTCATTGCCGAAAATCGTATTTGTGTGCACCGGCTGTGAAGAACCAGTCGCCACGACAATACCCCCCTTGTCGAGAAAAGAGGTTAAGTACGGCTTAACCGCCACAGCCGGGGCAACCGGTAAAAAAAAAAAGGACTTTACCTAAGTAAAGTGCTTAACTTAAATTTATTCCTACCTAAAGGAACCCTTTCCAGTGGGCCTGCCTATAATACTAGCCTAACAACGTTATTTGCTACGACTGCATGCCCTATTCTCTAACTTAAATAATTTTGAGTCCGGCTCTTGGACTATAATATTATTTGTGCCGGCTCCTGGACTATGAATAGTCTAGCTCCTGGACTATGATTTTAAGCCTAGCATGCGCTTACGAGTACGTGCTAAACCTAAAAACATCCTAAACAAGAATCTAAAAGTAAATAAGTACCTAAGCTATACTTATTTAAGTTAAAAAAATACCTATAGTTACTAACATATACATGAGAGGCCGACGCATACTGGTACCCGTATCGTCGAGCTCTATGTCTAAAATGATAGCACATAGGCACACCTATTTGTGGTGGCTATGGCAGTAGTGGAGAGTGTTCTCACTGCTCACACTAAAAAAGTCCTAATTGGGTAGTCGTCGCAAATGATTGAAAACTTAGTTTTCCAAATAAGTCAAGAAATGCTGGGCCGATTTTGGTCAGCGATGTGTGCCCTGGATCCAAGGGTCACACAGGTACACACGAATTTTGATTTACATCAAAATTAAAAAATTAAAAAAAAAATTGTCATAAGACAAATGTGTGTACCAAAAAAAAATATCCACAATTTGGGATGTTTGCGTGGTATACGCCTATCTGATCGATCGGCTGGGTGGAGATCGTTGGGTGAATAAGGGGCGCCGCAGCGTGACGCGTGCTGCGCACCGTTCACCACAATCCCACTGCCTCTCGAGGAGAAAAATGGTGTATACCTATTGCAAAATAGAAGGTGCCGTTCTAAGACAGCCAAGTCTAAGCCTATAAAAAATAAAATTAGTAATAGCTGGAATTATCACGAACTCTGTATTGTGTGCTGTGTCTCTAAGGCTAACTGGTTATAGTAATTGCACTAAAACCTTAACCCCAGAACCATTTGCACAAGCAGCACATGAATTTGCAAAAATTTATTCATGGCCTTGTGTGAATAAGTGTTCATGATAACTCTGCAACTATGCCTAACATGATGCAGCTTATTGATAACCAGAATCAGGTCTGGCTGCGTCAAATGGAAAGTAGTTCGTGAGGTCTTAGTTTCGCGATCGACCGTCTCTTCATATTCGTTGTCGGAGTCTGGCATATTGGTAGTTTGTGTATGTCTACGCGCTCCCAAATGAGTATTTTATTAAATTATTACTTTCTACTTTGAGAAAGTTTTAAATAATTAATTAATTACAATTAAATGTCTGCAGACACTTTATATTAGTGTGCAGAGAAGAATAGGTAGCTGTCACTATGCTAAAGTCTCATAGTACAGCTAAAATAATAAAAATATTATCAATAATAATTATTTGTTATTCAGTTGGGGGCGCGCAGGCTTACAATCAATAATATATAGCATTGACACAATGACATTAAATCAAATTTCAAAAAAGTAAATTTCAATGACAGTTCTTACTGTTCAAATTGCAAAAAAAACAAGAAAGGTGTATCTAAATGACAGTTGTTACTATTTAAATTTCAAAAAGAGAGAAAAAGTAAGTTCAAACAATAGTTTTTACTAACAGGCCTTTTCCAATAATCACATCAGTTCAATTTTGTGGAAAAAAATTATAATTGAAAATTACAAAAGTTAATTATTTATTTAAGTTAATTATTTATCTATTAAATTAAAATTCGGGCGCCATTATCTGTAGCGAATAAAAAAAAAAGAAAGAATTGGTTGGTTGGATGTGGTGTTAACCTACAGAGTGGTAATACTTCCTTTTATTCGCCGCAGACGTTGTGGTACTATAAATGCCTGGATAGTGATCGGCCGTGAGGCATCAGCCTTTTGCTTCAAGGACCGTCCTTTGGGGTTGATGTGATTAGGGGATAGTGCCAGAAAAATACTAAGTAATGTTACAATCGATTTAATGGGGGTAGCGCGACATGGGTGCGGACTCGGTGCTGAAGGCACCCTTAACTCTAGGCTTAATACTAAACGCACTCCGCGCACTGGTGGTGAATTTACCGTACTCTAAAGGGGCCCCTACGAGGATATTTATTGTTCGTGCACTCACATACGTGTCGGTGTCAGGAACGGAGGCTCGCTGCGCAGCTCGGGGTGAGTCACGGGCGTCGCCGAACCGTAAGCTGGCGCGCTCGGTAGCAAGGAGGGCGGCGGAGTCCTCGACGCGGCTAGTCTAGTCGCATGAGACTCACGCCACCAGGGTTGCGCTCCGCAGCGAGGGAGATGTTATGTCTCTGGCTTCGCGCCGGCGGAAGGCGAGCCAGGTCGGCGCTGTGCTTCACAAGCGCGGGGCGAGCGCGGGGCGAGCGCCGTGCCACGAGGGGCGCTGCACAGCGACGAGGGGAATCGCCCTCTCCCGGCGCCACTGGGGCCGTCTCCGATGAACCCCAGGCCTACGAGGAAGGCTCTACGTGAGCCCTCTGCCGCGCATAGCGGCTCTGAAGGGCGAGTGTCGACGAGGCCTCCTTGGCGTCGTGCCGATGGCGCAGCAACGAGCGCGCCGGTATCCTCGCGCAGCGCGACGTTGCTACGCGGCCGGACACACCCGGACCACCCGCCGGAATCCGGGGCCTACGGAGGAGCAGGAGAGTCTACGACGGCATCAGGCGTCGCATGGCGTGGTGTCTCGCCGCCTGTCCGCGCGGTCGGCGCGACGACAGCTCCGCGTTCACGCCCGGTTCTGCGTCGGCGCAGGCCGAGCGGCACTACGAGACAATGTTTCGATACTACGATACCGGTATGCCAGTCCCAGTCCTCAGAAAATCACTCCTAGCACGCTTCTCGTCTGGTCACGGCCAAGCGCACCCCGGAAAGAAGCTCTCGCTTATCTCCTAAGGAAACCGCGTCATCCCGACGCGCTTCGATCCGGAAAAAACAACCACAGACTGCATGCGTTTTGTTTTTCCGCTACTCGCGAGTCTTTGGAACTAAACGCATACAGCCAAAATGTTTTCGGTTTAAATTCAGATCGATCGCCATACATTATCCCAAGGCCTCACGAACTCACGCCGCAACGAAACAAACGATATCTCAGTGAAAACAACCAACGTTTTGGTTCGAGCATACGAAAACGTTTAAATGTAACTTTATCCTAAATACAACCAAGACGTTTTCCTACATAGCTCGAACCACGCGCCTCTCTAATCTATGGTGCGGTGTTGTGACAGTGACAGATGTCGAGATTATGTTTGCAACGATGAGACGAAGAACTATTTACGTAGTCATTTCAGCGAAAGTTCGTGATTTTCGATGTTTGGAAAGATGTTAGTTGACAGTGCGCGCCGCGCCGACCCGATGCCTTTGGCCCGGGCCGCGGGACTGCGGCTGATGTCAAAGAATTATGTCCGTTTTAATGTGACCGGCAGCGGGTCACTTTTGGGACACATAACAGCCCCGGGTTGCGATCCCAGAGGCTGGAATCGTGATAATTGTCTTCGCGAGGGAAGTAAGTGAAAGGCCATTGGCTTTTGTTGTGCCAAAAATATGTTTTTGGCACAACAAAAGTCATTGCCGAAAATCGTATTTGTGTGCACCGGCTGTAAAGAACCAGTCGCCACGACAAACCGACCCTTGTGGAACACCGCACACCATCTCCCAGCGCCCCCACTCCCGTTGCCCGGGGAAGGCCACAAACCTCTCCGAGAGGTAGGCCTCCACTATTCGGCTCAGGTGGGGGGGCACCCGATGGAACCGTAGCGCCTCTTTTATGCATCCCCAGGGGAGGGTGTTAAAGGCATTGGCGATATCTAGCGACACCGCCAAGACGACCTCCCCCCGGGAGATTGCTTCCTCTGCCACCTGCTTAACACGCAAGATTGCGTGCACGGTCGAACAGCCACTGCGGAATCCGTACTGGCAGTCGGCTAGGTCCGGTCCCTCCCTTTCCAGGTGCTTGATGAGACGGCTTGCGATGATCCGCTCAAAGAGCTTGCCGATCTCCTCAAGCAGCACGATCTGCCGGTAGGCTGATGGTGAATCAGCCGGACGCCCCTCCTTTTTTATTAACACCAGCCGACCGGTCTTCCAGATATTCGGGAAGCAGGACTGTTCCAGGCAGGACTTGAACAGGTTCCTCAGTCTTGGTTCTAAAGCCTCCATAGCCAAGACCCATGCGCGTCCAGGAATCCCGTCCAAGCCGGGCGCCGTGTTTTTGGCCCGTAGCCGTAACACTGCCGCTCCCAATTCGCCCTCTGTCACAGGGGGTACCACCTCATCCTCCTCCTGTTGCCTCCCGTCCGCTGGTGGTGGCACCATGGGCGGTGGAAAGTGTGGTGCTCTGTGTGGAAAGAGAGCTGTAACCACCGATTGCAGCAGTCGAGGTTGGAGACTTTGCGTTAATGGGGGGGCCCAAGGTCGAAGCTTTTGCCTCACCTGTTTGTAAGGCCTCCCCCACGGGTCGCTGTTGAGAGTCTCCAGAAACTCTTCTCGAGAGTGGTCAATGGCCTTCCCGATGGCAGTTTGTAGGGCCGCTTTCCTGCTCTTGTACTCCTCGTACAGCTCTCTTTCCACCAACTCGTCACGCCGTCGACGTCGTCGTTGCCGAGCATATTGGCGTCTCGCAACTATGCACTCACTGCGTAACTGTGCAAGCTCTGGAGACCAACAATACACGCAGCGTTTGGCAGGAACAGCTTTCGCCCGTGGCATTGCTGCATCGCACACCTCCGTCATGTGCTCTCGGAACCATAGAGCTTCGACTTCAACGTCTATGGGCTCTTCCGGCGCTGGTGCCCATGCCTGCACTATAGCCGCCTCCTCCAACACCTCTCGGTCGAGCCGCTTCAAGGCCCAGCGGGGGCCGTCCCCTCTAAGGGATCGACTCGAGACAGCGAGGGAAGCCGAAGGCGTCGCCACAGTAAATCGGATATAGCGATGGTCCGAGAGCGTTTCCGTGCCCTCTTGCACTTCCCAATCCCGGACTCTGCGTGCCAAGGTAGCGCTAGCGAGGGTTATGTCCACTATTGAACCCCCCTGTTGACGCACACACGTGTTCACGGATCCCCGGTTGAGTACAGCCAGTCCGCAAGCCACGGCCCACTCCTCCAAACACTGACCACGTACATCCGTCACTGGGGAGCCCCACGCCGTGGACTTTGCGTTGAAATCCCCAGCCACAAGAACGGGAGTGGGATGCAGCTGGAGCACCGCCGCTTCAAGCTCAACAAGGAATAGCTCAAACTCGGCCAAGGGTCTGTTAGGCGAGAAGTAGCATGCTACTATGGCTGAGTCTCCGCAGGTCGCAGTCACGTACCCGTGACCCCTTGTGACGTTTTGAAAAGGCGCTGAGCCTGCGGCGCTTTGCGTCACGAGAGCAGCAACCCCGTCCAGGTCACCGGCCCAATCATCCCGAGGAGGGATCGAGTATGGCTCTGAGACCACCGCTATCTGTATCGACCACTGCGCCATGCTCTGAAACAACAGGTTCTGAGCTCTGGCGCAGTGGTTGAGATTCGCCTGTAGGAAGTTGAGGGCCATTTAACCGATGGTCATACTCGTTCCCTCTTCGGCTCCATCCACTGCACTTGTGGACGAATTGACGGGCTGCGAGGGGACCCGGGGGCCATCGCTAGCTTTCATCCTCCCTCTGCGTGCAGGCGGCGCCTTGCAGGACTTGCTGCCTGTTCTATGACCCGCGGGTTTACCTGCCGCGTCCCGGCCCCCACCTAGCCCGACCCTCTCAAGGTGGTCCGCGCCAAGCGACCAGGTTCGATCCCAGGAACGCCACGGCCCCCGCCTGGTCCGATCTTTGCAACAGTCAGTAAGACTTGCAAGTATCTCAGCTTATAAAAAAAAGGGTTGAGCGCAGATATCCATTAGCTTTGCCAGCATTGAAATGAAATATTATCAACAATCGGGCGGTTCAGTCGCAGCGTTCGGACCGCTCGCGCGCCGGGCCCGCAAGGAAGCGTGAACAAATTTACCATAGCTGAGGATCGGAACTTTTGTACAATTACTGCGCGCCGCTGCCGCCTCGGAGCTTTGCGGCCGGAGCGTCGGCAAAACAAGCTCATAGTATTGAAATAAAAACTATGAAAATATCTAAAATGGTTACTATAGAATATAAGAGAAAAAAAGTGTTTGGCCCCGATAGCAGAGGACCTAGGCTAGGTTAAGCGCAGCTAGGCTAGCATCCAATCAGAACGCGCGTGCATTTTTAATTTGTCTGGGATACAGACAAGTTAGAAATTTACAAGCGTTCAGATTAGGTTAGGTCCGAAAAATTGCCATTTTGAGTAAACTGTATCGGTGCGATGCACTAAAAGATTTGCGCTGCGTTACACACGTGCGTTCCCATTGGCTATTAAAGTATCTACCCATTACACCGTATCATACCATGACCATAAGGAAGACCCCTCCCCCCCCAAGGTGGCCTGGCCAGCGACCTGGTTCGATCCCAGGGAACGCCACGGCCTCCACCTGGTACGACTTTTGCCACGCCCAATAAAGGTTGCAAGTTTGTCAGTTTCCAAAAACTTCTGTGTATTTAAAAGTATGACTATGCCCCTAGCGCGTTCCGTCACCGACCGGCATTTGTCATACCGTGTCTGATACGTTCATAGTACGCTCATGGTATGATACAGTGTAGTGGGCAGAGACCTTTAAGGTGTCACGCCCGTCCTGCGCTAGCCATTCACGAGAAAAACAGAAGTCTAGTAGGTACCATTTGCATGCTAACGGTACCTCGCAGAAGTTAGCCGCACATAAATTATAGCCGCCAAAGGATAGCGCCGCCTAACTTTCCACTTTGCTCGTATTTTACACATAATGGAAATATATGAGCGGCCAACTTCACGTAACTCCGTAATTGAGAGTGCGTGGCGTCTCCGAGTGAATAGAACACTTTAATAGACGTAATTGGTTAAGGGAGTTAGGCTGAGTTAGGTAAGTTAGAGGTAACTGAACAGTAGGTAAACTAGGACGCAGACAAAGTTACGATTTTGTGAGGTAAGATAGAATTTAATAGTGATGTTATTGTAAATTTTTCTCCGAGTTAACTGAGCAGTACGTAAACTAGGACGCAGACAAAGTAACATTTTTGTCAGGTATGATGAACTTAATAGTGACGTTATATTTTAATCTCCATCTGTGTATCAGAAATGCATAAAATACCTACAGTGGGTTACAGACTAAAATCTCCCTACTATTACTAAGTATAGGAATCAGATTACGTTTCTCTGGAGCGGACTTTACCTTAATTTGTTTGTGACTAGAAATGATACTTTGAGTGACCCTCATTTGTTTACTCTATCCTATCACGTTACCGTTTACAGTAATAGCTATTACCGGAAGGGTTGAAACTGATCGAGTTTCTCTGAGAAAGGTTTAAAACTAAACCAACAACGGTGAACTCTAATTATCTAAATAACTCAGTGCCCGATTCCAATCTCAAACTTGTTGGAAGTGTTCCGTATTGGATCTCATTGCAGATAGAAACTGCTTAGTTCTTTATTCTTTTAAATAATATATACACCGTGGGCCCGAATAACCCGACCAACTTTATGTATAGATTCTAACAACTATTAGGAGTAAAAAATGTTATTTGATGTATAGTCAAAAAACGCTTACTTTCCGAGATATTCATTATTTTGTAAATGAAAACTCCCAAGTGTGTAACAAGCCCTAATAAATGTGACTAAGATACTTTATCTATTTTTTTTTTAAATCCTTTAACTAAACAGGAATTAACCTTCGCAGTATTTGATGGTAAGCGACTACGAGGCCAAAAAATTTACCTTTTGTTTCCATTGTAGTTTTTTTTTTACCCGGCTGCGGCGAAGCCCAAAGGAGGGTTATGTGTTTGGCCTGTATGTATGTATGTATGTAAGTATGTATGTATGTCCGTTCTTATGTCCGCTCATAACTACTCAGCGTCACATCCGATTTTGATAAATGATACATCATTAGATTTGTCTTGATGGTGCGAGTGTCACTGGGTATGAAGTTCGTTAAAATAAACAAAATGGCGGATTTTATGCAGTTTCAGTTCAGTTAATGTGGTTATTTCCTTTTTGATAACTTTTCCTCCAGTAAGGACATGTTTATAAATAACGAGGGGCTGAATTTACTGATTTATTTTGAACTATAAATGTAAAATGACAAAATTCGACCTATGTTGATATAACGTTATTTACTTGTAATACCATCAGGAATACGTGGTTAAAATTGGTCGGGTTATTCGGGCCCACGGTGTATGTCTGTCACATCTTCAACACTTTAAGCAGCAGCTAATGTATATTTTCTTATTTTTATAAAACATAATCGGACATTCTTGTGGACCTACGAAGTCGCGGGGTGCCATCTAATTTTAACTTTTAGTTTTAGTTACTGGCATAAGCTGTTTTTATTTTTATTAATCTTACTACCCATAAATGACCTTTCAAATTTTAACAATACAATAAGTACAATATTCTTTTCATCACACTTGCTCGTAAAGGGTGTTATAACACGCGCGCTTATAGACCAACTCGAGCCGATTTACCCCCCGTGGGTTACAAATATCTATAACTCCCACGGGAGGAAAAACTGTATGAAAATCTATAACTCCCTCGGGAGTTATGAGTTTAGTTTTAAAAGTCGTACGTCATTTCAGACTAAGGAGGTTTCGAATCAGCCAAGGCTATTTCACATCTTCAAAACTTGGCTACAAAACCAATTTTAGTGTAAATAAAACTTATATGGTATATTTTACTATTATTTCCGTAGTTTTTGCGCTTATTTTAATGCAATTAAATTAATTTAGTTTAAAATTTTATTTTGAAAATCGGTACACTCTGGTGACATTGCCTGTCAAGTTTAAAAACTAAACGCAGTTCTTAGCATTATCTGTGGAAGACTATATTGAAAAAGTTGACAGTTGAAGTTGTCTCTTAGCGGGTGCGTTTAGTTTATTTCATTTTTTTGTTTAATTTTTTTTTTCCTCGCAAATGTGATGAAAAACATTGTGTGTATCACGGGCAGTAAGAAGATTACAAACTCGAGTCATTAAAAGCCCTCCGCCTACGGCGTCGGGCTTCTAATAGACTCTCGTTAGTAATCCCCTTCTTACTACCCTCAGTGCACAATGTACTATTATTGTGCACCGAAACGCGCAAGATTACAAAAGCTTAAATCAAACAACAGGCGGTCTTATCGCTAATAAGCGATCTCTCCCAGACAAACTCAAAGGCCCAGTTGACCCCGGGCTTTTTGTGAGTACCTATCTTATTGTGAAGAATATTTTCTTATAAAAAAAGACCAAACAAATTAAATATTTTTTTTATGTTGCTGTGAAGTAGTAACACCTCTAATTAAACGGTTTTTTTTTTTCTAATAATATACTACTACTTGCAATATCAAAATTTTCCAGGCGGTACTTCCAACCAAAAATCAGCTAAATGTGTGGTCAAGTTCTGTATTCAATCGGCGTTTCTCAATGGGCATTTCTCCAAAAATATGTCTGCGGTCACCTCATTCATCTGACCCTTTTTCATGACAGATGAATGAGTCGCAGACATATTTCTGGAGAAATGCCCCAATGTAGTATACGAACCATTCAATCACTAATGAAATACTCGAATCAAACGTTTTTTTTTCCAAAGTTCAAAATGTAAATTGCTACATAGCCTTAAGACAGATTGAGGGGAACACGAATATCCTTCTACAAATACGCCTTTCGAGGGCTATTTGCCCCGGGCAAATAAAACCCTTTTTACCTAAGGCAACATGTTTTAATTAAGTGCCGGGCCTAGCCGTAATTAGCAATTATGTTAATTGGGAAAGCTCTGGAGAAATTACGTTCAAGTGCTCATTTTGAGGTATATAAATGTCACGTTTTAATGTTACATTGTTGCAAGTTAGCTTTTGTTAGCTGATTAATTAGGGAAAACAAGATTTCAACGTTTGCGAAATGAAGCTTTAAATCTAAGGTATTTATACTATTTATTAAAACCATCCTTTAGCCACAAAAAAATTACTGGCGCAAGGACATTAAAATAAATTGCCGGGCGGAGCCTCGCCAACAGATAACTGAAGCATTTGTAGTGGGCCGGTTGCTTTGTACTTAAAAGCCGCACGCAAAAATCAACAAGTTTTTTCCTAGTAACCGCAGCACGCATTTATTAGGCAGATTTTTCGATTAAGTGAATATTTTCGGGAATATTCGCAAGTATCGTAAATTAGTACCCCCACCCCTCCTTCATCTGTTTAACCATGAGTCCGAAAAATAACTATTAAATAAACTACAAAGGTAAAGCTTTATTAATACTTTCAACGGAAATTATTTTCCATATGATCGGATATAGGTACCGGTTTTGAGCTATTGTCGAAATACTGAGCTATTCAACAACAGGATATAAGAGTGCCTTACATATACGCTCTTTTGCTGGTGCACTTTTATTTTATTCGACTACGGTGAAGCAAATAGGAGGATTACGATACTTATACACAAGTATAAGAGCTTATCGAGCCTTTATAATGCTTAAATTAATGCTAAAATGGCTGTAAGTAAAAGCTAGTGTGGAGCAAGTCTCTCTTTCCTGGGCTGTCCCTGGGAATCACGCCATACCTCACATACCATACCTGGGTCATTATTTGAGCGTTTCACCCGTTCGAGATTCCGGCAGATTTTAATGTAATTTTAAGGTATTTGTTAATAGTCCCGGATATGTACCAAATTGCTCGATGTGACACTAAAATCTGAGGGAACTTTGACAATAATGTGTCCACGAAAGTGAGGCGGGTGAAACGCTCAAATAATGACCCACCTCGGCTGTATTTAAATGCCAATTTAAACGAGTAACGTTAGCAAATATGCACGGCATATAAGCGAGAAAAAAACCGTAAGCACCTACAGTAAGACCGCATAATAAAACTCCTAATCCGTCAGTAGCAGGGGCACTCGTAAAAAAACATGGCGGCGACCCGGGATCGACCTCCCGCGCAAAATTAAAATTCTCAAACAATCCACACTTTGAAAAAGATATATGGGGGTGTTCTTTCATCTTGCCCAACGCGGTAACCTTAGCCGTTTGCGGGCTTGTGGGGCGGGGGGTGACCCCACAAGCCCCAAGCTGGGGGCAGCTTCGGGCTTGTGGGGTCGGGCCAGACCTTTCCCAGTTATTTATGGCTCTCTCGGGTCCCGTGAAGTGTCCGCCGAATATAAATCCTGGCCAGAAAGACTTAAAATGTAAAATAAGAACGAAAGGGTCTCTATTGAAATAAGGGTCGTTGAGGTGAAATTAGCGAGTTTTGGAGTAATGTAATTTTGGTGGAAATTTAGATTGGAATTAAAATTGCTTTGGTTGATACGGTGGAAACGATTATTAGGATTTATTTGGATCAAGATGCGTCAATCGCTGCGAATATTTTATTTAGGTATAAACACACCTCTAACCGCTTACTCAACAATTGTTTACTTTATAAGTAACTAGCATTTTCCCGCGGCTTCGCCCGCGTTGTTCCCGTTATTGTCCCAAAGGAACTCTTTACCGGGATATAATGTATCCTATGTTTCAATCCAGGACTTGGTCTACTTGCATGCCAAATTTCAGTTTGATCCATCCAGTTGTTACCCCGTTATAAGGTAACAAACATCCAAACATCCAAACATCCAAATATCCAAACATCCAAACATCTTCACAAACTTTCGCATTTATAATATTAGTGGGACTAGCATTTTCCCGCGGCTTCGCCCGCGTTGTTCCCGTTATTGTCCCAAAGGAGCTCTTTACCGGGATATAAAGTATCCTATGTTTCAATCCAGGACTTGGTCTACTTGCATGCCAAATTTCAGCTTGATCCATCCAGTTGCTATCCCGTTATTAGGTAACAAACATCCAAACATCTTCACAAACTTTCGCATTTATAATATTAGTGGGATTTCTGTGGCACCATTCCTGAATAGGCATTTAAAAAACTTATGATCCGTTATTCGATACTGATGCCGAAGGACAAAAACATACCATAGTTTAATTTTACTTTATTAATTAATTAAAGAGTTGTGTGAAATATTGGAATGGAATGGACTTACAGATTAAATAAGCAAACCTACTATTGTCTTCGGTTTCCGCGATTATCATTCATTGTAATGAAACAACTTAAACGGATTAAAATGCGTATATTACTACATTTTTAAAGTCCCAACGTTTCGTAACCCTTTTCAGCGTTCGTGGTCGCGGGTAGACTGAGAAAATAAAAAATTCAATCTGTAATATTTCTCATACATGTAACATGCTATTAATGGTATATAGAAATAACCTCTGAACTTTGAATATATCAGCTCTGGTATCACATAAAAGGCCCAAATTATGCTTTTGCAGAAAAACTTTGCCATTTTTTAAACAAAAATGAATATTGGAAAAAGCCTCCACAAGCGAAGGTTTAAGTACGATTTTCCTGGATATTTCAACGTCCTGGAGAGAAATATCAAAATTAGAGAGAGTTGGCTAAATTGGGAACCCTCATAAAAGATAATTATCATCATCGCCTCGCACCGTCGAGGATAAATATCTAATGAAAGAACGGGGACTGCGGAAAATTATAAAAGGCTTTTGAATTTTCGGACAATAGAACGGATAATCTATGAAGCATCGTTATTTTTAAAACGTCAATGCTTTTTATATTTGCGTCTAATTATATGCAGTCACACACATTAGTCAGACACTGTCTTCCACAAGTACTTTTTTTAGTTAACGGAATAACTAAAGAGTTTTTTTCCGCATTTCTACTTTTCAGATTATCATGTTCCGAAGTGCTATTCGGTCGCTACTAGATTCATTCTTGTAAAAGTGCCCTTGTGGCTTATTTGCATAATAAATGTTTTGATATTTTGGCATATATTTGAGCAAGCAAGCTCAAGCTGAAATGAAGACATTTCGCTCACTGTTTGTATAAACCACTAACAAAAGGGGTATGCCACCAGGGGCCCGTTTCACGAAGCTACAAGTTACAAATTACAAGCGGAAGTCTCTTTCTATCAAAAGGTATTGAAAAGAGACTTCCGCTTGTAATTTGTAACTTGTAGCTTCGTGAAACGGGCCCCAGAACGTCACTTTATCGGGCACGTGACGGCTATGGCAACTTCCTTAAAACATATAGGGTAAGTGCTCCAGTGAATGAACACTTAAGGAAATTTTCAACTTTAAAAAAATATTTTTGGCTGATAGCAATAATTAAATTCAAATATTACTGTTCCTATAGAGTAAACAACTATTCTAGTTTTCTAAAATCAATTTTATTTTGTAGTAGTGCTGCACAGTTTTAAATTATAGCAAGCTGTAGAGGATAAAATGGAAAATCACCAGTGAATGAACACACAATTCTAGTAAATGAACAAATGAAACCAATGAATGAACTAACATAAAAATAATGCTTTACTTTGGTATAAGGGCTTTTAGGGCTTTGTCGAGAGATTCTTGGTCATATTGGAATATTTTGTATGATTTTTTTGAAGTTTCTATGTTTAAAACAAGAAAAATACAATGAATGTTGTAGTTCATTCACTGGTTTTGGAAACTAATTAATGGACTAACTGTCATTGCGGTAGTTCATTCACTGGAAAACTCAGACCAGTGAATAAACTGTTAAAAATTTAATAAACTGTTAAAAATTTAATATTTAAAGTTTTGTTCGAACATTGGCCTTTTGTCAGACAGCACATTTCTACCAAAGTCATAGAAAACCAAATCTTATAACTACTAAGGAAACGTCAGATATTGAACAAACAATAAATCACGCGATTTCAGTGAATGAACCCCCCCCGTTCGTTCATTGGATTTAAGCCATTTTGATTTCTAGTTATAGAACACTGGATTAAAAGCCACTATTTGAAAATAAATCACATTAAACTATACATTAATAGCACAAACATGACCTTACGGCTTAAAAAAACACGCACTGTAAAAGGCAGACGCACGGGACACACGCAGTAGCACATTAAACACAACGTAGCTTACCTTAACCCTTATTACACCTCCATATAAAAAACGAACAGCAACCGCATGCCCACTTTACATCGCCGCTATTTTGACACTGATGCGTATGAGTTGAAGTAAGTTCTACCAGAACTTGTCAAATAATGTTGCTCGCCGAAAAAAAAATATCACGCGTGGTAAAAAGGTACAGAAATCTTATTTTACGACAAAAACATGCATTTTGTTCGTTCACTGGATTTGTTCATTCACTGGAGCACTTACCCTAGAAAGTCCTAGAATACGCTATCAATAAATATTGTGGGGACGTCTTACATAAATCGACCTAGTCCCAAACTGAGCAATGCTTGTACTATGGGTACTAGACGACGATACACATACTTATATAGATTTAGATAGATACTTCGATAGATAGAAAACATCCTAGACTCAGAAACAAATACTCGTGCTCATCACACAAATATTTGCCCTTACCAGGATTTGAACCCGGGACCTCTAGCTTCGCAGGTGGTGTCACTCCCACTAGGTTAAACGTGTCGTCAATACAAAAGCCAAGCTATAAAATATTGTCATATCAAAAATTTCCATCCTAACTTTGTTTCTGTTGGGGGTCTGACGCCCGCGCGGGTTCGTACCTGGTGCAAAGGCTGTCCATCGCCATTCAACGTGGCAACGCGGCCAGTGTAATGGGTACCTTTGCGCCAGGGACGACTCGAGGGGCCCTTTTTGACTATACTTAAGGGTAGGCTTAAGTTAAGTGCTGTATTGTCCTTTTGTTTTTTATGAAATAAATAGATTTGTATTTTATTACTATCAATAAACAATAAATTGTAATATAAATCTAGGTACTCTAACAAACCTATCGATGTTTTTAAGAAGCAAATTACTTTGTTTTATCTTGTGGAACGCCCCCAAAAACCACAGAAGGGCATTTCTCCAGAAATATGTCTGCGGTCACCTCATTCATCTGGCCCTTTTTCATACTAAATGTATGGAGACAGATGAATGAGTCGCAGACATATTTCTGGAGAAATGCCCAGAAATATATCGAGATAGAAGGATATAGTTCGTCGATTTGTATGGGAAACAAGCGTGTAACGTTTTTCGCTTGGCATTTGACGCCAAAAGTGTAATTTAGTGATGGAAAACATACATCCTCCATTTTATTTCGTGGTATATGAACTACTAATTATACCACTATTATCAGATTTTGAAATCTGATAATAATATTCACGAAAACTGAAGTTGACGGCGTGCAAAGTAGGTCGTCACCACATCTTTTTAGCACGCGAGGTACATACACTTTTTACCCGACTGCGGCGAAGCCCAAAGGAGGGTAATGTGTTTGACCTGTATGTATGTATGTATGTCCGTTCCTGTGTCCGCTCGTAACTACTCAACGGCACAACCGATTTTGATAATGATACATCATTGGATTCGTCTTGTGTCACTGGGTATGAAGTTTAAAATAAACAAAATTGCGGATTTTATGCACTTTTAAAGTGCACCGCGGTCGGGTTTTTTTAGTAAAAATATTTAGTTCTTTCACCTCGATATATTTCTGTGCCAAAAACTCTCATCTTGCGTGCACAAAAACAAAACACTTACACTGTAACACAGTCCAGTTACTGACACATAAAACAATATTAAATTATTTTTGTTGCTCCAATTCTGGCAACCCTCTTCGGCAGGACAAAAGGAATGCTAAACAAACGCAGCTGATGACGGGCCGTGACGCAAATCTAATTACGCGTGACGCGGCGTCATAATCCGAGATGAGTAAATTAGTGTCTAAAAGCTCCACTGAAAGTTCGCTAGGAATAAAGCGGAAAAATGGGGAAATTTTAAAGTGTGTGGCGTTGTTGGTATTTATTACGTCTAAACTAGACTTAATAAGTCCACCGTTAGAATGAAAGCGACCGAATTCAAAAAAATTGATAATTTAGTTTCAATCTTAAAACGACTTACAACGGTTTTAACTCGATTGTTATTTTTTTTTGGATTAGGCCGCTTCCATTCTAACGGTGCGTATCTTCTCGTTATTTTTAGTAATAAGTGAAGGAAAAATCATAAATTGTAATTTTTTAAAGTATAATAAGGAATGTCTCAGCTTTCTCCAGATACTGAAAAATACAATGATGTCTTTCAAGCAACGGGTTCATATTGTATTAAAGTTGCGATTAGATTGCTGATCTTACACTAAAAAAACATACAGACGAATAGAAAACCGTCCTTCTTTTGAAAGCCGGTTAAAATAGCAATAATTTTATTCACTTTCGTTTGAAATTTAAAAAAGGTAACTTTACCTTATACGAGTATCATAGGTACCAAAAGGAATTCTAAATAAACATCAGGCTGGGAACGGTGTGACGCGAATCTAATTACGCGTGACAAAGTTGCGTCATAAACCGCCATGTAACGCCACTGTAACGCAAATTAGTGCTAGAAATCTCCACTGATTGTAAAACAGTGGTAAATAACGAACGAACTCAGAACATACTGTTTAGCGCGCTTAAAACTCGTTTAGGGTTATTCTTCAGAAATATGTCTGCGACTTATTCCTCTGTCTCCTAAAATTTAGTATGAAAAAGGACCAGAGATTTAAGGTGACCGCAGACATATTTCTGAAGAATAACCCTTTAGTCTTATAATGTGGTTATAACATCGAAATATGGATAATTTATGGAACGATAACTAACCTAACCTAACAAAACTGATGTTGAAAATTACCCGTTAGTTCGTTAAAGTGGTATTGATAACCAGCTTAATGATTACTATGTTTGAGCCTAAAGTCATTTACTTATGGCAAATATTCTTATAAAGTGTGAGTTGACGAAATGTTCGGATATGTTCCATATCATTTAAAAAAAATCTGCGATTGGTTACAAACTTACTGACGTGAGAAATTCATTTGACGCTCTAGTTTTTTCTTCAGCTCTAATAAACTAGCTCCACCCCCGTTAGCACCCTATCCTATCAAAGTATAAAGACAACCAAGTAGTACGACTTCGGCCATTTAGGAGCGCGCGACACGTATTTACACAGACGCGCGATAGCACGACGTGAGTGCAATCCATACTGGAGCATGCTTACACATTCTTAAAACTTTACTTGTAGTGCGTTCGTACACGGCGCGCACACATTCAAGCGCGGGATGTACCTTTTGTGGGAAGAAACATTACTGCTATGCTATTATACTGTGCCTCCGGAGGGGCTTAGCCAGCGACCAGAAAGAGCACAGATTATGCGATAGAGACGGTCGGATGCGGTGGGTTCCGTCCGGTGGTCGGACCCGAACATCAGTTTTGCTAGAAAGAAAAACTTCTGCACGTAAGTATTATTCTGGAACTGTTTTATATTCATTTATGCCTCGTTATTGTTAGTTCAGTCCACGTATAAAATGACTTTTATTTTAACATTTTAACACTACGGGTGCATCAGTAACAAATAAACAGAAAATGATCATCAAATTGAGTGAAGTTTATTCACGATCATTCACTTTTAAATCCCAACGGGCGTGTTAACCGGAATGATTAAATTTACTGATAAATATTTTTTGTTGCCCGTTCAGTTTAAACAGCAAAAAATACCCGCAATCGAGACAGTTGATTTTAATTTTTAATTTAATTCGCATCAGTTCAAGGCCATCGTCACTTGTTGCTTTTTTACAAAATATTTTCCATCGACAATTTCCGCGTTCACTTTCGTTTTTTAAAAGTAATGGGAAAATTAAAGCTTTAAATAATGCGTTTTTCGGTTGATTGGGTGTTTTTTCGGCGCTCAAAAAAGGCGAACAAGTTTAAAAGTGTTGGGAAAATGAGCACCTGTTTTTCAAGTGTTTGTAAAAACACCTTTTTTTGAGCGACCGCTGTCGAATACTGAAATTTTACTTGAGCGTACTATTAATGAAGGTGATATTTTTATTACTTACTGATTTATCACGGATATATCACTACATACCTATTTATGTTTTTAACTTTTCAGTATTCGCTCGGGCTTTCGTGTGGATTTCGGTTACAGAGTATATTAATGTTTAAAATGCATGATCTTATATTTATTGCGCTTTATAATAAACTCGTCTGATCAAGGACAGCCGTGCTACAATATTCTGATCACAGAAATATATCGAGATATAAAAAAATAAATAGTTCATCGATTTGTATGGGAGCTAAGCGTGTAACGTGTTTGACGCCAAGTGTAATTTAGTGATGGAAAACATCAATTTTCCATTTCATTTCGTGGTATTTGAACAATAAATTCTACCATTATTATCAGATTTTCAAATCTGATCATAATATTGACGGCAACTGAAGTTAGCGGCGTGCAAAGTAGGTCGTCGCCACTTCTTTTTAGCACGCGCGGTACATACACTTTTTCCTTGTACCTCGATATATTTCTGTGATTCTGATTTATTTTTGCTTGTGTGCGTAAACGACTTCAAATAACTAAATATTTTTACTAAAAAAAACCCGACCGCGGTGGACTTTAAAAATGCATAAAATCCGCCAATTTGTTTATTTTAACGAACTTCATACCCAGTGACACTCGCGCCATCAAGACGAATCTAATGATGTATCATTAATCAAAATCGGTTGTGCCGTTGAGTAGTTACGAGCGGACACAGGAACGGACATACATACATGCAGGTCAAACACATAACCCTCCTTTGGGTTTCGCCGCAATCGGGTAAATATACGCATTTTCATGATTTAATCTGTATTCCTTTTAAGTAAGTACACAATCTTTCGGTGAAATACAGCCACATAAATTAAAAACATATAAAAAGTGATAGAACATTTGATAAGAGACGATTACATCTTTAAAACCATTGAGAAAGGAAAGATACAGCGAAGGAGAGGTAAGGGAAGACTAAGACGCAGATACAGAGATCAAATGTAGGAAAATGCTCTTGGCATGTCTTCTTAAAACGTCTGTCTCAAAGAATCTGGCGTACTTAAAGTAAGCAAGATACTACTTTAGCTACTCCACCGATAAGTATAATAGTAACTCTTAAATTAATGATGAAATAAAAAAGACGGCTATACCAATCTGCAAATTTGCTGCTTAAATTGCAAGCATGTGCCCATTTGATTCCGCAGTCGTATTTCGACATCTAACTTTCCAACGCTCCTATCTTAATCAACTTTATCATTGCAAACGCTACCTTCCCGTGTACAAAATAAAGTTCAAGTTTTTATAAAGGTGAAAAAATAGATGTGAAGTTAGTAGTTTAGCGGTACATTGCGGTCGCCGCCCGTCTAATGAGATCGGGTCGTTTCAATTTGCCCCAGCTGCTTGTGCGAGTTGTTTAGTGGCAATTTGTTGGTACTAATCTAATCAAGGCAAGTTCACATTCTATCGGCTATCGGTCAAGTAGTTAGCTGACGCGCTTGGCTTAAGAGCTCTTATCTCACTGCAACCTAGCTGCAACTTGTAAAAACTGTGCAGTCGGCCTGCAGCCGGGATGTAGTTGCCATTCAAATTGAAGTTGACATGCTGTCTGTCTGCAGCCCTTTGACGTTTGAAACGCTCGATTTAAGCATTATATTTAGGAATCAAGACGTGTCCTCGCGTTTTCTCGACGTTACTGTTGAGTTCAGGACCTAATGTAGTTCACATAGGTATACAATATCGTATTTCGCACTGAGCAATATTGAGTCACATCGCACATTACTCTCAATTCGCGTTTTTACTCTTGCTTTCCACTACATACAATAAAAGCAAATATTAGCCCTTCACCGCTTCAAACTCATGCACAAATATTATATCATAATACATCAATAAGTTAGGTAGAGTGCAACTAAGTACGATAATTTTGCAGAGCGGAACATGGCAGCACCTCCATTTGTCAAATTTCTTTGAAAATGTGACATTTAAATGGAGGTGCTACTATATTCTGCTCTGCAGAGTTATTGCAGTCACACTCTAGTTGATATTATCAACTTGTCATAATCTCAATAAGAACATATCAAATTTTCCAAGGTTTATATGAAAAAAAGTGGAAATAAAAACAAAATCCTCAAAAGTACGGTTTATATCACCACAGAAAAAATATAAAAGCCTGTCTTTCCACCACATTCTCGTTTTTCGCCAGAATAAGTTTAGAGCCAGACTTTGAGAGCCGCTTAATGGCTAGATAGCCAATCTCTTCGGATAGAGCAGCTGCGGCCTGCGAACTGCAATCGTCTTTTTTGGGTACAGATTTTGTAGTATGAGTTAACTGTTTGCGTCTTTCTGTGAACATCACAAAGCCCAATTTAATGTATCCTCATATACATATAAAGAAACATACAGTTCCATAAAAATGAAATTATACGGCATAAACATAACAAAAGAGCTACGGAAAAAGTATCTTCTAATTTTTTAAGCTCCTCTGTGCTTCGTTTCTGAAGCTAGGGCTTAAAAGCTCGGGCCGGTCTTGTAGCAGCTGCCTCGGTTTGCAAACAGGCGTATTTCCTGCAAAAAGCTCTAAAAGTTTAAGGGATTTGCTTGCTTGCGATGTCGGATTAAGACTGGTTGTAGTTTTTTAAAGATATGATTGTTAGTTGTTTGTTGGTTTACCGTTGTACCTAAGCGATTTGTCTGACTTAAAGTACCTATATTCCTTTCTACTTTATAATTACCAAACGATCATTCGAGCCATATGATGGCAAGTGGTCATTGACTCTCTCTTTGTCGCTCTTTCTAGCCACTACCCCTACTCTGTCCTCAACATCGGCGTCGGATATCTGACACCCAGTCATGTCTTTATTTTATCCACCCTAAAACAGCCACCCTAAGGTGGATAATCAGAAACGCGTGTCCATCTATCCACCCTGAACGGGATGGGTAATCGGAAATATCGGAATTCACTTCTGATTGTTCTTCCGAGTTTTTACCGTACAGTTGACAGTTGATTAAATTATCTGTTAAATCAGGGGTCTTCAAACTAAGGCCCACGGGCCGCAGAAGAGCCCATGATCCGGCCCGAGAGAGCTCGCTTCCCAGTAAATACATCCCCTCTGTCCCTCAGGACGGCAGGGGCCGAGAAAAAAAGATTACTCAAGTCCGTGGTTGACCATGTCGTGTGGCCCGAGTGAGATTTCCAAAAACGCAGTGTGACCCTTTGCTAAAGTAAAAGTTTAAAAGCTTGCATCCTGTACCTATTACAAAACATCACATTTTCATTCAAAAAAAAAATTGTCCAAAAATGTTAACTTTGAAACTTGCCTCAACTAAGTGGAACAGAGGATAAATATTCAAGTAAGTATGTATTTTAATGTCCAAGTAGGTATCTTGGGCCGGGTTTGTAGGTAGATGTTTGTTTGGGTTTGAAGAAACGCCGCAACTAAACTCCTCAGTCAGTCCTTTTTAAGCACATTTTGTTTTTATTAATCTATATCTAAAACATTCACCTATGTATACATATACATAAAACAAAATCCGGTTAGTTACGTACATCATTTACACCCCAAGAACGAGTGGACCGATTTTTACCCGACTGCGGCGAAGCCCAAAGGAGGGTAATGTGTTTGACCTGTATGTATGTATGTATGTCCGTTCCTGTGTCCACTCGTAACTACTCAACGGCACAACCGATTTTTATAAATGATACATCATTGGATTAGTCTTGATGGCGCGAGTGTCACTGGGTATGAAGTTCGTTAAAATAAACAAAATTGCGGATTTTATGCACTTTTAAAGTGCACCGCGGTCGGGTTTTTTTTAGTAAAAATATTTAGTTATTATGGTCTTTGATTTGTCTCCGCCCCGAATAGTAGAATAACTATTAAAACATCCAGAATATTAAAAATTCTGAGGCGCAACGAAGTTCGCCGGGACGCCGAAAGGGCTTACTTTACAATAAAATAATTATACTCGTCTATGCGAAATTATTCCGCTTCGCTCCACTAAAAACCAATCATCCTATGCTACGTTTATACCGATTCGTTTTCCAACTCTAGACTTTCGTGTGGATTTCGGTTACAGAGTGTATTAATGTGTTTAAAATGCGTGATCTTATATTTTGCGCTTTATAGAGCAAACTCGTCTGATCAAGGAATGCCGTGCTGATCACAGAAATATAATAATCGAGATAAAAAGAAATATATAGTTCGTCGATTTGTATGGGAACTAAGCGTGTGACGTGTTTAACGCCAAAAGTGTAATTTAGTGATGGAAAACATAAATTTTCCATTTCATTCGAACAATAAATTCTACCATTATTATCAGATTTTCAAATCTGATAATAATATTGACGGTAACTGAAGTTAACGGCGTGCAAAGCAGGTCGCCGCCACTTCTTTTTAGCACGCGCGGTACATACACTTTTTCTTTGTACCTCGATATATTTCTGTGATTCTGATTTATTTTTGCTTGTTTGCGTTAACGACTTCAAAATATACGCATATTCATGATTTAGTCTGAATTCCTTTTAAGTAAGTACACAATTTTTCGGTGAAATACCGCCACATAAATTAAAAACACATAAAAAAAGTGATAGAACATTTGATAAGAGACGATTACATCTTTAAAACCATTGAGAAAGGAAAGATACAGCGAAGGAGAGGTAAGGGAAGACTTAGACGCAGATACAGAGATCAAATGTAGGAAAACGCTCTTGGCATGTCTTCTTAAAACGTCTGTCTCAAAGAATCTGGCATACTTAAAGTAAGCAAGATACTACTATAGCTACTCCACCGATAAGTATTATACTTAATAACTCTTAAATTAATGATGAAATGAAAAAGACGGCTACCAATCTGTAAATTTGCTGCTTAAATTGCAAGCATGTGCCCATTTGATTCCGCAGTCGTATTTCGACATCTAACTTTCCAACGCTCCTATCTTAATCAACTTTATCATTGCAAACGCTACCGTCCCGTGTACAAAATGAGGTTCAAGTTCTTATAAAGGTGAAAAGATAGATGTGAAGTTAGTAGGTTAGCGGTACATTGTGGTCGCCGCCCGTCTAATGAGATCGGGTCGTTTCAATTTGCCCCAGCTGCTTGTGCGAGTTGTTTAGTGGCAATTTGTTGGGACTAATCTAATCAAGGCAAGTTCATGTTCTATCGGCTATCGGTCAAGTAGGTAGCTGACGCGCTTGGCTTAAGAGCTCTTATCTCACTGCAACCTAGCTGCAACTTGTAAAAACTGTGCAGTCGGCCTGCAGCCGGGATGCAGCTGCCATTCAAATTGTAGTTGGTATGCAGTCTGTCTGCAGCCCTTTGACGTTTGAAACGCTCTTCGATTTAAGCATTATTTTAGGATTCAAGACGAGTCTTGGTGTTTTTTCGACGTTACCGTTGACTTGAGGACTTTGCGGTTTAATGTAGTTCACATAGGTATACAATATTGTATTTCGCATTGAGAAATATTGTCATATATGTCACATCGCACATTACTCTGAATTACTAAAATTCAAGCTAAAATCGCGTTTTTACTCTTGCTTTCCACTACAAATCAAATATTAGCCCTTCACCGCTTCAAACTCATGCACAAATCGCCTTAGTGACTGCAATACGGCCACATCTTAAAATGCCAAAATTTTGAGAAATTGCGTGTCAGAGTTGTGAGAGTTAAGTACGTGACAGTAATCAACAATAATCAAAAAAAATCATAATACATCAGCCAGCTAGAGTGGACTAAGTACGATAATTTTGCAGAGCGGAACATAGCAAGCAGCACCTCCATTTAAAAGTCAAATTTCTATGAAAATGTGACATTTAAATGGAGGTGCTACTATGTTCTGCTCCGCAGAATTATCGCAGTCACACTCTAGTTGATATTATCAACTTGTGTCGTAATCTCAATTCGCCTGTTGACTCGATTTTTTTTCTGTCGTATATAGATTCTACTATTTGTGAGGAACAAATATCTATATTACACCTAATACATTTGTATAAGCATAACAGCCACAAATTGTAATCAAAAGTAGCAGATCGCACTGAGCATTGAAAACGCTCTATACAAAACGGGAGGAACCTATGACGTCATCGCTTTCATCGCTGTACTAAGTTGTATGAATAAAATAGCATTTTGCTATTTTGAGCACGAAAAATTGCGTTTAAGCACATAGTTGTCATACATTTATTTTTCAGTGTTATTTAAGCATTCCGAAATTGACTTCAATTTTTCTTTAAGACGAAAAAAAAAATTGGTATTTTTTAAACTTTGGTGTCTCATAACTTTATATTTTTTTATGAATTTTTGGTTTATTTCATTTGTGTTACGATAATTTCGTATTTTCCAATCCATGTGACTATATTATGTTGTAAAATTCAACATTAGTCAACATCCGAATTAGAACATATCAAATTTTCCAAGGTTTATAGAAAAAAAAGAGGAAATAAAACAAAATCCTCAAAAGTACGCTTTATATCACCACAGAAAAAATATAAAAGCCTGTCTTTCCACCACATTCTCGTTTTTCGCCAGAATAAGTTTAGAGCCAGACTTGGAGAGCCGTTTAATGGCTAGATAGCCACTCTCTTCGGATAGAGCAGCTGCGGCCTGCGAACTGCAATCGTCTTTTTTGGGTACAGATTTTGTAGTATGAGTTAAATGTTTGCGTCTTTCTGTGAACATCATAAAGCCTAGTTTTCTTATAGGCCTATTAGATCATAATTATTATTTAGACGTCGGAAAGCAAACACGTAGTAACTAACTACGTGTTACGTGCGTAGTTACTACGTTTTACTTTCCGGCGTCGATTTCATCATCATCATCAGACCGTAGTCGTCCGCTGCTGGACATAGACCTTCCCCAGTTCGTGCTACCATACCCGGTCCTCAGCTCTCCACATCCAACCGCTCCCCGCCACTCTTCAGAGTATGTATTCTCATATACATTTAAATAAACATAAAGTTCCATAAAAATGAAATTATACGGCATAAACATAACAAAAGAGCTACGGAAAAAGTATCTTCTAATTTTTTAAGCTCCTCTGTGCTTCGTTTCTGAAGCTAGGGCTTAAAAGCTCGGGCCGGTCTTGTAGCAGCTGCCTCGGTTTGCAAACAGGCGTATTTCCTGCAAAAAGCTCTAAAAGTTTAAGGGATTTGCTTGCTTGCGATGTCGGATTAAGACTGGTTGTAATTTTTTAAAGATATGATTGTTAGTTGTTTGTTGGTTTACCGTTGTACCTAAGCGATTTGTCTGACTTAAAGTACCTATATTCCTTTCTACGTTATAATTACCAAACGATCATTCGAGCCATATGATGGCAAGTGGTCATTGACTCTCTCTTTGTCTCTCTTTCTAGCTACTACCCTTACTCTGTTCTCGACATCGGCGTCGGATATCTGACACCCAGTCATGTCTTTATTTTATCCACCCTAAAACAGCCACCACCGCGTGTCCATCTATCCACCCTGAACGGGATGGGTAATCGGAAATATCGGAATTCACTTCTGATTGTTCTTCCGAGTTTTTACCGTACAGTTGACAGTTGATTAAATTATCTGTTAAATCAGGGGTCTTCAAACTAAGGCCCGCGGGCCGCGGAAGAGCCCATGATCCGGCCCGAGAGAGCTCGCTTCCCAGTAAATACATCCCCTCTGTCCCTCAGGACGGCAGGGGCCGAGAAAAAAAGATTACTCAAGTCCGTGGTTGACCATGTCGTGTGGCCCGAGTGAGATTTCCAAAAACGCAGTGTGACCCTTTGCTAAAGTAAAAGTTTAAAAGCTTGCATCCTGTCCCTATTACAAAACATCACATTTTCATTCAAAAAATAAATTGTCCAAAAATGTTAACTTTGAAACTTGCCTCAACTAAGTGGCACAGAGGATAAATATTCAAGTAAGTATGTATTTTAATGTCCAAGTAGGTATCTTGGGCCGGGTTTGTAGGTAGATGTTTGTTTGGGTTTGAAGAAACGCCGCAACTAAACTCCTCAGTCAGTCCTTTTTAAGCACATTTTTTATTATTATTCTATATCTAAAACATTCACCTATGTATACATATACATAAAACAAAATCCGGTTAGTTACGTACATCATTTACACCCCAAGAACGAGTGGACCGATTTTTACCCGACTGCGGCGAAGCCCAAAGGAGGGTAATGTGTTTGACCTGTATGTATGTTTGTATGTCCGTTCCTGTGTCCACTCGTAATCGTAACTGCTCAACGGCACAACCGATTTTGATAAATGATACATCATTGGATTAGTCTTGATGGCGCGAGTGTCACTGGGTATGAAGTTCGTTAAAATAAACAAAATTGCGGATTTTATGCACTTTTAAAGTGCACCGCGGTCGGGTTTTTTTTAGTAAAAATATTTAGTTATTATGGTCTTTGATTTGTCTCCGCCCCGAATAGTAGAATAACTATTAAAACATCCAGAATATTAAAAATTCTGAGGCGCAACGAAGTTCGCCGGGACGCCGAAAGGGTTTACTTTACAATAAAATAATTATACTCGTCTATGCGAAATTATTCCGCTTCGCTCCACTAAAAACCAATCATCCTATGCTACGTTTATACCAATTCGTTTTCCAACTCTAGACTCCAATATTCCTATTAGGTACCTTTCATAATAATATAGCCTAGGCTTGCTCATTAAGCCGCTTCAATGCCGAATGACAAGACGGTGCAGCCGGAATGAGTTCTAAAATTATTTGGCAGCGCTCTCTGGGCCGTAGAGGCATAGACTCCGTAACATACAGAAAAGACACATTTAGCTGCTCGATTCTTTACGTACATCTATTTCCAAAATATTTCTAAGCTCTTTATTGTTTCAAGACACATATAGTTTGCAAAAATCGACAGCTCTATCTCTCTTTCGCGTTCGTCTGCTGAAAAAGTGCTCAATACCAAAGTATAAAGACGAACAAGTAGTCCAACTAGGTCCACTTTAGGAGTGCGCGCGTATTCACACAGACGCGCGATAGCACATCTGTGAGTGCGATGCATACTGGAGCATTCTTACGCATTCGTAAAACCTTGCTTGTAGTGCGTTCGTACACGGCGCGCACACATTCAAGCGCGATGTACCTTTTGTAGGAAGAAAAGTTACTGCTATTATACTGTGTCAATACGGCCGTTTATGTTGTATTTTGTCCGTTGTAATTTTTGCCCGCGGCTTTGCCTGCATTACCAATACGTGTCTAATATAATAATGGATTTAGGATGTTGTTGGGGCTGCCACGCCATTGCAGCGCGTCGGGGATGTTTTGTGAGAAGCATACGAATGGCTTCCATGCCATAATGCGCAAGCGTGTAGCATCCCTGGCGAGCCGCCTGCGTGGCAGCCCGAACAGCCTCCTGCAGACCGTGGCGGCGCGTCTAGATGGACCCTTCCACTGCTACTGGGACAGCTTGCACAGAGCTGGGCCGTCTAGTGGACGCAGATAGGGAATTAGGGACTAGTGTGTGTGTATTACTAACATATTTATTAAGTATCATTGTTACTAACAAATTATGGAAATGCATATATTCATATTCGTTTATTTAGTAATGTTAATACATCGTCAGAAGTAAATACTTCTGAAATAAATAATTTGAATTTGAATTATTCCCATTATTATCCCAAGGGAACCTACCAGGAAAAAAAATCCGTTGTTTTGATCCAGGATTTGGTCTACTTGTATGCTAAATTGCATCGCAATCCATTCAGTTGTTACCACAGTAACAAACATCTAAATATCCAAACCTAAAAATATCATTCCAAATTTTCACTTTTGGGTCGTTATTTGAGCGTTTCACCCGCCTCACTTTCGTGGACACATTATTGTTGATATTCCGGCAGATTTTAATGTAATTTTAAGGTATTTGTTAGTAGTCCCGGATATGTACCGAATACCTCGATATGAGACTAAAATCTGAGGGAACTTCGCCAATAATGTGTCCACGAAAGTGAGGCGGTTGAAACGCTCAAATAATGACCCTTTTATAATATTGGTAGGAGCAGCAAGTATAGTATAGTAGGATAGAATGCAGAAGAGATGTTTTTCTGTGTGAATAATCTAATTTAAAAGTACAATGACCCGGTAATTCTTTTGATGAGCCTTAAGTTCTTTTAATTCCTCAGTCCTTCACTGTCCATTCCATAGTCCCCGCTCAATCTTATGCATTTTTGGCTAAAACTTACCAAATAAAGCCATAGAAATGAATATTATAGTAGGTAATATCTCAGCGGCTAATTTGCCGCCTCTGCCACTTCGCTGGGCGCACCTAAGCTTTTAGACTTGCACAGCTCGCTTCTAAACTTTAAGCTTGCTCATTTATAATTCTAACCCGGCTTAATGCCCCGGGGAGGCGCTAAATAATATATTTATCTGCCGACTGCGGGTAGTGGCAAGAAAAGATTTTGCGCCATTTATTATTTATAAAGCGAAATTATGAGGTATTTCAGTGAGGGGTCCGTGAAAGCGCGGGTAAACCAACGGCACTGGTTTCTTTATACATAAGTATATCCTTATAAGTCCCGTACTTTATTCATAGTGGTAATCCAAATCCAAACTTCCGAATATACTTTGATAAGTCTACGGTTTAAAACATCTTATTGCAACACATCCTATTAATATTATAAATGTGAAAGTTTGTGAAAATATTTGGATGTTTGTTACTAAATAACGCAGTAGCAACTGAACGGATTGATCTGAAATTTGGCATGCAAGTAGACTAAGTCCTAGATGGAAACATAGGATATTTTAGATCCAGTAAAGAGTTCCCTTATGACATAAACAGGAGTAATGTGGGCGAAGCTGCGGGTAAATGCTAGTACGAGACGGAAAGTACCGTTTTTGCGTGAGTGGACGTGGGAGATGAAAAATTATTAATTTTTCAATTAGTACTTAGAGAAGTGCTTTCGGTAGTTATGCGTGCTATGTAGTTAAAATATCAGTTTTCTTAGAAAACCACCGTGAGACTCAAAACATATTGAAATAAAAACGGATCACTCACGTCACTTTACACAAAAGACGAGACACCCACTCGAACGCTACATGTCGCACATTCTACCTACATGGTTTGATAACTGGGCTACATAGTGGACACTTTTCAACTAATCCCTCATATATATGATTATTCTCCTACCTCTACCCTCCATACCTTGTAACTTATATATTTGTGCAGTTGTGACTGTAATTGCAATATTTTTAGGTTTTGTATGACTTGATAGTCAGGTAGAAAGTACCTTGGAATTATGATGAACAGTGAGTGAGTGAGTGAGAGAGTGAATCAGTGACAAAACTAAGGAACTTTGACGTGCAATAGTTCTTAAACTACAAGTTCTAATTGAATGTTATTGAGAAGATATCTAAGTCATAGTATGCCCTATATATACCTGAAAATTCAGCCAGCCTTTAGCCAGCACAAATGACAGGAGCTTGAAAATGGCCTGAATGGCTTCGAGAAAAGGATGGTACGGCCGTGCCTTTGTTTTGCTCGACTTGGGCACGGTATACGGTAGTTTTTCTCCGAACAAAAGATACATCGGGAGCGCGCATGAGTGCGCGCCGTGTACGGACGCACCACAGGCAAGCATTTGCGACTGCGCGCGACTGCCACAGTATGGCGTTCACTCACACAGACGCGTATCGTGCGTCTGTGTAAATACGTGTCGCACGCTCCTTGGTTGTCTTTATACCTACTTTGACTTGGGGGTGGGGGGGAGGGGGGGCACTCTTCCGTGCCTCCAGATTGTTTTACCACGGCGTTCGCTGCGATGTTAACTGTACCATTTTACATACTTATTATTATAACTACCTACTCCGCACGTAGCCAATTGGTATTTATTTTTACTGCTTATTTCAACAAAATTGTTCCAAAATTAGTGGCCCGCATTATTCAACGTGGCGTTTTTAGTGAAAACGTAATGAACTAGCTAAAAATACAAATTGGTCTGTGGTTAATTACATATTAATTGGGTTGGAACCATCGGACGTTTTAATTTGAATCAATAGCATTTATAAATACAATGCTAATGCCTAGATTTTTGCTAAATGTAATGTCTTTTGGACTATATAACGCCCAACGATCCATATGGACTGAAATTTGCGACATTTCCTTTGACAATATTGCAGACATGATAGAAAAACTTAACAATGAATTTATAAATGAAAAATAATGCGGACTTTTCAGAGAAGAAGAAAAACACTGCCAAATTTCTATGAAAATGTGACTTTTAAATGGAGGTGTTGCCATGTTCCGCTCTGCAAAGTTATCATAGTCGCACTCTACGTCATTTAGGTATTACATGCTTACAAATCTATTTTTTTTTCTTTTTTCTGGTGCACCGCGAAGAAAAGTTACTGTCATCATTATCGTTGGCTCGAAGACTGCTGTATATAGGGAAAATGTAGGAACTATAGGTGTTAGAGGAACTAGAGGTCCCGGATTCAAATCCTGGTAAGGGCAAATATTTGTGTGATGAGCGCGAGTATTAGTTCCCGAGTCATAGATGTTTTCTATCTATTCAAGTACTTATTACTATTCAAGTACTTAGTACTAGTACAAGCATTGCTTAGTTTGCGACTAGGTTGATTTGTGTAAGAGTGGTGTGTATTTATTATTTATTAAAGTCTACGGCCACTTCTGCCGCATGCATCCACAGAGGTGGACAAAACAAGCCACGGAGTGGGTGCCGCAAGACGGGTGGCGACGACGTGGTAGGCCGCGGCGAAGATGGCGGGACGAACTGTAGGCTTATGATGCTACGTTATGTCACGCGATAAATAAGTGATAAAGCATCCGTCACTCTCACACACTATTGGTTAGAACGTGACGGATGCTTTATCGCGCGACAAAGCGTAGCATCATAAGCCTACTGGACACATTTCTTAACATTTAAAAGTCACATTTTCATAGAAACGGCTAGCCAGAAATTGCTCGGAGCCGGGACGGTTGGAAACCAAGGGAGGAGGCCTTTGCACAGCAGTGGGCCACTACAATAGGCTACTAAAAAAAAAGTAATTCTGATAGCACCAGTGGATAAATCAGGCTCCTTCAAGGCTCAAAAGACTGCCTAATGAATGTCTTTTAAGGTGTTGTTAAATGCGGTAGATGTTACCTTCTGTTACCGATCCGCGTTAACAACCATCTCATAAGCATCCTGATTATTCCTGAGTCATAATGCCACACATATGTACTACATCCTCAGAATCTACAAACCAACCAAACCAAAAACCAAACATACCGACGAAAAAAACAAAATGGAAGCCGAAAACAGATAGCCGCTTTAAATCTTGCCTGTATTCCGAGCTATTTTTCTCAAGGGTTGGGAAAGGGTGGAAAGGGCCGGGATGGGGGGTTGCCCTAATTTTTTCGGGACCCGCAGAGGTTAGTTGAAAGAGGCTGGTATAATGAGATAGGCGTGGGCACCGGGGGTCCGCGGATGGCGGTTATTTGTTTTGGTACGCGGGTTTTAAATGAAAATTCTTTTGTAAAAAGAAATAGAAGCATGAGTAAAAGTTCTTTCTCGATGCGCCAATTTTTAATTATAAAGCAAAATTCTTCATGTTACATAATTAATTTTAAATTCATTTTCATTCATAGATAAAATAAAAAAGAACATTTATTCAAGTATAGGTTTTTTTTAATCACTTTAAACAATAAATCATTCCAATATTATATTCGTAATTCCAAAAGAATATTTTATTTTTATGTAAAATTTATAAACAGACTATTGAACAATTGTGGTTCTGAAAATGAAGACTCAAAAAAGTGTCGGCATGAACAAATTGTTCTAATTGAACATTTATTTGAACTTATTTGTCAGAGTACGCTAAGTCTGCAGAGGTCGAAAAAAAGGTTTTATTGCAAAAAACACACTTGGCAAATATCATTCCGTTTAATAAGTATATAATGTGTACATACCTACTGAAATAAATAATCAGGACAGTCTTGCACAAATTGATCTAATTCTAACCAAACTAAGCAATGCTTGTATACATGTACATATTTAAATATAACATTTAAATACATTGAAATTATCTAAGACCCTGGAACAAATCGCTTAGTTTGGTTGAAACTAGATAGATGTGTGCAAGATTTACTCAGATATTTATTTTAGTAGGTATATAGACACATTTTGTAATAAGGGCATTTCTCCAGAAATATGTCTGCGACTCATTCATCTGTCTCCATACATTTAGTATGAAAAAGGGCCAGATGAATGAGGTGACCGCAGACATATTTCTGGAGAAATGCCCATAAACGGAAGAATCATTGCCAAGGACCAAGATTAAATAATCCTCTTGCTGTAGTTTCCGCATGTTGCCATATATATTTTTTTTAATAAAAAAAATTTTGACCTCTGCAAACTTAGCGTAGTCCGACTATACTTACATAAGAGCTCCCGCAGACTACAGACTTTTTATCGGCCGATACTTAGTTTAATCGGGCTGTGAATCAATATAAATACCAAATCGGTGTATAGTGTACCTAATATGCGTACGTTCTTACATGTTCATACTGATTAACAGCTCGATTAAACTAGCGGCTGATAAAAAGTCTGTAGTCTGTCGGAGCTCTTACATTATTGTATTTATTTCAATTTGTACTGGAGTTTACACCAACACTTCTTACGCATATTTTGCTCTAGTGAAAATTAGTCGACTTTACATATTTTTAGGCATTCTATATATGTATAAGTAAGTTACTTATTTTGAATTTTAGCTCCTGTTCTTGTTTGTTTTTGGCTCTTTTTTTTCTGGTAGACAATGCCTTATGGCATTTAGTTCGCCTTTTGTACGATAAGTTTTCTGAAATAAAGTTTCAAGAAGTAAATAAATATTTTTATTTCGTTACTCATTATCAGTGGCTGCGTATATGTTTAATACCTGCATTTCCCATCGCACATAAGACAACGCAGACTTAATTCGGAACGCAAAAACCATTAATCAAGCACCACATGGCGCAGGCGCCTATAAATCAGGAAGATTTAATTAATATTACCGAACAAAATCTTAGTCCGCCATGTTTGCGCCCGCCCCGCCCGCTGCCTGGAACAGACGATTACACCTCCACTAATTTACAAATACAGCTCCTCAAATCAATTGCCACTGTAATTGCAAGTGCACAAGTGTTAAATTCGCTTAAATCTTATTTTGCAAGCGGCATTGGTAAGTTTGTCTCTTCCATACCCAGTCCTTCCGCGAGCATAATTAGGGGCGAACCCTCCAGATGAGATTTTCGGGAGTTTAAATTGATTCAATCGAGTCCGATGTTTCGTACTTTTTTCGCCCAGTTTCCGAACAAGTGTTTACCGGTATTTCATTACAGCGGATAGCGGGACTGATTAGACAGCGGTACCGGTATCTTGTGTCTTTATTTTCAGGAATTTCGTACGGTTGCTAGTTAATTAGTGAATTCTGTATTCTGTTTGGCTGGTTGCCATTGGTGCTCGATAAAACTGGAGCTAACAAGTCCTGTACGAAATTAGATGCTTTAACTGTTTGTATCTGTTTCTTGAAGCTAGCTGTATAACAAAAAAAACTGGACAAGTGCGAGTCGGACTCGCAAGCCAAGGATTCCGTACAAATACTTTAAATAAAAACTATATTTCTTATGATTTAATTACAAATGTATAGTTTCCAGATTTTTCCCTATACATGTAGTATAAGTCGCTATTACTCGCCAAATTCCATAGTTCTAGATCAAAGGAAAGTACCTTATAAATTTTGTTTTTCTTTGAGAATGTTGAAATATACGTTTTTTGCGGCATAACTTTTTTTTACGTAAACTTAGAAGTTTCATTTTTGGACAGCTTCAAAGGACCGTGGCCAGTTTTATTTTCAACTCGATGCCTCTACGCGTTCCCGAGATAAAGGGTCTTGACAGACAGACAGTATGTTTGTTCGGCTCTCTCGCGTTTTGCGCTCGCTCGGTCAACAAACAGGCTCAGGCCCTACAACGTTAAACATGGCGGTTACGAAATCCGGTAAAAATACGATCAACTTTAGAACAACGCCCAACGGCCAGGGTTGTCACCGGGCTGAGAGCCAAGGTGAGTGTTATCGAAGATGTCAGGTGTCTCGCGCAGACGTGACAACCCTCTTCAAGTTACCCCCGGATCGCCTGTTAATTACAGGTCCTGTTCGGGTCATACCTAGCTATTTACATATATCGGTCGGTATACAACCTTCGAACGAGGTTCGTGTATTTTTTTTTCTTAATGGTAGAACATTCGTGAGTCTAATTTTCTGCAAGCTATTTGTAGGTATGTTACAATTTCTTTAAAGAAACGTAGGACGCGATGTGGGGTGTGGGACGATGATAGACTGGCTGAGGATCCAGCTGAGTAGCGCACCCATAGAGAGACTTATGTCAAACTATAAAGACGACCTTTTTTCGACCTCTGCAAATTTATCGAAGTTGCACTATATCATGATGTGTATCACTGTATTTTTTTATGCGGGTTTGTTCCCAATTCTACAGATTTCTATTACAGATTCCTATCTCTACAGATTCCCAATTCTACAGATTACCAATTTTACAGATTCCCAATTCTACAGATTCCAAATTCTACAGATTCCCAGTTCTACGAATTCCCAATTCTACAGATTACCAGTTCTACAGATTCCCAATTCAACAGATTACCAGTTCTACAGATTACGAAGTTTACTATTTAACCATACAATCCTAAGTGTCATTTTAGACGTGACTGTATAATCCACTTCCGTTACTGTTGTAAGAAATGGGTTTGATTCAAGAGTGTTGTGGATGATGGGCTTGCAACCTGTCACTGCAATGTACTTTGTTAGTTAGTTAGCTTCCTTCTCCTTGTTTTACCATGAATATGTGATTAGAGTATTTATAAAAGTCAGAGCTTGCACCTTCTACTTAATTTCTGGCTGGTTATCGCATTTTATCTCAAGTGCTCATTATCGTCTTTTCAATTAGTAACTTATTCAGCTGAGAATCTGTTGAATTGGGAATCTGTAGACATGAGAATCTGTAGAATTGGGAATCTGTAGAAATGAGAATCTGTAGAATTGGGAATCTGTAGACATGAGAATCTGTAGAATTGGGAATCTGTAGACAAGAAAATCTGTCGAACTGGGAATCTGTAGACATAAGAATCTGTAGAATTGGGAATCTGTAGAAATGAGAATCTGTAGAATTGGGAATCTGTAGAAATGAGAATCTGTAGAATTGCAAATCTGTAGACGTGGGCCTAAAGGCGTATTTTTAACACTCAACACCGGGAACCCGCCCTAGCAGGTGCTAATAGCAAAGTAGGTATAAAGACGAACAAGTAGTCCAACTTCGGCCGTTTAGGAGCGCGCGACACGTATCCACACAGACTCACGATAGCACGTCTGTGTGAGTGCGGTCCATACTAGAGCATTCTTACGCCTTCTTAAAACTTTACTTATAGTGCGTTCGTACACGGCGTGCACACATTCAAGCGCGCATTGTACGTTTTTGCAGGAAGAAAAATTACTGCTATTATACTGTACAACCTATGTTCAGCAGTAGCAGTAGACTGTTAAAAGTTGACGATGAGGGAGATAATAGGAAACTATAGATTACTCATACCATATTATAGAATGACCGATCGAAATTCAAAATTCGAATAACTGCTACCAACGTTCACGAGCGGCAAATTAAAAAAAAATGACAAACGTAACACAGAAAAACGATCTTGAAGCACCAACATCCTGGCCTATAGTAGCCATTTAAAACTAAAAGCGACGGCGGGTGAAGTGTTCGACACACGGAATCTGCCACTTCGCAGCGCTCCGGGGCGCTCGTGGCCGTTGCTTTATTGTTTTTTTAAACGCGAAAAACGCTGGAAAAGCAATAGACAATTGATATATTTTTTTACGTATAGATAGTGATGTAGGTACCCGACGTTTAGTTTTGTAAAAGCAAAAGTGATAAAAAAGGTTCTAAACGTGGAATTACTTGTGTTTATTTTTTGCAATTTATTACAATGCAAAAGACTTTTGATGATTGTGATAATTTGACGAACTTCGTGTAAATATATCGATTATTTTTAATGACAGCGAAATCTACGCACACATTACCTAATTAATATGCATACAAAGCTCTTTTGTATGTAAGCTCCGACTTTCTCCCTTCATCCTCCTTCTTTCCTCCTTCCTTCCTCTTTTTGTCATAATTTTCTTATTCGCAAGGCACACATCCATTTTATTTTTGGGTGTAAAATCCTACTGCATATTTTTCATCAACATTTGAAAAAATAAAGTATATTTTATGCTTAAGCAAAAAAGTCGGCACAATAATAGAAGTTATAAGTAAAACGCTTTATTCGGAACTATCAATTGACAGCAAAAAATAATTCCGAATAAGAATATAAATGGCACAAAATTCGTTTAACCGAAATACAATTCCAGTCCTTATAATGAATGTTCTTGATTAAGGCGGGTCTTACTCGTTAATTTTCACTGAATTGCCCCCAGGAGAATGACGTAACGGGGTAAAAGAGAGCTAATTAAGTCGGATATATTTCCTTTTGTGTAACGGAGTACTTGATATGTATTATTTTTTATCGCGATGCAATAAACAGAAACGTAGGACTGCCTCTCTTATCTATAAACTTCATATTATTTTGAATTTTAAATATTATTAAATATTTAATCGATTAAAACAGAAAATACAGAAACGCAAACTACAAGTAAAATAGAACTAGTAAAAATTTAACTAAGCCTAAGAAAATAAAACCTAAATTAAAACTTTAAATTCGTTTCAAATGAGCCAATCTGGTCAGTAAATCCATAGGCTGACTAGATTGGTTCCGTCTGGAAAATCCCTTGTGAAGTTAGCTGCGTCCCCTATGGGTTGACTAACAAAATTGGTTTTTTTTACTAACTATGATGAGTCCCACTGTTGAGGTAAGGCCTCGTGCTCACTCGGTCAATTATCTGTTACATTTAGCCAATCATTTCAAAAAGGCATTTTTTTAAAGTGCTCTATATTTCACTCTTAATCTTTTAAATTTGATAAATTTTATATGATTCCTGAACAGAATCACGAGTAGGTAGAGTGCGACTACGATTACTTTGCAATGCGGAACATGGCAACACCTCCGTTTAAAAGTAAAATTTCTATGAAAACGTGACGTTTAAATGGAGGTGTTGCCATGTTCCGCTTTTCTCAAAGTAAACGTAGTCGCACTCTACTTACCATCAACTCTGATGAAAGAAAAACAGTGTCCCAGAATTTTCATACAAACGTTATTCCATTCCGTTACCCCCTTGAAGTGTATATGAAAAATTAACGAAATGGGAATAAAAAATATTAACACACTTTTTTTCTCCTATCAGAGTTGATAGTAAATATCTGATCACTCGCGATTACTCACTCTGAGTACTCGCGATTCTGAGTAGGAATCAATAAATATTTATTAAATTTAATAAATTAAGTGTATGGTAGCGCTTAAAAAAATGCCCTAAAACAAACCATGTTAAGAGCACCTGCGACCCGCGATAGTGATGGATCCCTATGTGCGCTAACAAATATTTATATAATTCACGTAAAGCCGCACATAGCGTGTTTGCGCCGCAAGGGCCTTCTCCCTTATCGACCAACTTTTACGACGCCCCGAGTGGTTGCCAACCTTTGGGGATTACGTTTTATTTTAACTTTTATAAAAAAAAATACTGACTAATTAAAAAAGAAAATTGACGTTTCAATAAGGTGTTTTACCCTTAAAACGTATCGCTTTTAAAGTATCAAAAAATATATAAAAATGGTCTTAAAATTACACCTAAGCATAAACTACTACTAAAGCCATACGCGTCAATTCAATACTCATAGAGCAGAAGTATTTTCAAAATGGTCTAAAAAATAAGGTAAAAATTAAAGCGAACATTTTGATTTATCATGACGAAATTCCTTACCCCCCCCCTCCATACTTCCCCCATATCCCTATTTACTATCTAAGTAAGTATATTTTAAAACAACAACCTTTTAACAATACGCAGAAACATTGGCTACCTAAAACACAAGCCCGATATCCACAAGCGTACACTTTGAGAGCCGCTCACCGCAGTCCAAAAGGGTAGGCTGGGGATGTTGGGACAAATCGCCGCCGCCCGCGGCCAGGCACGCAGGGCAAGCAAGACGCACCCTTCTAATCCCCTGCCTCCCCTACCCTCATTACATACAAGGATAGTTAAAATTGCCCCCCTTCTCCCTGCGAATTACGGGTTTTATGTCTTCAATAAAACGGGGCTGCGTGTTTGAATAAGATTTTGCTTTATGTGAGTTTAAAATGGAATGTTGTTCTGTTGCTGACGCAATAGCATTTTAAGGTAGATGATTTGATTTTGACCAGTTGGCCACTTTAGCTATTTTTGGGCATTTTCCCGCTGATTTCCGTGGTATTGACTTCGGTGGCATCATTAATGCTGAAGTCCTTGGAGATTTGCATAATATTTTCAAATATCTAGGAGGTTGTCTACCAAATAGTTGAAAATGTCATGCAAATCTCCCAAGACTTCGACATTAATGACGCCACCGCAGTCAATGCCATAGAAATCACCAGAGAAATTCCCTTTGGCTGTATTCTTTTTTTTAATAAATGTTTTGAATCGTCTCCCCGGGTTACTTGCTTGCCAAATCAAATATGTATTACCAAAATGCGTGTAATTCTTTAAATTCCATGCAATAAGTACAAAAACAGTTAATTCTGTGGTGAATAATGATACGCAAATAATACTCAAAACTTTTATCTTTATGTATGTAAGATGGTCTCGGGTGTATTTTCGCTGGCGTAATTTCTCTGGCCACCAATATTTAAAAGATTCCTCCTCACTGGACTGGCATTCGTTGGTTACTTGTTAGAACTTGACTGATTCTACATTGTAACCAAAAGTCAAATTCTAATAAGGCAGAATCTTCTCAGTATTCGTCAATATGTCATAACAGCGAAATTACGTTTTTGAAAATACACCCTCTCCTAGAAATATTAATGAAATAATTCGCTAAAGTGTACATTTTCTTCAAAAATTACCACACTGAAGTTTTTTCCCGCCAACACAATTTTTAGCATTTACTTTTAAGCATACCTACTTGACTCAAATGACCAAGCCGCACGTTTTTATCGCCTCTGTCCAACGTGATAACAGCACAGACACAATTAAAAAGCTTAGCCGTCCATAGCACCCCTGCCTCCCCAAAACCTCTAAAATTTAATATAATTCTTTCGTAAGCTAGATAAGTTGCCCTGGAGGGACCGCAGATACTAATACAACCTTACCCTTTATGGATGGTGTACTTTACCCCGGTCTCCCCTCGGATTATACGTGCGGAAGATAGTTAAGCCTGTCCTGAATTTCGTTCGTCAATAAAAATACGTCAAGTTAAAATTGTGTTTAGATTTTGGGTTCTGTTTAAAAGCTAAAATGTTATAGTTTTTTGGAAACAGTTTATGGGAGGATTCTCTCAGAGAATATTTACATAGAAGATTAAAACACAAGAGAACTTCTAAAACAAATACGCAGCGCGATATCTCGGCACCATAAACTAAATATTCACAAGTTTATACACAAAACGATTGTCGCCACAAGTTTTATTTAGCTTGACACTTATTTTTGCATTATTGTCGGGCCTGTGCTTATATGTCAAATTTCAAGTAGAATTTTAACAAGTGGGTAAATCGATTCCCCCAAAATAAGGTAACTCAGAGCGCGAGAAGATATACCTAAGTACTTACTAAATAAAAACTTGTAAAAAGTCTTTTGAAACTTGGAAATTTGTGAAGATAATTAAAGGAATAAAATAATAAGGTGCGTAGGTTTCTTTTCATTGCCGTCTTTCATTTCAAATATCTATTTCGGTCGATATGACGCGTCTTAACACAAAATTGTCCCAGTAGTTGACATCTTATATGTTAAGTTAACAGCAATAGAGGAACATCAGGGTTTTAACTATTAGGCATTAAGGTGTCAAACACTAGGAAGCTTACCTTACAATCAAACTTCACGCCCGATGATGACGTAACTTACCTATGTCCGACTTTTTCCTGCCACAGCAGCGCCTATTTTTAGATTAAACCCAAAACTTTTCCTTCCCCGCCCCCATTTCCTAACCCGCAACTCCCAGCGGGCCCCTAAAGGGCCTTTGTCCCTTAAAATAAAGGGATGTTTTTGTTATCTTGAGGATTGGCTAATTTGACAATAACAAAGAGGCTCCGCTCTGGGATAGATGGTAATCAACGTTTTTGTAGGCACATGAAAGGCCATTGGGTAGAATAGAATAAATAAAGGTCTAATAAATTTTGCGGGCCGGCTCTTGAGTTTGTATGTGCTTTGCGAATTAATTTGTTTGGTTTCACTGATGTTTGTTTGTCACACATACATGACTTTATGTACAGGGTTTTAGATACAAATGACGGGCAATTTAACGTCGATTTGAAGCGCCATCCAAGGGCGTGCGTATTTTCGTATTGGTTTTGGTTTCAGTATCTTCTATCTAAATTATATAATGAAACTAGGGCTGCCATCCGTCCGGGTTCCCTTCATAGTCCGGGTTTGCTAATGCACCCCCCCCCCCCCCGCGAAATACATGTCCGGGTTTTAAGCTCCGAAATCCGGAGATTAACGCTTTTCGTCCTAGGTGTCAAATTTTGGAGATGGCAGCCCTACCCTGCGGCCCGTGAACCACTCACTTGCGGCCCGCGAGCATACTTGGCTATTTTGTATGTAAAGGTCGATAATATTCAGAATTGTATAAAATCACCAATTATTAACACAGTGCGGCCCGCGTCAATTTCGTTAGCTACTAAGTGGCCCTTGGCTGCTAAAACATACATACAATGGTAAACAATAGGCTACTTGACAGTGTGAAAAATAATGGAAGCATTATGGATATATGTATTAATTATAAGTATTAAAACCAATTTACGTCAATATCACTAAAAATAAATGGATAATTTATTTATAAAACTCGGATGAAAATTGATTATTTTTTATCTGTCGCCATTTTATCGAAAACGGTTTGGATCGGCCGATGACGTCACACCATAGTAAACAGCATCGACAGCATCTGTCAATCCTATTTTTAAAGGTAGAACGTTATGCGATCCTCGTTGACATTTGTCGGTTTACTATCATGTGTCGTCATAGACGCCATATTGTCCGAGAAACCGTTTTGGCGGCTAATTTTAAAAGTGCATTTTTATTTGCTTTTTTCGGAAAAAATACACAAAAGAATTAAAAATTACCACTTTCTGAGTGATCAATAGACATCATTAAACAATTGGATTGACTTTTCAGAAACCTGTCAAGTAGCCTATAGGCGACAATACGACAAACATGATTTACTAAAAATAACTAATGTATTACTAAAATTATTTTAACAAAATAAGTTTAGAGTGCAAATTTTGACACGTGTTCTTATTTTAAACGCGCGTACCAAATTACCGTTATTTTGCCAAACACTAGCCAGTTAACCCTTCGAAAGGTCACGCGTGGCCCTAACGCCAAAACTCGTCCCAAATCCTAAAGGCCAGAGGCCAGAGGTCAACTGTCACTTGACCATCCCCTGTCTAATTCCTTTAAAGTTTAAAAATACCCATTGTCCGCGAACCAGTTTCTTAAAAACGTATTTTTATGCTCGCTAATATTTAGTATGCGAGAAACGGACAAGTATTGTGCTTGTGAATTAATATGCAAGATTCTGCTAAGAAATGTGCTGAGATTGCAGGGGTTTTAAATAGCTTTATGCAGATTTTTATTAATAAGTCGGACGGTTGCAAGCTGAGGTCCGAAGCGTGAGATAAAAAAGTGATGTTGTTAGGGAGAAAAATACCCACACTGTTTTTGCTAGATCCCGACGAATGTTGAAGATGAAAGAGAATATTATACTTATAAAGACAAATATTTCATCAATCAGATTTTTATTTGCTATTAAAAAACTAAACTCTTAATTTTTTTGTAGCATTTTAGTAGAATATTCTACAAAATTAGTGAAATATATTTTCGATAATTTTTTTAACGTTTACTTATGTAGCCAAATCGAGAGAGCGTAGGTTCCTGAAGCAATAAGTATTAATAGTAGGCTTGTCACAAAATTCTATAATATAAATAATTAGGTATCTGGTTGTGGTGCGGGAATGTCTGAAGTCTCTGTAGGTATATGTAGAAAATAAAACAAAGCACCTACACGCTGTATATCAGTAAAACAATCTCTAATTATATGGGTTAAAAATATAAGCAGAAACAAAAAGTTCACTGACCCGGCAAAAGTAAAAATACGCCATCACATTACTACAGACAGTGACATCATCAGCCATTGTGAAAGTGTTAATGACATTGAGCTAAAATCCGATAGTCCCATTCACCGAACGACGAAAAAACAACCAATAAAACCTATAATTGACGCCCGTCATTATACTACGTCATCATTCCATTCACGAACGAAAAAACAATCGGGCAACACGTGTTAAACGTTTCCATTAAACGGATATCGAAAAATATTAATTATTAATTTACACGGTGCCAATTAAAATATTTTTAACGTCCAAAAGGCTGAGTTAATTCTGTGACCGCAATAGCGTTGTTTGCGGGCCGCATAAAAAACAGAAACGAGAAGAATACAGACAAAAACTGGCCGGAACAAAAACGGTGCGCCGAGCTGCCGTGATTTAAAAATAAAAAACGTCGGACGTCCGTAATGAAATCGAAAGGCGGTTCGTCGATGGCCATTGGAAAAAGGTAAAAGAACGGCACTTTCACGCGTGAGGATTTTGGCTTTTTTCGGCGCGCGGGCGGGATGGAAGATTAGCCGCGGTTTTCTTTTAAATGTGCCGAATGTGGGTGAATGTGGCTATTTCGTGTTAATGTTTATCACAATCTACCCGGTCACTACTACCTTCTTACTATATTAAATGTTACACATCGCCAGCTACCATCACTACCATTCATCCTTAATCAAATTAGACTATGCTTGCAATTAATAAGTGGAAGAGTAATTACAAAAATACACAAACGTTACAGGTGTGCCTATAATATTTAAAGAGTTCCTTCGATTTCTGCGAGATCCTATTATCAAATCATGACCCCGAGACAAGGGACCACATGAAAGGTATACACTTTCAACCAAAAAAGCATTTCCTCGAGCATAAAACCTCAAGCGACCAACTAAGCGCGTTGCGTTTCATAGACAATGCTAAAGGTGACATGTTATCTTTTAAAATTGATCCTATAACTGGAAAAATAATTTAAAGCTCATGACCTTTTGAGAAACACTGTGAGAGTGTGGTCACCCGCTATAAGAATCTGCAATGAAATGATCTTTGTTGCCAGAATATAGGTGACATTGAAAAGACGTTACAGTTATTCTTGGTATTTTTCCATAGCCTACCACATCTGTGGACTACAGTATTAATATTTTATTTTATTTTCTGTGAAAGAGTGATGGTTATCTACTATAAGACTTGGTTTGAGGCTCTGCCCCTAGAAGAGTCTTCCTCCAACATGCCGCGCGCAACTTTTGTATGTCACTTACTTATGTGGCCGACGTTACCGCTTCTGTATCGGTCTTACAAGCCTCGTCCACTTGTTCTGTACCTTTATATACTTATACTGCTAGTATCATCTTTTATAAACAGCAAGAGATCGAAGATAAGGCCCGTGTTTAGAGATCCAGGGCCCCTAGACACTTGGAATTCAGAAGGCAAGCCACGCTTTTAAGCTTATATGAAGGGTCCACGGGCCTCTCTAGGCTGGCCGGGCCCCTAGGCCGGGGCCTTGTAGACCTAGGCGAAAATTCGGCGCTGTCCAAGATAATGACCATACATCTCAAAGCAGCTGAGCAATCAGAAGTGGGATAACATTTTGCAAACTTGCTTATTCTTAGTGACATAAACTAAAACACAAAGCTAAAGTTATCTTTACCGAGTTAATTACGTTATTTCTGAAAATTCTCCGAACAATCGCTATTAATTTGGCTATTAATTTAAATTAAAAGTCTAATTAACGCGCGAGGCGACGGTCTAAATGGCCGCCCGGGCTTAGGCCCGGTCTTCCAGCGAACACTCCATTTATAATAATTTCTCTTAACTGTGCATTTTTAGGGTTACTCGTACGGGAAACTGTTCAAATAAAAGTGTTATTCTTGACATAATGCCGAATAATAGAGGATTTTTAAGGGTAACACTGGAACCCCTTTTTGCCCTTGATAAAAACTAATAGCTAATTCTGTGGGGATGTGTAGGAAACGAAGGTCATCACACGACCATCGCATATAACAAGAAGCGAAAGTCCATTACACGGTTTAACAAAACAAATTGTATATATAAATCCAGTGGCGAGGCCTCAAATATATTCTTAGTAAAGCCGAATGAGATTTGGATTATTTTTTCTTCAGGAGTAGTAGATACTCGAGCCATATGCCTTACAATAGGCAAGCCGGTGGGAATCGGGTTCTATGGACGCCACGCCACTGATAGATACAAGAAATCAAAGTACATAGATAAATTAAATGGCACTCACCTATGGTCTAGATCGGGAATCGAACCAGGTACCTCTGGATTCCCGGCCCAGCGTCTCAACCACTCGACCACTTGGAGCACCCAGCAATGTGTATATGTAACTTAAAATGTGGTGTAATTTACCCGCATTAAAAACTAATAAAGAAACATCATGTTTCTTTCATATAGTAAAACAAATTGTGTTAAAATTTTACATAAGATAAATATCAAGTATTATAACTTTACAGAAAATGTTTAGGATCCCTGCTTCTGTATCCCTCTAGAGTCTATTGTTATCCGGTATGAACTAGTTCCGGCTAAGTTCTACAGATTAACCAAATTTGAGTGGCATCTCTCAAATGAGGCCGAATCTTCTAAATATTTGTGGCCAGGCGAATGATATCCTCCAAGATTCACCCTAGTAGGAATTTTAGTCGCCAGTTTGGCCCCAGAACCCGCTCTCAGGAAACTCATCTACCTTATAATTCTCGTTGATTATGTAAACTCGTAATCCTTACAAAAGGTACTGTAAGCCGGCGCGAGTATCCCAGAACCATGTAATCCAACAGAATATATAACGTGATTATTATCGTTTTAATGAATTACGTTTTAATTTCTATAGCGAAGTGATTATTACATAATTTAATCCGCAATCATGTGGCTTTATCGGGAAAAATAACATTCTAGAAATAGTTTTCGCGCTGGAACCGTGAAAATTTCTACGCGATGCGTATTTGTATATAATAAAAAGCGAAATTACCAAGTTTTAGATATACTTTTACATTAAAGGAGTTGCTCAATAATAGGATAGGACTACCTTTTGGATACCTACTTATTCGGGTGTACGCCTGAAAAAGTAGTCAGAGAAAATTACTATACTAGTCAAAACAGGTGCATTTTAACTAGTAAAGTCCAGGAGGTAAACGTATTTTTTTAATTTTCGTATATTTACTTTCCGTATTAAAACCCGCTTAAATATAACACCCGTGTCACCTATCTCTAGTTAATTTCGCATGACATTTTACGTAAACATTAATGAAATGATCCTATAAAGGACACATAATACTTACATCAAAAGATCCCACCCACACCGACCCGAAAGGGGGTCACCCTTTCAAAATATTCTTTCAACAAAATATCCCTTCGCAAAAAAGAAAATGCTGCATCACTCTCGTTTTTAATTTCGCCCCTAACGACGCTATTGGATATTTAGCGGCCATTACGGACGCCATCTTGACGTGCCCTTAATGTTCGTTCTAAATTTAAAAGATGGGTCGTGTTTTGTTTTGCTGTATGCGGTGTAAGTACAGTGGCGTGCAGTAAAAGGGAACGTTCGGGAACTATAGCACAAAATCCACAAAAGTGACACTATGCGACCAGGCTGGAAAAAGACTGGTTATAAATGTCAATGTCAAGTATAGTAAGTCCTGGTCACACCAACGTTAATCGTTCATCATCGCTATAATAAGGGCGTTAATGTGGTCTCAGCATGATAGAGAACAAGATTCGGATTGGCGGCACTAGTTGGCAGCACCTTCGTTGTGCACATTCCCTATATAGGGTACTTGCCTGTAGTCAATACAAATTATGTAAGGGCCTCTTACAACTATGAAAGATGATTCAAGTAACGTTTATGGAGGTAATAGTACGGTACTTGCGTACGTGGCTTACAGGACGATACGCGGCAGCGGCAACGCTCGATGTTTGGATTTTTGAAGGCTTAGATGTTTGTTACTTAATAACGTGGTAATAGTTGAATGGATTGCGTTAATATTTGTCTGACTAACTAAATTGAAATAAGAATATATTCCGCTAGGAACTTCCCTTGAGATAATAATGAAAAATGACAGAGGTAAAGCTGCAGGTAAATGCGGGTCAGGCTTAATTTAAATCCAACACGTCACATTAAACAAAATAAATCGTTCATCTCTTTGCAAATGACTTACTTTAACATCATTTACGCTAGACAAGCACCTCCCAAGCCTAGCGAATAAATTTGCCGTTTATTCCACCCGTGTCTACGTGTCCGTATTAATATTAAAATGCTGGCCATGATTTGCATTTCGGCCCTTCATTTACTCCCCTTTGAGTTTAGGTATGTGTCTACAGAATCTCCGAAATGATGGACATCTGAGTAAATGGCGCGAGAAAAATTACACCCGTCGGACGCAAACGTACGGTCAGCCGCTTGGTAATGTGAGCCTTTTTATACCGACTTTTTATAACGAGTGGCTTTTTTTTTAGGAGCTGACAAACTCGCAACCCTTCTGGGCACAGCGATTGTCGCACCGGGTGGTCGGCCGTGGCGTCCCCTGGGGTCGAACCAGGTCGCTAGCCGGTGGACCGGCGGGTGGACCCCGAGTTGGGTCGGACTGGGTGGGTGCCGGGGGTGCCTGGGGTCGAACCTGGTCACCTTGTCTCGGTCCACCTCGATAGGATCGGGCTAGGTGGGGGCCTGAACGCCTGGGGTCTAACCAGGTCGTTTGGCCAGGGCCACCTAGACTTTTCGCTGATTGCTCAGAGTGAGCAACGGACCAGCGGGAAGAATGAAGCGGAGCGGATCATCCTGTCCTTATGTGAACGTATATGTATCGAACTAATGGGAGTTTTAGGTGCCGGTTCGCTGAAACCTAACCGACAAGTGGCAAAAACATGCAGTCTGCGCGATGGCATTAAAGGTAGATGTGCGAGTGCTTGACACTGTCCCAGTAGTTAACATCATTAATGTTAAGTTAATAGCAATAGACAACCATCAACCATCAACGGACGCCGGGCTGCAACATTTCCAGCTTCTCCTGAGGATGGAGAGAGGCGAAACACGTGTCGAGTTTTGTATTTTTGGTGATTATTTATTTGCATGTTTATTTATTTCGCTTGTAACATGCAACGGGCTAATCACTAATTTACTAACACGTTATCATTTTGCGGATTAGCAAAGCAATATTTTTGTTTTAATAGAAGTGACAACTGGATGTCGACTATTGGTTATTAGCGAGTCAAACACTGACACGTTAAGTTTACCTTATAGAGTATTTTTCAATGACTAGCAAGGATGAGACCCGTATTTTTTCTTTTAGTGTCTCACTCAATACTAAAAGATAAGTTATGGCGGTATTTGTAACATTCCGCGGGTAAAGGTACCTTATGGATATTGTCGCTTGCGTCTTTCTCTCTTGATGTCCTATAGTAACGGAGTTGGATACGACGCAAGCGACAATATCCATAAGGAAGGTAACTTTACCTGCGGAACGTCACATTTTTTTGCTATTACGACACACTATCCTTGCGATCGCACATTTCCCCGTCAATTTGCTTTGTTTCTTCGTCCTGGTAGAAGAGTAGTTAAGGCAAAGAGAATTTAAGTTGGAATATGCGCAGAATCGTTTAATGGGTTACGGCGGAGCCCAAATTCACAGAGATCGAATTTCGATACTGTAACTTTCATCGAACAAATAAAAAAATCCCGTAAACTATAGTTACCGCCAACACTAACGGCTGCCTGCGGGTGCGGGAGCTGCCTCCGTCGGTCACCGTTCGTGTTGGCGGTATATTGTGTAAGTAGTTACGGCTGCACATAACAAAAAACACACATGTGAGTGTCACCAACAAAGTTGCCAAGATATACCTTTCTTACTCTTCAAACCACAGCAACTACGGACATGTCATACTTTACTAAACTTTAACATTTAATTCTGTAATTATAAATGCATTTCGCAAAATCATTATTTTCTACCTATAGCATATTTTCTGCCTAAGACAACAGTAAGCAAAAGGCCGTGTTGAAATGGGAATTTCAATTACTGATCACTTCGAGTACATTTAAAATTAATCAGCCCTATAGTCAAGCGCCTGAATCCTCACAGTGCGGGCAAAATGCACCCCTTTTCGAGCAAGTTCGTCTTCCCTCGGGGCCGCCTGTTTTAGAATCGACAGCGTCCAGACTCGAACCACTTTACACTCTTAGGCCTGACGGGCATCAGCATTTTCAGTTGAATTAATAACGAATTGACTGTTATTGGCTTTGATTTAGCTATTCCGTTGGAGACCAGTTTATATTGTGACTTCCATTTTAAGTACAGACTGACTGATACGACCGATTTGATGTTGATTGTAGTTTTTATGAGAGAAAAACTAATGACGAAAAATCATTCATTCTAGATTTCGTCACGTTGAGTCACTCACCAATAAGTCAACTTATCATCATTGATCGATAAAACGGAAACTTTAAACAAAAGACAGTTCATTTGTTATGTACATGTACTTACGTAGAAATACAAAAAAATAGGGGAGACCGATGGTTGTCTCAAGGGTTGGTTGTCACAGCAGCCATCAAATAATACGAAACGAAGGAATAAGTGCATCGCTCGGTGTTAAAAGATTGCAAGAGCTTCACCTCCTTCCCTACTTCACCAATCGATGCACTCATTCCTTCGTTCAGTATTATTTTATGGCTGCTGTGACAACCAACCCGTGAGACAACCATACCCGGTCTCCCCTAACATGGTCTGTTAAGGATTATAAATATCGTTTTGGCTTTAAACAAGCCTGCACCAACTAAAGAAAGTATATGTTTTACTTAATGGTTCAATGGTAGAGAATGCCTTAGCCTTCAAAGGCCCAGAGCACTTTTGGTGTTTTTGAATTTGGAAACTTATTTCATAATACAATATCGAATTAGTCCTATTGGTAGTAACCGTGGCCCTAAGGAGGTTAAGGCATTAAGTCCGCCGATTGTACTTTTTTGATTATTGTCCAGTAAGTTTAAATAAATAAATATGAATACTGCTTAGATGCAGCGGCTGTATCTTTTCTTTATTTGTTTCTTTATAAGTTAGTTACGTAATAGCATCGTTAAACCACAGTTTGGTTTGTTTCGATGCTTAAACTTAGTAGCATCTTGTGATAAGCAACTATAACTTAAAGATATACATTGTTAAGTAATAGGCTCACCTGCTTTGAAGACAAATTAACTATAAGTATTTTCAGCTAATTGCACGTTTTAGCCAACGGATTATAGAAAGATAAAACGAAATGGGTCTATATTAAAACGCATACAGTAAAACTTCCTATTTTGACAATGCATACCGTTGTTACGCATAATTGTATATTCGTATAATATTAAAATGTATATTTTAAAACGCATATTTTAATTCGCATACTATTAAAACGTATAACAATTATTTGGTATAACATTAGTGTTCATAAATACTAAAAAGTATAATTTTAATAGGTCTAATCAGACATTTTAATTTTAGATGCTCAATCGAAAAATTGATATCGCAGTTTGTACAAGTATGTTTAAAGTGACATATCCATACTTGTATTGAAAACTAACTGTCGCTTTCAGTTTAATTACGTAAAAGTACTTTCTCTCGAATTTATTTTATTAAAATACCTACACTATTATAGTATATGTTGATAAGCCAATTTTATTTATGTAAGAAAATGCCCAGTACGCCCCGTTAGTGGCCTAGTGGCTCAACTACAGTAAAGATAAAAAAATCTCTAAAAGTAAAAAAAAAAAAAATTATGCCACACCTGGCCATAAAGTGGCTTTTACCGCACGCTACGCGTACGGAAAAGCCGCTTTCTGGACAAGTGTAGACATAAAATGATGTACACAACACGGGAGGTACCTAATAAAGAAAGTCCACAACAACAACAACAAGGTAAACATCCCTTTAAGGTAAGGCACCAAAAAAACTGGATGGTTTATAAAACCTACGTAGGCATTATTATAATTTATAATACACACCTAAGGTGGTAAGTTAAATAAAACATGTCTCAGATCGCAGCTATTTGTGCATAAATATGCGAAAATAATTAAAGTAAAAAGGTAGGCCAGGCCGTCGTATCGCTAAAAAGCGATATCTCCCAGATATATCTTCCAGACAACATTTGAGTAGCGGAAAGCACAAAAATAAACCAGAAAAGTAAGTGGTGCGAAGGGTAACAAAAGGGAGAGCTAATTACCAAAAATAAATAATCGCAGGGGCAAATATAAACCTACATATACATGCATAAAAACAAATTAATAAATAGGGGGAATATATTAACCACAAAACTTTAAAAAAACATTGTAAAAATGGAAACATATTTTATTGTATTAGAAACAATAGTACTAGTAGATAAATCCCAAAAAGTACAGATTCTGTAAACAACAACGACCAATTGAGTTACTTTTTTCCAAGTAACGCCCCACGTATACCGAACGCATAAATGTATGCGTTCGTTATACTTAATAACATTATGCGGATTTCAGGTATGCCAATTCAATCGGTATGTAAATTAACTAGTATGCGTTTTTATGATTATGCCATCTAATCGGTATGCTTAATCATCGTATGCCTAAACTGTTATGCATTTTAATATTAGGCTTATTAAGTTATGCCTAATAAAGGACACCCAAACGAAATTCTTCGTACAAATACCACGACTTTATGCCATCCGGCGTCACTTAGGTCAATCGCAAATCAGTTATAGAATTAAAAAATGTGTCATAATTTTTATAAATCTTAATTTTTTTTCGTGCTTGTGCTGGTAGGTACATATAATCAACATAAGATCATCGTAAGGTGGCAGGTGCTAGCTTAAACCTGCTTGCAGGTCTGCTACAGACCTGCAAGCAGGTTAGTACAGGGACTTACTGACCGTCTGTAAAACCTACCTGGTTTCCTGCATAAGAGTCAGTAGATCTCAGGTCAAGTCAGTTGCAACAAAAAGAAGCTCATCCTTACGCCCTTCTGTAATCAGTTACGACCAATCGGTTATCGGATTTATCCGTTTGTATTCCAAAAATGTATCCAATAGGCATTCGTCGAGCGTACTCCGAATGAAGTGCTGCGTGCAGCGACGCCGGCATTTTTGTGGACTGTCCGCGCAATTGCCGCAAGTGTGGAATTCTTAACAAATGAGCCCACCTTTTTTATTTTTTAGTCTGTGTTTAATTATTTTGCGACTGCGAGTTAGCCGAGTTTTATATTTTTAATTATTTTACACTATGACCTTAATTGTTTTGCGAAGAGTGAATTAACTTTCACGCCCTTCTTGTGTTATGATGACGTTACGAGCATTCTTCGTACAGTTGAAACGTTAAAGAGAGATAAAATAATTGTCAATACTCATCAAACCCGGGTAACCTACTTTATTTAGGGTCGGGTTTTTACCCGACCTTAAACCCGGGTATTTTGACTCAGAATCCGGGTTAAAAAACCTAGTAATTAATAAATATTATGCACATTAAAATATATGTCGTTTTATTTTAAAGGTAATACCTAAATAAAATTTTACGTCGCCCGCCTTAAAGCAAACGTGAAAAAGCATCACATACTTGCTTAACTTCTTACTTAACACGGCCGGCAATACCGGCAAGTTCATTGTAGGTAATGCAAACCGGGTACCCGAAACCCGAAAACCCGGGTAACTGACTTTATTTAGAGTCGGGTAATACCCGGGTTTCATATTTGACCGGGTATTGCATTCCCCAGTATCGACTCATAGGCACTAGTCCCACCAGCAGCGACCAACGAGCAGCGAGTAGCGATTGTCGAGTATTTTCTTCGCGGGCGAGTGAATTCTCTTAGAAAATTTACTCGCCGGCAGTGTGAACAACCAGCGATGAACTATTAATATATGTGTCTCTTTTACTAACACAGGATCCTTATCTTTTGTTCGTTTCATGGGCGAGAAAATCGCCGATAGCTAATCGCTTTCTCGCTCTTGGTGGGACCAGTGCCATGCTTTGTATTCGGTCTGTGGCGGATTTGTGAAACGGGACATGGTAGACTTCTCGCTAAAGTAATCCTTGCTATTCTAGGCGTTTAAGAGGAAACAGGAGGGCAGTTTTCCATACAAACGTAGTCCCCTGTTTTCTCCTTGGATAATGCCAGTAGAGCAATCATTTTTTGTCCAAAAATCTATGGCTACTATTGATATGTTCCTATGTTTTCCTTTTTATGATAAATTGATTCTCAAAAGAGATATTAACCTTCAAAAACCTAAAAAAATGCCAGATTTTCCGCTGTGTTCACACATCCAGAAAACAAATTTGACTAGATTATTAAAAAAAAGGAAAACATAGGAACACGGCCAAAGCCTTTCTTTAATGTTTAATGAAAAAATTAGTTAAATAGGTTAAGTTTTGGGGAAGAAATCAGGGGACTACGAAACGTTGTTTTCATGAAATTTTAAAAGGTATTTTAGGTCCAAGCTGCAGTTTTCTCTATCGCGCTCTGCAGGGGAGAGGCGGGCAGTGCGGGATAGCGACACATTTTACAAATACCTAATTTTCAATTCTCTCGACCTTACTGTTTCCTCTTAAAAATATGAACCAAACTACGTTAATATGAAGATCCAATCCAACTGACGACAGGAGTGGCTCACTCCGCGATTTCGCCGCGAGGCTACTAGTACCAAATATTGTCCCTCTGGAGGGGCTCAGCCAGCGACCAGAAAAACCACGCGTTATGCGATAGAAAGAGGCGATTGGATGCGGTGCGTTCCGTCCGGCGATTTGACCACCCGGATGTCAGTTTCGTTAGAAAGAGAGACTTCTGTACTTTATAGTACTTTTATGCCACACCTGGCCATAAAGTGTTTTTTTCCGCACAAAGCCGCTTCCTGGCCAAGTGTTGACATAAAATGATGTACACAACACGGGAGGTAATAAAGAAAACCCTCGATCGCATATTTACGTCCCTCGCTTGCAGCTCGGGTCGCAAACATCTGCGATCTCGGGCTTTCTTTGTATTACCACCCTAGTTGTATAATGTAGGTACTATTATTTACCTACTTATCATGTACTCGTCTGGCGACTAAACCGACTAAACGCTACAATTTTAAACGGCGCGCAATTTAAGCTATGTTTATGTAGGCCTGTTTATGTAGGACGTATAATGTGGGCTGCAATTTACATGTGTCGACTTAACTCGTCCTTCCTGTGATTGATGAGGCTTCGGGCGTCGAAGGGAAAGGGATAGCTTACCAAAAAAGACATATATACCGTCAAAAACTTACGAACTTACGACCTTTTCAAGAAAACCTATGCTACGTATATAAAATGGCGTAACTTGATGAAAAATGCGAGTGAGTTACGACGTTTTAGGTCTGAAGGGTGGGCCACGGGTTGGGATGGGAGATAATGAGAAAAAAATGCGGATGGGTAATTTCTTTTCGCACGATGACGGTTTCTAATTAGTAAAACATTACTAGATAGATTCTGTTTACTCGAAAATCGAGTAGCATAGGTATAAGACGCGTATTAACGATTTTATGCCACACCTGGCCATAAACTGGCTTTTTCCGCACGCTACGCGTTCAGAAAAAGTCGCTTTCTGGCCAAGTGTAGACATAAAATGACGTACACAACACGGGAGGTAATAAAGAAAGCCCTCGATAGCATATTTACGTCCCTCGCTTGTAGCTCGAGCCGCAAACATCTGCGATCTCGGCCTTTCTTTGTTTTACCACCCTAGTTGTAATCGAAATCGAAACTACCTGTCGGAAACAGCTATGCAAATATATTTAGATAATTACGCACGTCAATCAGTTAGGATAGAAATCTTATTGAAATCTAATAGGAATCTTTTATTGTTTATTATTGTTTCATTATTCAATCATTCTTACTGTTTAATCATTTTATATAACGTGTGTTTTACTCTAATTTTAAGATTCATCAATGTTCATCGATTATAAGCAATTAATTAATTATTACTATAATCCTTATTTCTGTGTAATGTGAAATTGTATGTGTTTTTGAATAAAATAAACAAACTTATCCCCACTTAAGCGCTAAAAAGAATAGCTGATTCTCAGAACTAACTCGGCTCGTTTCTCAGAACAAGGTCGAGTTGCCGGGAGATTCTTAGAATAATCTCCCACCTTTAAAAAATAATCTTATAAAATGGCGATTCTCGGCCATTTCAATTCACTCTATTTTACTCTCTTCAGTCTTTTACATTTATCATCAAGTGATAATCAGCTCTTTAACAGTGCCTAAGTGAGGTAGGCGCTCACTATGGAAAATTAAATAAGTCTTTTCATTTATAAACTACAGTCCACAAACATCGAAGGCCCTTAGACCTCACACTACCGTAATCGAAACAGCTGAGGCTATTTCGAATTTTATATAATATTACCTATTCGAAGTTCGTATCACAGATACAGTTTTTTTACCAACAAAAGGCACATCGCGCGCTTGAATGTGTGCGCGCCGTGTACGAACGCACTACAAGCAAAGTTTTAAGAATGCGTAAGTATGCTACAGTATGGATCGCGCCCAACGCAGAAGTTCTATCGCGCGTCTGTGTAAATACGTGTCGCGAGCTCCTAAACGGCCGAAGTTGGACTACTTGTTCGGCTTTATACTTTGCTCGTGTGCGTTCGTGGCGGTTCGACTCCAGGCGTTCAGGCCCCCACCTAGTCCGACCCTATCGAGGTGGACCGGGACAAGGCGACCTGGTTCGACCCCAGGCGCCCCCCGGCACCCACCCAGTCCGATTCACTCGTAGTCGTCCGGCTAGCGACCTAGTTCGACCCCAGGGAACGACATGGCCGACCAACCGGTCATATAATTGCGACGCCCACTACGGTTGCAAGTTAGTCAGGCTTTAAAAAAAGCGTTCGTGGCATTGTGTCAATTTGAAGTCGATTCCCATCAGCTTGCGTATTTTAGAACACTGAAGATCTTATACCTACCTACTACTCCGGATATAAGTTAAGTCAAAATACCTCCGACTTACCTAATGATATTTTTAACGCGACGCCACTGATAAATAAATGCATTTTACAATAATAACATTTTCACAGATAAGATTCTTGCAGAAATAAATTCATTCATTTCATTTCAGACATCAGTGGCGGGCGTCCCCTTAGAACCCGATTCCCACCGGCTTGCCTATTTTAAAGCATATGATTGGAGTATCTACTACTCTGAAAAAAAAGTAATCCAAATCTTCTCTAGCTTTACTAAAAATATATATGACGCCACGCCTAGGGCTTGCTCCCGGTACCGGATTTCCATACAAATACTCTATTGGAACCGGGAATTTACGGTTCTCGCCATACAAACTCAGTACCGGGAGCAAGCCCTAGCCACGCCATTGTCAGACACGCACCCGTTTTAGTCCCAGAGCTAAAAAAAGTCCGAAAACGCCTACGCGGTAACGAAATCGCCGAAACTTTTTGACGGATTCCATGTGAGGAGGATCCCCTTACCCAATAACCGCTGATTCTGCTTAATGACTCCAGAAAGTAGGTATTTTAAACGGGAAACGTTCGCCGTTACAGCCGATGCTAAATTACACCCACATTTACGTAGCATACCCCAAAAAGGGTACAGTTAAAAAACCGAAAAGATATTTCACTCTAAAAGAGCCCCATTAGAACGGTCTTGGGTAAAAAGGGGGGTAAACAAACGGCTCGCATCAATTAGTAGAAGCAGGGCAAACGGGCTTAGGCCATAGACGTATATATAAGGACGCGGACGAGGATGGCTTCCACGAGAGCCGGCCGTGTGCTCCTGAGGAGGTCCGGTCATTTATACGATATACAGCAACGGGCCGCTGTTGCAGGTCCCGCTGCAGAGGATCATTTAAAAAAAAAACAAAATAAGGCTTCTTCAGTCGCATAGTGCGCGACAGCCGCCACGGACTCCTGAATATGGTTACCATATCTGAGAATTTATCCTGAGATTTCAGGACTTTTGGGCTCATGACAGGGTTTTCAAATTTTTTTGAAAAAAAATCATCTCTTGTCTATTTTCCTTCTAGAAATTTAGCTTTTAGAACGTCTCTGAAGGTACATAGTGTGACTCGTAACGAAATATTAAGGTTTTTTTTTAATCTGGCTTTTGCTGCAAGCTACACTAAAAAGTGTTTCATGTGGTAACCCTACTCCTGAAGGTTGTAGCGAAAAGATGGGACAGTGCCATAACCAGGCATTGATCCTCTCTTAATCTAAGTATTACCATAGTTAGTGACGTTTCTTTTGCTGTTTACTAACAATTTCTGGGTGTAATTATCCAATATAAACGATTTTTTTTATTTTATAAGTGGCAATCGAGCAGACGAGCTGCCTGATGGAAAGCAGTCAACGTCGCCCATGGATATCTGCAACATCAGAGGTGGATGGTGGGTGGTGGTGGTGCTGGTGGTGGATTTTTAATTTGTTTTAGTTTATTTTGTAAGGACCGTTCCAATGAGTTCGATTTTTTGCAGATTTTGACCAATACAACTGTGCATTTTATAACTATCGACTGATAACTACACGTTATCGCATCCCGCCTCCGACTAATGGCTGGTACCTTTACTTTCGCCCGTTGCCCCCCCCTTTTTCCCATTAGTTCGATACACACGTTCACAAAAGGACAGGTTGATCCGCTTCATCCTTCCCGCTGGTCCGCTGCTCACTCTGAGCAATCGGCGAAAAGTCAAAGGTGGCCCTGGCCATCGTCCTGGTTCGACCCCAGGCGAACAGGCCCCCACCTAGCCCGACACCTATCGTGGTAGGCCGGGACAGGTGACCTGGTTCGACTCCAGGCACCCCCCGGCACTTACCCAGCCCGATGTGCGTGTCGACTGTGTGTACGGCACACGGTCAAAAAAAAAAATACCGTTGCCCCGGTCATATGACGAGGAAGGCCTACAAACATTACCTTCGGGGTCCGGATCACCTTTGGTCACCTTATTGGTGTTGATATAATCCAACATCCGCACCAATTTGATTACTCTTGATATGTGCCGCTACACAATCTTAATATCGTGTTATTACAAACAATACGCGTTACACGATGAATTCGCAGAGACCAGCCCAACTCCGTACATTTCCAAAGAAGACCGATTTTCCATCTTTCAACTTCATATTTCATCTTTTTAATCTAAAACTGCCAGCATATCATTACCAACCTCAAAAAGGATCTAATACTAGATGGTTAGTAATAACTAGCGCCATCTCTGTGACCTTATCCAAGCCAACAATCTGATATTTTTGCCTAATGTAACGTTATTATTTTATCACGATACGACATATACGTCATTGGCTTAGGCGCAAATAATCGGTGGCTCATTTCCCCCCAACCTACCCGTTATGTTTACTAGTCATTAGGCAAGATTATGCCGATGCCGGCCGATAGGAGTTATTTTCACTAGTAGCTAGAAAAATAATGGTTCAGTAGAAAGAGGTTATTGATAGTTTGTTATGAGTTCGAGGTAAAATGGTGGAAAATAAGGTTTTGCTGGTTTAGTTCATGAAAGAAGCTTAATTATGTTAATGGCGCAGGGGCCTGATCTGGGGGACATCACTTAGCTCTAATTTAGGTTAGGTGAATAGTACCTATAGTTCATTTTAATTTTTTATTACTCAATGTATTTTAGGTTAGTATTATACAGGGTGTTTTTGGGGCCATGTAGCAGGAGTGAACGGTGTACTGGGGAGGGTCACACTGAGCAACTTTCACTATGGGGACAACCACGAAATCACGAAAAAAGTCTCCTAAGTTAATTGATAGTTAAGCCAAAAACAGCCTATATATTAGTAGTAATCACAAATTTAATACACACATACAATGCACACATACAATTATATATACATACATACAATTATATTTACTGGCATTATATATACAATTTTTCTGTTCGACGGAGCGGGAATGCGGCAATTTCGTCCAGCGCAGCGGCCTGAAAGTTGACGCTTTCCGGCCAGAGGACAGAAAAATATATTTAGCCGTAAAAGATTCATCCTATGTTTTTTATTTATTATTAATCCTAGCTCATATATTTAAGCTACGGCAGCCGAGTGCTTCGGACATGCGCCTTTCAAGCAGAAGTTGTAGGTTCGTATCCTGGCTCGTATAGGTAGTTTCACGAGAGTTGAGGCCACGCACACAACAACACTGTCATGTAATGACAGCGAGGTTTTGAAATTACTGTTCGTACCGATAGCAGGTTCAACAGTAAATTCCAAGACAGACCAAAAATTTTGTTTAAACTAGTTTAAGTGTTAGTTACTCACTCATTCATTTACTTTTTTGTAATGAGTACTTCATGTAGTTGTGTGATGTGTGTGTAATCATTCACCTCAAATCTCGTGAAACTACCTATATCAATGAGTTTTTCGGAACTTATGTACTAAATATTATTAGACATTTACCGTTAGCTTTCGGTGAAGAAAAAACATCGTAAGAAAACCTGCATACATCCGCGAAGAAATTCAAAGGTGTATTTGAAGTCCCGAATCACTTTGGTCTATGAGAATAGGCCCGTGCCCAGCAGTGGGTGGGACGTATAAACGTATATAGGGTGATAATGTATCTTAGCTGGTATTATTTCAGTTGGGACATTATTCGAGCGTTTCACCCGCCTCACTTTAGTGGACACATTATTATTGAGATTCCGGCAGATTTATTGTAATTTTAAGGTATTTGTTAGTAGTCCCGGATATGTACCAAATAGCTCGAGGTGAGACTAAAATCTGAGGAAACTTCGACAATAATGTGTCGACGAAAGTGAGGCGGTTGAAACGCTCAAATAATGACCCAGCTTTACATTATTACCGCGATAGTAGCCTTTCATTATCCCGGTAACTAGAATAATTAAATTCCTGACACAGAACCATTTAATAACTTAAATATTATGAAACGAGCTTTTACTTTTTCCGAAAATGTTCGAATACCGGACGATTTTGCAAATTAAGTACAAAATTTTGTGGAATGATGTTTAACAAAAATAATAATTAATTATAATTATTGTAATTATTTTATGTAAGTGCACATACACGTAACATTACATGTAAAAAGATGCAAGTCTCGCAACGCAGTTCTTTTACAACAAAAAAGTTTTGTTTAGTTGTTAAACTTTATAGATCTAATAATAGGCAAGTCGGTGGGAATCGAGTTCTGTGGACAACCCCCCCCCCCCCCCCCCCCCGGTACTGACTTGGTTTAACATTACATCTCAAAACTTTTTTGTTGTAAAGGCGCTTCTAAACGGGCAATATTTTTCTGCAATTTGTGGCCGGCAAGTCTTGCTATCTTTCTCTTACTTCGTGTGCTAAAGCAAGATGCACATAGTGGCCGGGCCACAAATTGCAGAAAAATATTGCCCGTTTAGAAGCGCTCTAAAAGAACTGCGTTGCGAGACTTGCATCTTTTTACATGTAATGTTTTTGATGGGACATTTTTTAGGGTTCCGTACCAAAATGGTAAAAAAGGAACCCTTATGGTGCGACTCTGTCTGTCTGTCTGTCTGTCTGTCTGTCTGTCCGTCTGTCACAGCAAGATATCTCAGGATCTACTGATGCTATCGACTTGAAATTTGGAATAGTGTTAAGAACCGCTAACCCGAGCTTATAGGATGTAAAAAAAATCTTGTAACTTTTTTACTTTTTTTTTAAAGGGGTCCGTAATGAGACTTTGCAAATTGAAAGTAGGGCTATTATATCGAGTGAGGTATCAAATGAAAGGGCTTAATTTGTAGATTAAAACAGTATTTTTGTATTTTTTTTAAATAAGTAGTTTTTGATTTATGGCGAAAAACGTTAAAAAAAATACCGTTCCCCCCCTATTATCTTCGAAGTTACTGAACAGAAAAATATGTTATAATTACCAATTATTAATGTCATCCTATATATTACAGGAAAAATATAACGGTTTTCCTAACTTGCACTGTTTTTGAGAAATTTGCAAAAATCTTAACACATACTTATTTGCTCCTACTAAACTAATCGCCATATAGTTTTTCTTGAACTATTCATGTATCTAAGTATCTACTTATGAGTTTGTACGGAACCCTCGGTGCGCGAGTCCGACTCGCACTTGGCCGGTTTTTTTTTAATGTATTAACTTTGATGACTAATAAATTGAAATTCATAAAACGCTAAAAACTGCTTAACACATAAACGTCTTAGGAAAAATTTGCGTTACGTTGGTACCGCAACACTTTCCGTCAGCGTCGCTAGAGAACATTCTTGTTGAAAAGTAGCGTTGCGTTGGTAACACATAACGCTTTCCGTTAGCGTCACTAGTAAGCGAGCTATAAGGCTGTAATTGCGGCTTGTGTCAATTAGTTAGGAGCCTGTCGATACACATTACGGCGGACGGCGGGCTAAACGGTACCGTCCGCAGCGACGGCTGAGCATATATCGCTTGAATAAGCGACATGTCGGCATCACATACAAGCGACGGGAACTTTTCATCATTCTGAACAAAAATGGAAACATTTTGTTAGTGGTTACTTTATTTGATGCATAACGCTTTCTGACAGCGTCGCCAGTGAGCATTCTTATAGAAAAAGCGTCGCGTTGGTAACATTTAACGCTTTCTGTAAGCGTCGCTAGGGAGCATTCTTATAGAGAAAGCGTTGCGTTGGCAAGGTAACGCATAACACATTCTGTTAGCGTGGCCAGTAAGCGGTCGGCATCACATACAAGAGACGGGAACTTTTCATCGTTCTTAAAAACCTTACCTTACCATAACTTATTTGATGTATAACGCTTTCTGTCAGCTATATGTATGACGAAGCGTGGATTTAATTAGTAGTCAAAATCCAATTTAAAATGGTAATCAAAAATGGAAACATGTTTTAATGATTTGAGGGTGGGAAATTCAGTATCCCGAATGCAGTAGTTCGGGCACTCAATGACAATGACAACTGGAGAGTTTTGACAGTTGTTGACAGTTAGAGAAACGCGCGCGTTCTTGGCGCGATATGTGGACATGGAAGCTGTGGTGTTCGCGAACTAATCCATTGGCTCTTAAACTGGTTTTAAATCACAGTAATTTAGTGGAAAGTGTGTTCACATAAACCTAAGTGATTAGTTGACGTAGCGGAGTGTGTCCATTTCCGAATGTTTCCTTGATATACGCGCCCAAATAGTAACAATGATTGAGACCGGTCGGCTAAGCTATTGGTTCACTTCGTCATGTAGAACATACATAAGAACTGGATCTGACCCCAGTTTGAATTTGGATCAATCAAAATTAAGTGTTTCATTGTAAATGTTATTCAAAAACCAGTTTTGTTATTTCCCAATTGGAAACAATATTGCTTCAAGATGATGATTGTTTTCAATGATGTTATCTTTTTTATGCCACACCTGGCCATAAAGTGGCTTTTTCCGCACGCTGTGCGTACGGAAAAAGCCGCTTTCTAGCCAAGTGTAGACATAAAATGATGTACACAACACGGGAGGTAATAAAGAAAGCCCTCGATCGCATATTTACGTCCCTCGCTTGCAGCTCGGGCCGCAAACATCTGCGATCTCGGCCTTTCTTTATATTACCACCCTAGTTGTGTAATCTACTATTAACGAGCTCTTCCATATTTATTTCTTGTTGATCTTTTTCCTTTGCTATCTCCGATATGTCGTTTTTAAACAGCTTTTCTATAGTAATTTACTGTTGTTTTTTTTTTATCTTAGTTATTTTTCCTTCCACAAAACTAAACTTTTCAGATTAGATTTTTATACATTATACAAAACGACTTTGTATTCTCCATTTGATCATCTAAATATCTCTTTGTAAATTATATACGTATTCTTCTGCTGATCCTACTGACGTCATTGATGGGGTATTGGAGGTCGTGACGTCACAATTACCCCAACATAATAGTTGGTAAACAAGCTAATCTTTAGTTGGTTCTATTACTTGCTATTCATACTCGTATGTAGGTTTGACTATGCTTTGTATCTCGCTAATTTTCCCTGGTTTACCCGCGTTATGGTAACGTACATCACATCACATCACACTAATATTATAAATGTGAAAGTTTGTGAAGATGTTTGTGTAGTGTCTAGAGATCATTTTAGACACTGCAGTCTTCAATAATTAACGTATTTATTACATAATATTACATAATCTACAGACAAAATTTTACAAAGTAGTGACAGACCAATGAAAAAATCTGATACGTAGGTATCAGTAATCACAAAATAAACAGGGAACATAATATTTAAAAATTTACTGCTACTGCGATTAACTAAAGAGTTTAAATTACGTTCCAACAGTTTGGATGTTTGGAGTTTTGGATATTTAGATGTTTGGAGGATTAGATGTTTGTTACTAAATAATGCAGCAACAACTGAATGGATTGTTCTGAAATTTGGTATGCAAGTAGACCAAGTCCTGGATTGAAACAAAGGATACTTTATATCCCGGTTTAGGGTTCCCTTGGGATAATAACGGGAGAAACGCAAGAAAGGCCGCAGGTAAATGCTAGTTTCGTATATTTTGAGATAGATTTTTAGAATGAAAAGCAGTCTATGTCACTATATACTCTGATTTCTAATTCAATTCCAAAAATCTACCAATGATCGTCACTGTCACAGTAACAAGTGTCATTCAGGGGTCGGACAAAAAGTGCCGATGACGTAAAAATGACGTACCTAATCTTACAAACAGGATGATGTTTGTGTTTAAACTTCCGTGTGACATGTAGTAACGAAGTACTATTAATGAAGTAACAACATAATCGTAAATAAATCCATGGAATTAATAATACAGGTGGTAGGGTGATGTAGTGAATAAAATAAATTTCACGAAACTTGTTACCATAAGGTACGATTATTTAAAATTAATTAGGATAAATCTGTGGGAACCTCAGATAGATAGGTTTAATTCTCGTTACCTTCGTTGGTATATCTTGATTACAGCAAGAGCAGTATACGTGTTTGTCACGTTCCTCCAAAAACGGAAAATTGCCACAATATTCGAGTAAAGATGACATTTTACAGCGTTTTTTTATACATTAGTAAATATAAATTATAGCTAAATATAATCGTGAAGATACAATAGCTAAACAATAACGAAGTCAATTTATTGTTTATCTGATTGACAATGTGTCAGTCAAAAACGTACTTACTCATTTCAAGTGGCGATATCGTTTAATAAAGAGGTTGATAAATGATAATTGTGTATGAAAATCAAAAATACTATTTGAAATCATCCTATAAGTGGTTTGACGTCATCCGCACTTTTTGTCCGACCCCTGGTCATTATTGATGTGACACTCCTGATATAACCAATCAGTTACCAGGACAACACGACAAAGGTTACCAGTGCAATATAGTACATTACACAACTAGGGTGGTAAAACAAGGAAAGGCCGAGATCGCAGATGTTTGCGGCCCGAGCTGCAAGCGAGATATGCGATCGGAGGCTTTCTTTATTACCTCCCGCGTGTTGTGTGCATGATTTTATCTCTACACTTGGCCAGGAAGCGGCTTTTTCCGTACGCGTAGCGTGCGGTAAAAGCCACTTTATCATATGATGAGATTTCAATGATGAGATATCACATGATGAGATTTCAAAATAAAAATATCATAGAAAAAAGTTACTTATTAGCTTATTACTAACGTGACCGCCATAAACTATAGATTTAGAAAAATTGGTACCTGATCACCGATATATCTTTATAATGAAAGACACATGATGTTTCTTTATTAGTTTTGGTAAATTACACCACATTTTTATGTTACATATAAAAATGGGTGCTCCGGTGGTCGAAGTGCTAAAGACGCTGGGCCAGAAAACCAGAGGTACCGGATTGGATTCCCAGTCTGGACCATAGGTGAGTACCATTTAATTTTGTTGTGCATTTTGATTTTTTTGTATCTGTATATGTATGTTAATATCTGTCACCTTTTTCACGTTATAGCTTGTTTAACGTTCATGCGAAAAACGTGTTGTATACAGGGTGAATTTTAAATCGTGAATCGTAACCATGTTTACCGGTAAAGCTACTTAAGACTAATACAGAGCACTAGTGTTAATTACAATTAAAGACCCACTTAATTAATTATGAACAAAATGGTGGAGGTGTTTATACCATTAATCGTAATAAAACTGAATTATTTTATGAGTAAATACGATTTAAATAGGTACTTATGTTGACAACGTCGACGATGTTGACATTATTGACAATACGTGCCAATTCTATCCAGCCAACTTCAATATTATGAGGTTGGTTGGATATCTAATGTTGAAATTTTCATGACAAGTACGAAACATGAATGTAGGGTGACCACGAGATTTTAAAAATTAGGATAAATCAAATTAAAAGTGGGCAAAATAAAAACATACTTAATTTAGGTTTAAGAGCATTGTAAGTTATTGTTAACTATGTATAGACTACAAAAAAATTATTACGATTCACGATTTAAAATTCACCTGTATAATTGTATAAAGTATAAAAAAATGTATTGTTTTATTCTAAATTATTTTAAAGATAATAAATAATATCTAACGTCATATCTTACTTAACACGGCTGGCAATGCCGGCCGGCACGTTCTTTGTATAGGTAGTCTGTACTTTTAGGTATTTTTTCTACTCCTGTACTGTTATCTGTCTTTTACTTGGTCACGAACACTAATATAAGAACATACATAATATGAGTTCAGAGAAGTCTATAATCTATTCCCCATAACAACACTAGTGTCGTTATAGTCACTTTAAGTTATTGCTAGCAGCCACAGACTTCTAAATCTAGGTTAAACTTAGGTCAAGGATTAAGCGCTCAATTTTAACTTTACGGTAAAAATGCACAACTACCAACTTAACAAACAATTAAATTCCTACGGTTTTTAAGAAAAACAAAACTTTCCGAACTAAATTCATTGATACCAACATAAAAAAAGTATTTTTAATTTAAGTATATTTTAAATTTAAACAAAAAGTTTACCATAGACACATACTGTCAGTCAAACGTCATATTTGCCTTGTTTCCAGGTTATGATTAATTTTGTATTTTATAATTTAAAACCTAGTCGTAGAAAAAGTATTGTATGCAACGTTGTATAATTAAGTCAAAAAACGCTCATTGCGTCTCTATTTGCGATACTCGCCGCATTCGCGGCTCGTATCGCAACTCACGCAATTCGCATTTTTTGAACCCACTTATACAACTGTTGCATAAAATTACTATTAAAAAGGTAAACAAAAAACCACGTGACTCGGGATGGTAGGTATAGTGCCACAGATACAAAACGTTGCTTTCATCGGCTGAACGACCCGAGTCGCGTGGTTTTTAACCGACTTCCAAAAGAAGAACGGTTCTCAATTCGTCTGTATGTTTTTTTTTGTTTACCTTTTTTTAAATACCTAAAAGTACAGACTAATAGGTAACGCAACCCGGGTATCTGGGTAACCGACTTTATTTAGAGTCGGGTAATACCCGGGTTTCAAATTTGACCGGGTATTGCATTCCCTAATGGAGATTATCGTTATAAACAAAAAGGTTCCAACTAGCAAATCAAATAATAAATGTAAACAGTAGCGTGGAAGCAGTAGGGTTGTACAAATGTTAAAAAAATATTATTTTGATAGTTTTGTTTTTCTGTATCATTACAAGTATTTAACTATTGCAGGTCGATTCTACATCTCATATATATGACATTTAGGTATATCATCAAATAATGATATTATATTTTTAGGAAAGTCGCTCGTTTTATTCCACATGGTACCTATATAAATTGATATTATGCAACACCTGGCCATAAAGTGGCTTTTTCCGCAAGCTGCGCTTACGGAAAAATCCGCTTTCTGGCCAAGTGTAGACATAAAATGATGTACACAACACGGGAGATAATAAAGAAAACCCTCGATCGCATATTTACGTCCCTCGCTTGCAGCTCGGGCCGCAAACTTCTGCGAGCTCGGCCTTTCTTTGTATTACCACCCTAGTTGTGTAATGTACTATTAAACGAGCGAAGATCCCAATAGTCAACTACACAATCCTATAGTAAACCCTTGTTCTATTCGCCCCACATAGTGGTCATTGACCTCCGACCCCAAGACGCGTCGGTGCGTAGGTCATAAAGACGAAAGTGTACCTTGACCCAGCGCCGATAGTGAGAGTGCTATTAGAGCCACGTTAGATGGACCCTCGCACACATAAGTGCTTCAACCCATAATATAATTTGTAAAAAGTAAATACATATTTACCACACATCACATCTAGACATACATCATCAGCCTATATACCAGGGTTTCGTAAACTGTGGTCCATGGACCCCTTAGGGGTCCGTGATACGAGAGCCGGGGGTCCGTGGCTATGCAGACAACACTAACTTTCATGTGCCCTTTATTTTCTTTTTCTCTGATTGTATTCGGAAAAGGTCCGTAAGGTTTTCGAAATAATGTAGGGGGTCCGTGAGTTTCGGTCCGTTTAAGAACCTCTGCTATATACGTCCCACTGTTGGGCACAGGCCTACTCTCATACAACTATCATAGATGAGAGTGGGCTGCAGTCGCTGACCCACTGTAGATTGGGGTCTTCACACAAACACAACATTGAATATTTTCGTGGATGTAGGATGTTCCCTCACGTGTTTTACCTTCCCGAAGTTAATGGTAAATAATTAAGTATCAAAGCATATTTCGTACTTAAGTTCCGAAAAAACTCATTAATAAGTTCACAACCGCATAAGTTATGGCATGACGACTTACTCTTTCATCCGTTTCGTGTAGCTTATCCTTAGTCTTCCCCTCCCACGCTTGCTTTTGATATTTCCATCAATTATAAAAGCATCATGTCATGTTGTTAGAATGGTGTATCAAAATAGTTTAAATAGGTTTAGTGATTACTAGCGCCATCTATACACCTGTGTAGTAATGTAAACCTACCGTTATTTTCCGTTGAATAAATTAGTCTGTTGCGAATATCCGACGTGTATTATTAGGTTATGGGCCCAGCACGCTTCCACCGCGCCAATATATTTATTTATTTATTATTTCTATAGTTAAAGGGTCTCTATTAATTGTAAATAAACTGCGACTACTGTGGCTCTGTTTTAACCTAGAGCGAGAGTGCCTAGCCTGCCTGCCACGTCTGAGCCTGATTGATTTACGGAGTGGAACACAAAAACGCGCGATCCATCAGTGCGCTGATTTTGCAATGATAGGTATGAAACGCTAGAAAAACGGAAACAACTGAACTTAGGTATTTGCCTGTAGTGACAATATACACATCGTCAAATTACGCTTTTAAACGAAAGTCCTAAATTGGAACATCAAAACAAACTCTAAAAAGTTCCCTAACAATAATATCGGGAATAACCACAGAAATATATTGAGATAGACGGAAATAGTTCGTCGATTTGTATGGAAACCAAGCGTTGTTTCGCTTGGCGCTTGACGCCAAAAGTGTAATTTAGTGATGGAAAACATAAATTTTCCATTTCATTTGGTGGTATTTATACAATTAATACCCTTATAAGAGTCTGTGCGGAAAGAGAATTGGGACCGAGCGCGACGACAGCGCCACGTGATAGGCGGCCATTATGGACAATATTGTCACCGCTGTCAAACAAGAAGTAAGTAAATATTGTGAAAAATATTAATGAAATCTTGTGTTATTTTACTAAGTATATTACACAATTTTGGACAATGGTAGTCAGTAACATTATTGCCAATAATATTAAAATTGTTGTTTTCAGTGAGAAAAGTCAGCGACAAAAATGTCAATTTTAGCCGTAGCGAGCGCTGTGATCGTTTAGGCTACCCCCTCCACCCGCTTTGCACTCTGCCAATAGGATTAATTTTGGGGGGCGCTGTAATGCTTTTCTACCGTATGTGCCGTATTTTCTGTTCTGTGGCCATACTGGTTAGGTTAGTAGCGTTTTTCGCCACGCCTATTCTCTTTCCGCACAGACTATCAGATTTTCAAATCTAATAACTTATCGGCGTTCAAAGTAGGTCGCCGCCAATTCTTTTTACCCGACTGCGGCGAAGACCAAAGGAGGGTTATGTGTTTGACCTGTATGTATGTATGAATATCCGTTCCTATGTCCGCTCGTAACTACTCAACAGCACAACCGATTTTGATAAATGATACATCATTAGCTTCGTCTTGATGGCGCGAGTGTCACTGGGTATGAAGTTTGTTAAAATAATCAAAATGGAGGAACTTATGCACTTTAGTGCACCGCGGTCGGGTTTTTTTTTAACCGGCTTTCAAAAGAACGACGGTTCTCGATTCGTCTGTATGTTTTTTTTTATTTTTTTTTTTTGTGTGTTTGTTCACCGATTACTCGAAGACGGCTAAACCGATTTTGAAAATTCTTTTTTTGTTTGAAAGAATATATTTCAGAGGTGGTCCCATTGCAACCAAATCAGGATCTGATGATGGGATCTTGGAGAAATCGAGGGAACTCTTCAAATATTATAGGTACACATATAGAGATTTTGGTATTTTTCATAGTTTCTCGGGCATTTCTTATGAGAAATGAGTTTCTAGAGTTAACCGACTTCAAAACAAAGAGAAAATTTTATGTAGGTTTATTCTTCGATTACTTAAAGACGGCTAGACCGATTTAGAAAATTCTTTTTTTGTTTGAAAGGGTATAAATCAAAGGTGGTCCCATTGCAACCAAATCAGGATCTGATGATGGGATCTTGGCGAAATCGAGAGAACTCTTCAAATATTATAGGCACACATATAACGATTTTGGTATTTTTCATAGTTTCTCGAGCATTTCTTATTAGAAATGAGTTTCTAGAATTAACCGACTTCAAAACAAAGAGAAAATTTTATGTAGGTTTGTTCTTCGATTACTTGAAGACGGCTAGACCGATTTAGAAAATTCTTTTTTTGTTTGAAAGGGTGTAAATCAAAGGTGGTCCCATTGCAACCAAATCAGGATCTGATGATGGGATCTTGGAGAAATCGAGGGAACTCTTCAAATATTATAGTCACACATATGGTGATTTGGGTATTTTTATAGAGTCTCATGTGTGTTTATGTTAACTGACCTCCGAAAAGGAAAAACGGCATTCAATTTATACGTTTGTTACTCGATTACTCGAACATGGCTGAACATTATTTTCCCATTGCAACCAAATCACGAGCTGATGATGGGATCTTACAGTTATTGAGAGAACTTTTAAAATATTATAGGCACACATACGGCGAGTTGGTTATTTTACATAGTCTCGGCATTGATTATCGAAATTAGCTTATTGAAAGCCGGTTGTTTTAAATTTTTTAATTTTGTGGTTATAATTAAAAATGTAGCCTTCTACTGCGATATATTTCTATGGGAATAAAGTAGAGAAATACAAGTATCAAATACAATTTCCTAACACTTCTGTGCCCGGCAGTACCTTGTTAATGTATAGATAATGTTTACCTATGTGCCCGGTCATGAATGACCGGGCGGTAGTGCGGTATATACCTACCTACCTATCTACCTGCATACTCCAGCGATACCTAGAACAATGACCCCTGATAGGTAAGCGGGCTGGTTAATACCCTAGATTATGAATTGGTGAGTGGTTATATTTGATAGATTGGAATGTTTATCGTACCTTAAACTAAATCCTACTTTATACCAGTAATTTTTATGTAGCCTACATATACACCTACATATTTGTCAGTGGCGTGGCGTAAAAGATATCCTTGGGCAAGCCGATGCAGATTTGGCGTACATTTTCCTTAAGAGCTGTAGAATAAGGTGCCTGATATTAGGTATGCCTGATATTAGGCAAGCCGGTAGGAATCGAGTTCTTTAGGCGCGCCGCCACTGATATTTGTGTATATGTGTGTCATTTAGTTTTCAAAAACGACTCAAATGTTTTAATTATATGTGATAGCTGGAATTTTACATTAGATGTGTAGCTCGCGAGTGATTCAAAAGAGCTATATCAGTTAGCCTAGCTCACCGGCTCACTAGCTCAGTTCCGATTCAAACAGCTCTATTAAGCCATGAGTTGCAATAAACACGAACTTTTCGTCCCTATCTTGTCATCGCATTAGATATGAGCGCCGCCTCAATTTGCTACGGCGGCGCGCCGCGTGTTTTCTTCGGCGGCGTACTCACGGCGACGGCGGCGCGCCGGCGCGGCGCTCATATCTACATCGCATACCTAATTGCTCTCTTTCGTTCGGAAATATTCGGATGTGAAGCTATTGAGCTACAAGAGCTAGTGAGCCGTTGACACACCACGGAGATACTGAGCTCATAAAGGTGGTTTTCCACCGGCAGGGCGAGACGAGACACGACGCAGATTGAATTGAAATTTGTATGAAATGTTCAATCGTCTCCTAGCGCAATCTTCGGAGTCTGAGTTCGGAGTTCGAAATAAATATTTAATGGAGTTCCATGATAAGTTTTAACCTAATAATATATGAAATATTTGCATTATGTGGCAGTATAAGTAAAAAAGACCTGAAAATAGGGATGTAACGATACATAGTTTTGCCGATAAGATACCGATATCGATACCGATATCTTAGCTAAATAATGAAGTATGAACTTCAGATATTTGTATGTCCTTGGTATACCTATATACCTAAAACTTGGCTATATTTAACAGAGAGTCAACCTTGAAAGTGTAAAGTAAAAATAAATAAATTGTCAACTCAAAATTCAATTTCTTTTAATTAAGAACCAAAGATTTAATTAACATAGTAATTATCATTGCACAAGGTAATACATAAATTAAGTCAGTAATTGAAATTACTTTTTGCAGATTTTTTTTCATACAGCAAATTCTTTTCGCGCTCTTCAAATATATGGTTTATATAATCGGCGATACCGATATATCGGTATCGTTACATCCCTACCTGAAAATATATTTTTACCTTTTTTTACAAATTTTATTCGCATATTTGGCGTCGAGTTGCGGAGAATAAGCCTGCGTTAACAATTACAATTGACCCATGTTAGCAAAAGGTCTTGATCGTCAATAAGAGATTTGACGATCAAGACATTTTGCTAACATGGGTCAGTTGCAGAAAAAAATTACCTTTTTCCTTTTTTGTCTGATCATGGTGTGTTTTATACCATAGTATATATGGGCTTTTTTATTTAAAGTGCGTTCTTAACTGACAGTTAACAGGTCGTTACAGAACTGACCATTAGTGTCAAACTCCATACATTTCGTTACGGACTGACAGGTTAGACGGTATATGAACATAGCTTAAGTTTCGCCTAACCGTACATTTTAAAATAAAAATGCCCATATAGGGAAAAATTGTAACGAAACTGAGAAAAAATAAAATCTCAGTTTCGTTACAATTGTCTCCTTTTAGTTGGGCGCTTGGGCGTAACGAAACTGAGAAATTCAAAATTTGTACGGAAAAGTTGGGACTTGGGACATTTAGTACTTTTATTTCATAAATGAAAAGTGCTCGTCATTCTGAGTAAAATGGTATAAGACACGCCATAACCAGACAAAAAAGTAAAAGGTACATTTTTTCTGCAATTGACCCACATAGTCCTTATGCAATTAAGATATTATACCATGAAGCGAAACCAAATCGTCAGTTTTGTGGCGACCACTAACTGCTAGTAAATGGTACATTTTAAATGAAAATGCCCAAAACTGGAAAATGGCGAACGAAACAGCTGTTAATGAATTAACTCTATCATCTATTAGTCGCAATCGAATTGTCTACTCGGTTTACAAACGACTTTGAAATCGGATCACGGTCTGGATCCCTTTGGCCGTCTCTTTGGCCTATATTGGCTCTATTTGCCTCGATTGCTTGTTAATGCAACATTGTTGTGGTATTATCCCTCTCCTACTCATACCACAACGTCGACTAGCAAAGGCTCGTAAGTCACTTGATGTCACTGGCCCTAAATTATATAACCTTCTACCGTCGGAAATAGTCGAACTATCAAATGACAAATTGTTTGCAAACAAACTGAAACACTTCCTAACCAACCTAGCGTGCTATAGTGTTGAAGAATTTATAAATAGGGATCGTTGACCTAATTGAAATATTTAATAGAATATAAATTGTCTTAACTAATTACCTACTGCTAGCATTAATTATATATATTTAATTAAAATGACGTGTAAAATATTGTACCTATTTTATGAATAAAAATCTGAATCTGAATCTATCTACTAGGCATAGGTATGTAGGGTGCATTGGGGTAATTCCGAAATATAAGAATTTCTCGTAATAACAACACAACAACATAACAACATAATAATATATTTTATGCCACACCTGGCCATAAAGTGACTTTTTCCGCACGCTGCGCGTACGGAAAAAGCCGCTTTCTGGCCAAGTGTAGACAAAAAATTATGTACACAACACGGGAGGTAATAAAGAAAGCCCTCGATCGCATATTTACGTCCCTCGCTTCTGCGATCTCGGCCTTTCTTTGTATTACCACCCTAGTTGTGTAATGTACTATACTGTAACATTAGCACTATGCACACACCAATAGTGATTCAACTAATTGCATATCTTAAAAATCTTGCGTGGTTTTGTAAAAATTCCTAATTTTCAAAATTACGCCTCGTTCGAAATTACCACAATGCACCTTACATAGAATCACAATAAAATCCTAGCAAGACTGGATTGATATGATTTTTCCAAACAGGGAAGGGTTAAACATAAATAAAGTAACTTAATAAAAACTACTGGGCGACCTAAACTAGACGCCCTCAGGCCATACGTCATAATGTCGATCGTGCACAAGTCGTCTTTCTTAGCTACTTCTTTATCCACAACTCAAACTATACGTATTGTCGAAAGTGAACAAGACTTTTTTCTTAGTCACATCTCAATTCACATCCCTAACTAATCATCCTTAAGTTGCTATAACGTCGAACGTGAAGAAGGCGTCTTTCTTAGCTACGTTTTAAATTTTTAATCCACAATTCAAACTATACGTAATGTCGAACATGAGCAAGACGACTTTCTTAGCTTCGTCTTAATCCATATCCCAAACGAACAGTCATAAATACGTTGTAATATCGAAAGTAAGACTTTTTTCTTAGATAGGTACTTGTTAATCAACCACTATGTCAAATGTGAACAAGACGTCTTTCTTAGCCACGTCTTAATCTACTTCCCAAACTAAACACCCTCAAGTCACAAATAATATCTCATAATGTCGAAAATAAAACTTCTTACTTAGCTACCTCTTAATCAATTACTCAAACTCAAACTACACGTAATGTCGAACGTGAGCAAGACGCCTTTCTTAGCTCCGTCTTTCCACATCCCGAACTAACCGCTGCCAAGTCATACGTCATAATGTCGAAAGTAAGCATGACGTCACTCGTCCCACTGAACCGACGCTATGATTCTCCATTCAATATTCCGATTGGAAAAAAGAAGTTCGACGTGACCTTGCCTGGGTATTTTTCACGCAGGCGCGGTGCCGGATCAATGTCGAAAAACCCCCCCGAAGCATTTGTAGGCTTCATAACTTCGGTGCCAATCTCGTGCACAATATAATTTGACCTGTAAACTACTAAGCAAACGTCCCAGTGCACGACACTCTAATGGCGAACAGTCAACACTCTGCTGTCACCTCTAAATTACATGTCACAGCAGAGTGTTGACTGTTCATTGACTGTGCATTAGAGGCTCTAATGCTAATGACTTTACATTCAACATGGCAACTACTGGGTCAAGCACTCAAACGTCTACCTTAGTATTAACAGTTTATTTACCTTGAATCCGTTATTTGTTTCTATATTTTTTATGGGTTATTGCACACACATCAAGGGATTGAAAATAAAAAATATCTCAGGTCGTACGGGGTTGTGGCCCGAAATGTTCAATATGGCGACTACTGGGACAGTGTCAAGCACTCGGATCGGAAGTGTGCCTTAATCATCATTAACCTATAGACGTCCTGTTAGCACAGGACTACTCTCATCTATGACAACTAATAATGGGTGAGTCAACTTTTTACCCGACACAACGATAAAGGTATCTTCGTTGTAAAATAACGTCTTTAAATAATGGTTTGTCTATGTTTCAATTTATGGTATAAATATTTTATTTCCAGTTTCATAAACCTATTAAATAGAAAAATATCATATTGGAAGCCCGATTTCTAGGTAACTCCAGAGACATTTTCTGTAACGCCAGAGAGATCAAAAGTCTTAAAGTTGATTTGCCCTAATAACAATTTTGTAATCGCAGGACACGCTGCGGTCAAAGTACAAAGACGAACAAGTAGTCCAACTCCGGCCGATTAGGAGCGTGCGATAGGTATTCACACAGACGCTCAATAGCATACGTCTGTGTGAGTGCGATCCATACTGGAGCATTCTTACGCATTCTTTGCTTGTAGTGCATTCGTACACGGCGCGCACACATTCAAGCGCGCGATGCACCTTTTCTAGGAAGAAAAATGGCTGTTATTATACTGTGCTGCAGTGGTCCGTCAAAGTAGGAACGGCGACAGACCAACATATTTTGAGCCCGATTAGTATTCATCATCATCATCATCATTTCAGCCATAGGACGTCCACTACTGGACATAGGCCTCCCTCATAGATTTCCAATTAATTCGGTTGGAAGCAACCTGCATCCACCGTGAGCCAGCAGCCTTAACCACATCATCTGTCCATCTTGTTGGTAGCGATTAGTATTATTTCTAGTAAAATTATACTACAGACGAAGTTGACAGTGGAGTTGTGAATAAGGCTACTGAAGGGTTAGTGTAGGATTGGACCGTTGCTAAGTAACACCGGTCGATATTTCGGCTGACTTTCTTCAATTTCGATTTAGGGTTACGCGAAATGTTAACGAAAGACCGCAATTGAATTATTTTGGAACATAACCTTCTAATGTTGTCAATAAGTTATACCACAGCTAAAAACTGAGGTACCTACACTACACTACGCCAGAAATATCTATGTAATAACAATAACCACATTTTACTTAAAAATATCCGACTGCGGTGCAAAAAATACCGCCATTTTGTTTTCTTTCTTACGAATTTTATGAACCTATTGACACTCGTCCCATCAAGACGAATCGAATGAGGTTACATTATCATTTATCAAAATTGGGTGTGTCGTTGAGTACAGGGACCGGACGGAACGGACATACATACATACATACAGGTCAAACATATAACCCTCCTTTTGGGCTTTGCCGCAGTCGGGTAAATGAAATGAAATAATTTATTTCTGCAAGTAGGCCTCAAGGACTTTTTCACATGTCTGATTCTTTTGGCGCTTCGGCAAAATATATATTCTGGTGAGAAGAAGCGCAGGAAGAAACTCACCAGTTTCTCTTTTCAAAAAAAAAATGCATTACAATAATTATGAAAATATCACATGCAATTTCATTAAACAATACATTCTTAAGTAAAATACATATATGACAATAAACATAAAACTATTTTTTTAGAGAAGTCAAGGGTCTCTAAGCGTTACAACAAGATAAATTAAAAAGAAAAAAAAAAAAAAAAAAGAGATATACATATACTAAATGTACGGGGTCTCCGTTGTCAAAACATGTTTTGGAGGTGTAAAGGACCTTCAAACGTCAAAATACAAAACAAAATACAATACAGTTAAAAATAGGCAGGAACACGGGTTATTCCTGTCCCTACCTGTGACAAACTTCACATAAGTTAACAATTCTTCTAATATTTAAGCCACACCTGGCCATAAAGTGGCTTTTTCCGCACGCTGCACGTACAGAAAAAGCCGCTATCTGGCCAAGTTTAGACATAAAATTATGTACACAACACGGGAGGTAATGAAGAAAGCCCTCGATCGCATATTTACGTCCCTCGCTTGCAGCTCGGGCCGCAAACTTCTGCGATCTCGGCCTTTCTTTGTATTACCACCCTAGTTGTGTAATGTACTATTTCTAGACAAAATAAGTCAAAATGAACGCGCCAGCGTTGCGGATTTAAACTTAAATAATAATTTTTCCTTTTATTATGTGTTTTTATTCAATAAATTACGTATTAAATAAAAAAAATACGCAGACATTTAACATATGAAAGATATACTTAGGAATATTATTTCAGTCACAAGTGACAGTCACATTATGAGCCGCTGCCGTCCTGGTGCCAAAAATAAATCTTCATTGTTTTATTTTTCAATTAAATCTTAATAAACCGCCCATATAATGTTATCACATCACACTCTACTATTCTAAATGTTAAAGTTTGTAAAGATGTTTGGATGTTTATATATGTGGATGTTTGTTACTAAATAACGTAGTAACAACTGAATGGATTAGAAAACGGTAAAGTTCTCTTGGGATTAGGTTTGCCAGATGGTCGGGAATTGGCGGGATTCTCCCGACTCCCGACAAACGACTTCATTTTAAAACTTAGTCCGATCCACTCAAGGTGGTCCGGCCAGCGAAAACTTCTGCTCTTTCAGGCTAAAAAAATAACTGGCCAAGAGCATGTCGAACCATGCTCAGTGTAGGGTTCCATAGCCGTCACTATAAGGTAAAAAATACGATGTAAAAAAAGTACAACAACAAAAGAGCGTATCTTCATAGCAATTACGTCCTTTTGTTGAGAAGCGCAGTTTATCGGCAATAACTCAAAAACGGTTAATCCGATCTTGTGGAAAATAATTTTCTTTTAAAGTATTAATTAAGCGTTATCTTTGTAATTTTTTTTATATTTTTCGGACACACGGTTTAGAAGATAGAGGGGGGAGGACACAATTTTCACAACTTTTGGAGCGATTATTTCCAAAGGTATTCACTTAATCAAAAACATTACTTAAGAACCTTAAAATGTTTTCAAAAGAGCTGTCCAACTATATACCACACATTGACATGTTCTGAAAAAAAATTTTTTTAGCGTCTGTTACATGTATGGAGTGCCCCCCCTAGATTTTTTTATTTTTATTATTTAACTACCAAACTTAGTTGCGGCATCTACAAGACATCTATATTTCTAATTTCATCAGTATAAGTCTTGTAGTTTCTGAGTAAAATGCCTGTGACATACGGACGGACGGACGGACGGACGGACATGACGAAACTATAAGGGTTCCTTTTTAGCAATTTTGGCTACGGAACCCTAAAAAGCGTACCTAGAGCGCGCGGGGCATCTCCCGACCAAAGTCTTATTGTTTCCTACTCCCGATAATAGGGTAATTCAATCTGGCAACCCTACTTGGGATAATAACGGGAACAACGCAGGCGAAGCCGCGCGTAAATGCTAGCCTGTTATAAAGTAACTGTTACAATACCCGCACAAAACAATACACCGCAAATGAAATCCTAAACTTGATTTTACCCTTCATAATATCTCTTACATACCACGTGATATACTGTCGGACCCAGTCGGACCTATCATGAGAACACAAAAGTATTTATTCAAGCAAATCATACAGAGCCCGTGTTATCTGCGGTACAGTCGGTGGCGAATAAACACAATAAAAAAATGGTTTAAGTAGATATTTTTATTACAAGTTAAAGTCAAACGTCTGAGTGTTAGACATGTCGCCGCCAACTAGCTTAACTAATTGAGCTATTTGCTTAGCTGCCTAGCCTTTTCATTAAACGGCGCCATTTAGTTAAGTGCCTGAATGAACATCGGGCCGTCTAGCCCTCCTAAAATAGTATATTACACAACTAGGGTGGTAATACAAAGAAAGGCCGAGATCGCAGAAGTTTGCGGCCCGAGCTGCAAGCGAGGGACATAAATATGCGATCGAGGGCTTTCTTTATTACCTCCCGTGTTGTGTACATCATTTTATGTCTACACTTGGCCATAAAGCGGCTTTTTCCGTACGCGCAGCGTGCGGAAAAAGTCACTTTATGGCCAGGTGTGGCATAAATAAAATAAAATAGTTTCTTTTGGCGCTTCGGGTAGTGACCGTCTGGTGAGAAAAAGCGCAGGAAGAAACTCACCAGTTTCTCTTTTCTTTTTTTTTTTCTTTGTGGTACCTAACATGGGGAGTCCCATAGTAAGCTCAATAATACTTGTGTTACGGATACTAGACGCCGAACATACTTATATATAAGTGTAGGAGTATATTACACGTCATCTTTCAGTACAAACTTGGTATGCCAAGTTTCAAGTAAATTGGGCCACTGAAACGTGAAAACGGATATGGAAGATTAGATTGCTTCCACCGTGACAGGAGAAACGAAATAAATTCATTAAAAAAAATGTGTCGATCCGTCCACCAATCACAGTAACAGGTTTTTGTCGCGTCGCTCTTTTGTCGGCGGAATAAACGTCGGGCCTTGCAGATCCCCAAAATTAGTCAGTCAAAGTCTCGAAAACAATTCAAATAATATAAAGTCTCTTAAAACACACTCTTGGTAAATCACCATCATAATTTGATTTTTGGGCACAGCTATGACTAGGGTTGGACACTCTCGTTAAAAACAAAAAAGCAATTTTCATTCACTTTTCCTAAAACCTGGCGAACGTTACACGAGGCTCGAATTTCACATATCTTGATTTAACTGTCAGCCCTCGCTTCTTTTGTTCGCGGCCATTGTCGGCATTATAATACCTAATTAGATGGCTCTCCGGGCTGGGTAGGCGGGCTTAGAATATGCCTACGTGACAGTGGCGTGGCGTAAAAGATATCCTTGGGCAAGCCGGTGCAGATATGGGGTACATTTTCCTTAAGAGCTGTAGAATAAGGTGGTCAAGTGCCTGATATTAGGCAAGCCGGTAGGAATCGAGTTCTTTAGACGCCACGCCACTGCTACGTAATCATATCATTCCCAATTTCATGAATTCTTATTTTAGCATTAACGACTGTCACCCAGAATGACGTCACAAAGGAGGAGACTGGTTGAAAAATTGGATAACTTGCGCAACATTTCGGTGGCGTACCTAGTTGGTAGCGCGCCTGTGTTGACCTCTGGGTCAAACCACCTCCCCTTCTCCTCTGGGTCTGAGTGATGGGCAATCTGTAGCCGTAGGAAATGCAGGTTCGAATCCTGCCCGAGACGTATAATTTTTCAATTTTTCTCTTATTAAATATATCCAATTTCACTTTAAAATTGGAGGAATTTCGAAAAAAGCGCGTTTTTTAGGATAGAGTCTCGCGGCTCGTAAAATTCAATACTAATAATTTCGGCTGCACATATTATGTTTGTGTGGAGAAGGCCTTCACCTTCGCAGAAGAGGGGTTCTTGCAAAAGAATTAATTGTAGAATTATTTATATTTGATGATTTATTAATTTTTTATTTTTAGTTGCTTTAAATAATTATACTGAAATAATAATTATCAATAATTTGACATATGAAAAATTAACGTAAATATTTAATGTAGGTACTCAAATTTAATGTATATGACACCGTGTAGGGGAGACCGGGTATGGTTGTCTCACGGGTTGATTGTCACAGCAGCCATTAAATAATACGAAACGAAGGAATAATTGCATCGCTCGGTGTTAAAAGATCGCAAGAGCTTCACCTCCTTCCCTACTTCACCAATAGATGCACTTATTCCTTCGTTTCGTATTATGTAATGGCTGCTGTGACAACCAACCCGTGAGACAACCATACCCGGTCTCCCCTAACGGCCATTCTCAAGAAGTATGTCTGCGGTCACCTAATTACCGCGACCCAATTTTCATACTAAATGTATGGAGACGCGGTAATTAGACGCAGTCATACTTCGTGAGAATGGCCGATAATTGTGAATTCCGTTAGTTTATAATCTAACGTGCGAGATTAATTTCTAGTTAGTACTTACATTATAATATCTCCTTATTAGACTCGGTCACTTTCTTAAATTTCTTCGTAAAAAAAATCACAACTATTTTAATAAGTACCACAAATACCACCCGTACTACTACTTCCTTGCTTCAAAAAACGAGATTAAAAATCAACACTCAAATACGTATAAAAATCCAACTTTTCCGCCACCGATTCTTTCACAAACTGACATTATCAAAGCCCAAGACATCACAAACCAACTCTTTCCACCCTAGGGCACCAACTGCCTCATTTCTTAACCGTTTCGCATCCCATGCACCAACAATTAATCTCCCTATTCCAAACTTTCTACTGACAGACACAAACAGAATATTCTACTCCAAGGAACTTGCATAAACATAATAGCAAACTGTAGAATGCTAATAAACTGCGAGATGTGGGAATTTGTTGTTATGTTAAATAATGTTAATTTTGCTGAGACACAGGTGGGGTCAGTAAAGGGGTCATCTTAAGAATAGCTATGGTAATTATAAAGTTTGTATCTAGTTTTCTCACGGTCATGAGTTTTGCGTATCTGCATAAAAAGGATTTCATTATTAGAGATGTATCTCGCAACGGGCAGATAATACTTATTACTTCTTTTATTTAAAAACCAACTGGACTTGTCGATGCCTTCTTGTACGCCATTAGAACACAACACGTGCCCCCCAAGACGGCTGTGGAGTTTATCCCACTATATAATACTATAAATGAGAAAGTTTGTGAAGATGTTTGGATGTTTAGATGTTTGGAGGTTTGTCACCTAATAACGGGGTAACAACTGGATGGATCAAGCTGAAATTTGGCATGCAAGTAGACCAAGCCCTGGATTGAAACATAGGATACTTTATATCCCAGTAAAGTGTTCCTTTGGGACAATAAGAGGAACAACGCGGGCCAAGCCGCAGGAAAATGCTAGTACGGTTATAAATACGAGTAGGTACCTACTACAAATTTATTTTTATCGGTTATTGTTGATTATTTTTGCCCGTTTGCGGTAATTATAATTCTTTTTACGAACATTCGTATATACCTTAGATAATTCTTCAAAACTTTTTTCACTATAAGTCGCAAACCACCCCATATAGTTCTAATTCAGAAGGGGTCATCTCACCGTCGACCTTGTGTCATAATCTCCATAACCTGTCTTCTAATTGCCGAACTTTCTCATGCCGGCACGCGAGGCCAGCTTGACCCTACGGGGTCATGAATACGACAGGTCTGACCTATGACCCTGCGTTCTCACGGTTTCTTTGAATATTAATTATAGTCAACAATGAGGCTTGGTGATGCTGTCTCTAAGTGATTTTATAATGCAATTCTAAAAATGTTAACTACGTTTCTGTAAGATTAAATTTGTTGTAGCTGTAAATTTAAATAGTAAAAAAACACTAATTAATTTAGCTGACTATACATATACATGTAATTTGGCAGTTATGACTTTTTTATATTACTGTGCTTACTACTGTACTATAGTACCTAACCTACTCGAAAGGTAAAAAAATACTTAGATTTTTGTTGTTTTTTTTTATTCATTACCTACATATGATTGACATTTGAATATCATCTTATTCCGAAAAATACAGATTAAACGATGCTGCTGTCTACAGTTTACTGTTTTTATTTACATTTTTAGGGTTCCGTAGCCAAAATGGCAAAAACGGAACCCTTATAGTTTCGTCATGTCCGTCCGTCCGTCTGTCCGTAGGTATGTCACAGGCATTTTACTCAAAAACTACATGATGGATATTGATTAAATTTGGATTATAGGTGTCTTCCATGAGCCGCTACTTAGTTTGGTAGTTAAACAACTAAAATAATTAAGTTAATATTTTTGGAAATAATCGCTCCGAAAGTTGTGAAAATAGTGTCGTCGTCCCTTTATTATAAAACAACTTTAACGGATTCGTGTATTACTACATTTTTACGTCCCAACGTTTCATAACCCTTTTCAGCTTTCGTGGTCGCGGGTAGACTGACGTATTCATTTATTTAATTTTTCAATTACAAAGAATACCTACCTACCTACTTATAATGATATCGAGACACGTCCCCCATCAGGCAGAAAATAAGACACTTTTTCAAAGTACTTTTCTAAAAACAAGAAATTTGAATTATTGTATCAAAGGCGCTAGCAAATTTAAGAGAACTACAATATTATAAAAAATACTGAAATTGTTATAGATGGTGCCTATAATATTTGAGAAGTTCCCTCAACATTTCATGGATCACATTATGAGAGTTGGTTAAAAATCTAAACAAACAAAAAAACGACTAAAGAACTTCTGTTTGTGAAGTCGGTTAGTAAAATGAAACAAGAGGTGTCTCCAGTTAAGTACTAAAAGCTTTCAGGCTAACCAACCTATACAAAACAATTCGCCTATTCTATTTGGTCTACGCACTTAGAGCCACTTTGGAGATTAAAACTGTATACCAACCGCAGATACTTCATATACTTTAAGCCCCGGTCACACATAGATTATAAAGTAGGTATATAAAAACTAATTACTAGAACGCACACCGATCCCACACAAGTAAATAATGCGTCAAACAAAAATGTTAGTCGATCAAAACATGCATTTCCATTTAGGCGATTTGATTCCGTTTTAATCAACGTATAATTTTTCAAGCACGTTTTATTATAATGAGCTGGTTTTCATTAAAATTTCCGTTCAATCATTTTCATGCGAAAATCATTTTTGCCTATAATTATCTCGTGTTTCCACATTCAGGCTAAGTACACCGAAAATCGTGATTAAACATTCTACACCACTATTCATTATCTATACTACATGTATACATCGCCCCCTAAAACATTACACGCACGCACCCCCAACTCACCCCCACGCATTTTTCCCCCGAGCAAGATAAAGACCAAATAAAAAAAGAAAACGTGAAAAATATCTCGGTCCCGCTCTGGCGCGGCGCGCGGGGCTACGTGCGAGCGGTGCGACGACTAAGCTACGAACGACTCACGAAAACTTGGGCTCCGCCCGAGACGGCTGCTTCTATCCATCTCTTTCACTTTTTCACACTTTTCATCTGAGCGCTTCAGTTTCATAACGCCATATGTACGGAGCTCTTCACGATCAAATTGCGACCTTAAGTCTTAGAATTACAGTTGGAATTCAGTTGTAGAAAAGTCCGGTTTGAAAATATTTTAGAACGAAAGCGTAGGAGAGTGGAAGGTCTCTCTCGCTCGCAAAAAAGCAAGCTTTGAATCGCTAGGCGCGGGGAGGGGTGTTAGATGCGGGCAGGGGGGGGTGAATAGGCCGCCATGTTTCCGACGGACGAAGACTCGTATTAATTTTGGCTTAATTCGTCCGTTGATTTCAAGTATTTTATAGCTGCTTCGGATTGTAATGGGCTTAGGACTGTAATAAGCTAGTTCCCCGCTTGTTAGTCAACTTTATTCGGCTGCCTGGCGTAAATTAGATATGCTTAGTTGCAGTAATGATATTTTAATTAAATGTCACCTTTAAGCAACATGCGGAAACTACAGCAAGAGGATTATTTAATCTTGGTCCTTGGTATTCTTCCGTTTATTACCTACAAAATGTGTCTACATACCGACTAAAATAAATATTAGGGTAAACCTTCACACATCTATCTAGTTTCAATTCAACTAAGCGATTTGTTTCAGGGTATTAGATAATTTAAATATTATATTTAAATATGTACATGTATACATGCACTGCTTAGTTTGGTTGAAATTAGATCAATGTGTGCAAGACTCCCGAATATTTATTTCAGTAGAAAGATATTTGCCAAGTGTCAAGACTAATTAATCATCTTGCTTGTGATGTTGCCATGTGTGTTTTTGCAATGAAACCTTTTTTCGACCTCTGCAGACTTATAGGTAATACAATACAATACAATACAATACAATACAATACAATACAATACAATACAATCATACTAATACTATAGGTAACAGCGTAGTCTGACTCTATAACTTTGTAGACTGACTCATCTGGCTGACTGACTGACAGAACGATGTTATGTATTATTTGTTTCATATATACAGCGACAGGATGTTCACTAATAGAGATAGACGTTACTTGCACTAACATATTGATATTTTTTTAGGTTAATTACATACGACTAAAATTAATATTTAATTAGCGTAAAATATTTAAATATTTGGACTTAAAACGCAATGATGAATATTTATATTATTGTTTTGTTTATACAGTTTACAGACACTGTACAGTGTACAGTCTGCAGCAAAAGTTGATGAGCAAACGTAGTGTTCAAAATTATCTAAGCACTGTCTCTATTATTTGTCATGTCATTTTGCTGCAGCGCACGGATCTTTCTTTTTTCTTCGTGTATTTTTTTCTTGCCCCTTGTTTTTAATTTAACCAAGTTAAAAAAAACGAGGTTATCAATTCGACCAGTGTGTATGTAATATTGTCATAATTGCACGTTTTTAGATATGTTACTATATACCAGCTTCTAGACGTGTGTGACAAATTTCGCAAGTGTATGTATGTATGTAGGTTTGTATGTTTGTCCGCGCATATCTCAAAAACTATAAGTCGGATACAAAAAATATTTTCAAGCAGAGATCGTGGGTTCCAATCCTGGCTCGTACCAATGTGTTTTTCGACATTTATAAATAATAAATAAATAAATAATAAATAAATATTAGGGGACAATCTTACACAAATCGAACTAGCCCCATAGTAAGCTCAATAAGGCTTGTGTTATGGATACTAGACGACGATATATTTAATACATACAAATACTTAAATACATAGAAAACATCCATGACTCAGGAACAAATATTCGTGCTCATCACACAAATAAATGCCCTTACCGGGATTCGAACCCAGGACCTCTTGCTTCGTAGGCAGGGTCACTACCAACTAAGCTAAAGCGGTCGACAAATTTACCATTCGCTTTACGGTGAAAGAAAAACATCGCGAGGAAACCTGCACATACCCGAAAAGAAATTCAAAGGTGTATTTGATGTCCCCAATCCGCAGTAGGCTAGCGTGGGGACTACAGCCGATTCACTCTCATACCATACACACAATATTATAAATCCTCATTCATGTGTTAGTTTTCATAATAATATCAATTTCGATGTTATTATAATATTTCATACAATTTAAAAACACTGGGCACAGATATTAGTATCTGTTACCATTACTGGGTGCAATAATGTAATGGTGGTCATTGTATACGCTTACCGAACGCATAATAAAGCATTTATGATATGGGTGTAGGTACAGCGAGCGGAAAAAGCCGCTTTATGGCCAGGTGTGGCATAAAGATAATAATAAGATATTAGCATTTTCCCGCGGCTTCGCCCGCGTTGTTCCCGTTACTGTCCCAAGGGAACTATTTACCGGGATATAAAGTACCCTATGCTTCAATTTACGACTTGGTCTCCTTGTGTGCCAAATTTCAGCTTAATCCATCCAGTCGTTATCCCGTTATTTAGTACCTAACAAACATCTTCAGAAACTTTCACATTTAGGTAGTTATAGTTAAAATATTAGTAGGTATAGTAATATATCGAGTTAGGCGGATCTCACACTGCAGCGAAAATCGCGGCGACACGCGACTCAGCGATTTTCAACTTTGTATGTAGAATCATCGATTTGTATAGAAAAATCGCGGGGTGGCGCACACTGGCGCGTAAATCGCGGCGATTTTTTCCGTGTAGCTGCGCATAGTACGAAAAAATCGCGGCGACGGGCGATTTCAGTGTGTTCTTCGCCTTAGAAGGAAAAATTTCGCGTGCTAAAAAGAAGTGGCGACGACCTACTTTACTCGCCGTCTACTTCAGTTTCCGTCAATATTATTATCAGATTTTCAAATCTGATAATAATGGTATAATTCATTGTTCAACTACCTCCAAATGAAATGGAAAATTTATATTTTTCATCACTAAATTACACTTTTGGCATCAAACGCCAAGCGAAAGACGTTACACGCTTAATTCTCATACATATTGCGGGCCTAAGGCATTCGATGCTCTTCATGGAAGGGTCAACTCAAGCTGGTCCAACAAACTGTGGAAGTACAGCAGAAGGCAACTCAAGCTCATAACTGGAGTGTTCACAGGTCACTTCCTCCTCCTGACCAGACTCCTGGCCAGTTGGGACTTTTTGACAATACAGATTGTAGACTGTGTGGCGAGGAGCCAGAGACAATGAAAAACATATTGTGTGAATGTCATGCTCTCGCCAGGCAAAGAATGAATGAATTTGGCACGGGCTATCCGGAGCCAAACTAATTCCAGGCACTACCATTGGGTTCCATCATCCGATTTATGGAGGTGGTGGAGCAAGCCACTGCGTAGATGCGCTAAGGGGTAATTACACAAAAGATTCCATTGGGTCGAAGTGTATCCGAAAGGACCCCTAATACCAAGATAAGATACGATAAGAATTCTCATACAAATCAACGAACAATTTCCTTCTAGCTCGATATATTGTGGATATAACCGAACGCAGCCTCTCTAAAATAAGGAAATTAGGGACGTACAGCAGACCTTCAGTTGAGCAATAGAAAAAAGGTGCTTGCATGGCAGAATCCGATTACTTACCTGCCTCTCTCCTAGGCTGACTGTATATATAATCTGAGTAATTTTCCCAAACAAGCTTTCTTCTCCGGCACCACGCTTTAGGGCCTATGCACACTAGGGCGCGATTTTTAAAAAAAATTATATTCTTGTATTCTATCAATGTTCCATATAGTATCAGGAGTGTTTGTGCAAAATATTAGCTTTTAAAGTGAACATCATAGGGTGCACGAGGTTTAAATTTTTGTCATTTTCATACAAATCAAATTTTCTTGGGCACGCCCAATAGTATCTTTTTCGACATTTTGATACGTAACATCACTAATACAATTAATAACAGCGGTAATCACAGTAAAAATTACGAAAACAAAATCTTTAAATTGCAACTATTTTTAACACTTATTTACTACATGTATCTCGTTAAGAAACAATTTCATGCAATTACATCCTACACGTGAAATAAGACTTCACAGAAAGCAAAAATTGTATGTTTGTGAAAAAAAGAATCAAAAAAAAAATTAATTTGCGAGTACAACTTACGTAGGAGTAAAATCTCCGTGGCGCGCCACCCCAAGATAAAGTCATAGATTTTTTTTTATTTTTCGCAAATATGTAGCTTTTTCATAGGAACATCGATTAATAATACTTACAGGAGATTAAAAAAAATTAAAAAAAGTGTTTTCGCTCCACCCTAATGCACACTGCGTATTTTATTACGCGCCGTCGACGCGCGTTTCGTAGCGCTATCTCTTTTTACCTTGGTCAGTAAATAAGGAAGCCTCAGATCACATGATTGACAATTACATCTGGGACATTTCTTACTTTACTGGCATGTGCTATTGCAAGTACGGATGTAATGATATAAATTTTTGCCGATACGATACCGATACCGATATTTGTAGTAAATTATCGGCGATACCGATACCGATACCGATATTTTAGCTAACTAATGAAGTATGAACTTCAGATTTATTATTTGTATGTCCTTATTATACCTAAAACTTGGCTATATTTAACAGAGAGTCAACCTTGAAGGTGCAAAGTAAAAATAAATAAATTGTCAACACAATTACTTTTTGCAGTTTTTATTCATACAACAAATTCTTTTCGCACTCTTCAAATATCGGTTGTATATTATCGGTATCGGTATCGTTACATCCCTAATTGCAAGTAAGCCTGAAGGGCTCTTTTACAGCTCTCATTCGAGCAGCTCTTCGGAAAATTACCTCTGGTGAGAAGAAACGCTATAAGAACCCCACCAGATTCTCTTTTAAAAACATTAAGCTGTTGTGTTCCAGTGTGGGGGTGCAATTACTGGTTCAAACGGCAGGACACCGAAATAACTATAACCTGGCAACTTCGTTGGTGACACTCACATGTGTGCTTTTTGTTATGTGCAGCCGTAACTACTTACACAAGTTACCGCCAACACGAAAGTGACCGTCGGAGGCTGCCTCTGTCATGTCTATAGCATAGAGGCATTCTATTTTAGTACTCAGGGTTGGCAACGCATAGGTAATATTAAGATTGCAAATGTTCATGGACCTCAGAAGTCACTTACCATCAGGTGACCTGTGTGCTCGTTTACCTTTACCATAACATAAAAAAAAATTAAGCATAACAATAATTGTAACATCGTTACATGAAATTTCATAGTCTATAAATGCAACATAAGAATAACTATACCAAACCAAATTGTGAATTTGAAAGCGCATATTGATTTTTATTTATTTCCAGCAACAGCATAAGGCCGTAGAGAAGCTGGTAGGATACTTTTATCCTGGAAAAATACATGGTTCCCGATGGATGACCAGAATACATTGGCCAAACTGGTGAGTCCGTGTTTGTAGCTTCTAACGTCATCCTCTGAATATAACACCAGAAGAATGTTACATAAAGCCTGTAATTTTTTCCGACAAATCAATAGTGACGCAACATGTAAGCGAGAGAAAGAAACACTAATTGGAACATCAATTAGATTAGGTAGGGCCTTTTTCCTATGAGCAATTACCTACAACATGAAGTTGCTAAAAACCAACATATTATTTAGTATCGGTTTATTAGGCGACGGTTTAGGATTTAAAAAGGAATAAAACAAAACATTAGTTCTTTTAAAACCACTTTCCAGCTTCTCTTTACGGTGGCGGTATAAACCCAACGCTATACGTAATATAATTACCAGCTTACGCCATCTAGTGTCGAGTAGAAAGACTGAAAAGTTTTCAGGTTTATCTAAAGTTGGTAAAAGTAGCTATATTTTTATAAAACCAGTGTCATTAAGTGCCAGACACATATGAGTTTTATTTTAATACAAAAATTAGAAAATAAAAGTGATTTTAATACTGTAAACTTAATTATGAAAGTTTTGTTACGATCAGGGCTAGATGGCGCTGTTAACGCATTTCAAAATATAATTACACTTATTACTGACTTATTATATAATTACGAAAAATCACCTTTGAAATCATACGCATTTATTTACAGTATAATTTAAAAAAATTAATATAATCGTCTAGTTCTGCTACTTGCCGCTAGATGGCGATAGCAGTGCCACTGGTCTTTAATTTGGCGCAGGTGTTAAAATGTGGCTACAAACAAGGGTGCATACTAATTGCATTTTGTACGCTAAGCTAGCTATAGATTATCCATACATATATACCCAAATTGTATTAAGATGCGCAGCTCGTCACCCAACTTTTGTGATGAATAAAATCAGAATGTAGGTACTAGACTTATTTTCTCACCGTTTACAATAAATGGTTGAATTTTCCAATGTAGATTTTAAAACTTTTGTTTCTATACGTGGTTTCGCATATTATTTTTTATGTTTTTGTGGAAGGCTACTTAGTGGAACTTATAATTCATAACAGACCAGGGCGCTGAGACAAAATCTAGTCCAGACCACTGAGGACCACAGAGCTGGCTCGTACCTCAACGGATCAGCATAGCGATCCTGTGGAAGAATGCAGCCAGCCTAATGGGGACCCTGAGGCAGGGACTCGATCTGGGGACATCAATAGTTTTAGTCTAGTTTAATTAACAGTAAAATAACAATTATGCGTAATGAGTACCTATTCGGAAAAATAGGACATTCGGACACATCAAACTATCCTAAAACAAAGGTTAACGAATATGTTTAATTTCGTCGAAAGCATTTTAATTGATATAAAACAAACGTAGCTTAACTCAATTTAACCTATATATGGTGACTTTTTTTATGGTGAATTCAGCAAAAAAGGTAATCGACTAAATGAAAATTTAAAGAAAGAAAATATCCGATGAAATGTTTGTCCAAAAAACTGCAGGCTCAAAATGCTTTAAGCGGTTATAAATAAAATTAGTTTAACTGTCAAATATCCAGTAAACGACAACCATTGGCAACTTTTCTAATGTCACCAGTTTTGGTGCCATTATTCTTTACATTTATATTTTTGATAAAAATTTACTTTGTACTTATAACTAAATAGTAAAAAAAATAATATATGAGATATGAGTCCAAGGATCATATAATAAATAGCCGGACATAGCCTCGCTAACCCCTGGCCTAGCGTCCAAGCGTACGATCCCAGGTGCTTTGGCCCCCACCTAGTCCGACCCTCTCAAGTTGGACCGGTTCGACCCCAGGGAACGCCACGGTCCGATTTTTGCTACATCCAGTAAGGATTGCAAGTTAGTCAAGCTTCAAAAAACCCTCACTAGCAAATAACTGAAGCACCTCTAGTATGCCGGTCGCTTAGAGCTGCGTATGTGCGTGTAGAGCTCATCGTAGTAGGTTACAACGCTGGTTAATGTGTGCGTGCTGCTCGTAACGTAAGTACTTAAGTATGTACAAAGCTAACGGCTTACTAGTTCGTTCGATACACACGCTCACATAAGGACAGGTTGATCCGCTTCATCCTTCCCGCTGGTCCGCTGCTCACTCTGAGCAATCAGCGAAAAGTCAAGGTGGCCCTGGCCAAACGTCCTGGTTCGACCCCAGGCGTTCAGGCCACCTCCGCCGACCCTATCGAGGTGGACCGGGATAAGCGACCGAAAAAAAAACTGGCCAAGAGCATGTCGGACCATGCTCAGTGTAGGGTTCCATAGCCGTAACTATAAGGTAAAAAATACGATGTTAAAAAAGTACAACAACAAAAGAGCGTATCTTCATAGCAATTACGTCCTTTTGTTAAGAAGCGCAGTTTATCGGCAATAACTCAAAAACGGTTAATCCGAATTCCGATCTTGTTGAAAATAATTTTCGTTGAAATTATTAATGACCCTTACCTTTGTAATTTTTTTTATATTTTTCGGAATGCACGGATTAGAAGATAGAGGGGAACACAATTTTCACAACTTTCGGAGCGATTATTTCCAAAGGTATTCACTTAATCAAAAACATTGCTTAAGAACCTTAAAATATTTTTGAAAGAGCTGTCGAACTATGTACCCACACGTTGATATTAAAAATATTTATTTTAGTTATTTAACTACCAAACTAAGTAGCGGCTCATACAAGACACCTATATTCCAAATTTCATCAATATCCATCGTGTAGTTTTTGAGTAAAATTCCTGTGACATACGGCCAGACGGACGGACGGACATGACGAAACTATAAGGGTACTGTTTTTGCCATTTTGGCTACGGAACCCTAAAACCGCTTACTAGACGTGTTTCAGTTACCTGTTAGCGAGGCTACGTCCGGCTATTTATTTTAACATCCTTGCATGCGTCGTAGACTATACTAGGCTATTCTTGGCGACAAGGGACAAACACAATTTCCATTGCACTAATTAACTTTCCAAGAACAAAACAATTAGGAATAAATTCAAAATATTCAATTAAACTTGCACAAATACTCCAAAATACGAACACCTTAAATACAAACCGACAAATCTTAATACTAAATAACTGGCAGTTACGCCCTTCTGCCACGAAAAACACAATACAACGCTACGCTACAACTCCATTTAACAGAACTTGCTATTTACACATTTTATTGCCTCCACACTATCCAACCATCTAAATTGAACCTTAACGATGAAATAATAAGACTTAAATTCAACTGCAGGATACTCGAGAGCGTCTATAGAAATAATTTACGCAAAGTCCGATCTGGTCTAATCAGTACTTGGAAATTCGACTGTGTTCTCATACATTTAAGGTTTAAATTTGTATGGGTATGATAGCGTGGAGCGCGCCATAGACTATGCTTGGACGCGACATGGCGAGAGGAGCGGTTATACTGAACTCAATCGAATTATCCCGATGTTCTGTTACCGATATGGGTCTTATTTAGAAAGGACTACCATTTTAGACACAGAATTAAGTTGTACAAAAAAAAATACATAGGGTGAACCCACCAGATGCAGAAGAGAAAGAGCAGAAATAGAAGCCCCGCGCAGCGGGGCTCCGTCGACCTGCTGCGGGTCATAGTTATTTAGAAAGAAAACCCTATTCAAAGCCCATTATCGCCGTACTAAACGAACGGCCTAAGCATTGGCCAGCCATATCGTTAATTGATACATTGACGCATTGGCTAAATTTCATCCAGGCAGTTAACTAAATGGCGCCGTTTAGTGAAAAGGCTAGGCAGTTAACTAAATGGCTAATTAAACCAGTTGGCTGCGACATTTATATTATTATCATAGTGGCACTGACATACTTACCCACCTTCGAATTAAGGCAGAAACTAAAGTTACCTACGTATATTTATATTAGCTGGCCCGGCGAACTTCATCCCGCCTCAGGAAAACGCGATGATCGCGCCATCTACCGGGTCGAATTGTACTTTCAAACCATCCAGGGACCCACTCATATATACACACAAAATATCATCCAAATCGGTCCAGCCGCTTAGGAGCTAGGTGGTAAATACATGTGCAGAAGAAATATAAAGATAACATAATGCTACTCTAATGTAAAAGAAAAGATACGTTTTCAACCCAAGGACTAAGATGTCTTACCTAAGAGCTTGTAATGGGTGCAGGCGTAAATGGGGACGAAGCTGAGGGCCCGCCCCAAAGCCCGCACGTTTCGCGCAATCATCTTCACCCCTAGATGAAGATACTAACTTCCGCTAGTTTGTCCTGCGACAGGGGTCCGTAACCTTTTTTAACTATTAATACGTAATATTTCTTCATAAAAAAAAAACTTTTTAGTGTGAAAATTGTTTAGCAATGAATATTATTGTATATCATATTAATAAGTAATAATAATTGGCTATATATTAATTGTTATTTGAAATTTATGAATCTATTAATTAATTAGTTAATTAATTAAAAGTATTGACATAATCCACTGTAATACTAACATTAATTGTTTAAGTTTTGTTTGTAAATACTAACATGTGGACTCAAGGTCTGAAATAAATTTATTCATTCATTCATTATACAAATCGACGTAGACGCAAACTAAGTGGATAATTATTTGAAGACATAGGCCTCCCCAATAGATCGCCACACAGTGCGGTTCCAGCTCCCCGCTTCCTTCATGACGTCATCTGTTCACCGAGTCTGAGGACGTCCCACGCTGCGCTTGCCTATCCGTGGTCACTGGTCACTAGGACAGGACATTACTGTCCCAACGGTTATCTATTCTCATGGCCGTATGGCCTGCCCACTGCCACTTCAACCATGCAATCCTGCGAGCTATGCCCGTACTTTAATTAAATTTGGTGTAAAGTAAACCTCCTAGTGCTTAACACGCTAATGCCCAATAGTCGACACCCTGCGATCACTTTTATTGCTAATGTCTTAACGTTCAAGATGGCGACTATACTGGGACAGTGTCGAGCACTCAGACGTTTACCGTTTGAGGATACGTTTAGCTCAGTGGGAGTTAGTGCCACCGCCTACGAAGCTAGAGGTCCCGGGTTCAAATCCTGATAAGGGCAAATATTTGTGTGATGAGCACGACTATTTGTTCCTGAGTCATGGATGTTTTCTATCTATTTAAGTATGTATTTATCTATATCAGTATATACAGCGTGGGAGGGACTATACCGACAAACTTTAACTATAGATTCTAACAACTATTAGGAGTAAAAAATATTATGTGATGTATAGTCGAAAAACGCTTACTTTCCGAGATATTCATTATTTTGTAAATGAAAAATCCCAAGTGTGTAACAAGCCCTAATAAATGTAACTAAGATACCTTTACTATTTTTTTAAAATCCTTTAACTAAACAGGAATTAACCTTCGCAGTATTTGATTAAGCGACTACGAGGCCAAAAAACTGACCTTTCGTTTCCATTTTAGCTTTTTTTTTCTTTTTGATAACTTTTCACCCAGTAAGGACATGTTTATAACGAGGGGCTTAATTTACTGATTTATTTTGTTCCATAAGACTATTAATGTAAAATGACAATTTTCGACCCATGTTGATATAACATTTTTTACTCGTCACACCACCAGGAATTCATGGCTAAAGTATGTCGGTATAGTCCCTCCCACCCTGTATATCGTCGTCTAGTACCCATAGTAAGCATTGCTTAGTTTGGGACTTGCTCAATTTGTGTAGGATTGTCCCCCGATATCTACCGTTCTATGAGATTATGACCCCGGTTAAAATAAAGGATACTTTTTACCAACTACGGCGAAGTAAAAAAGAAATATTCATTTTAACGAGCGAAGTTGCGGGCATTTTGTAGTAAATAAGTATAGCTATATCAATCAAAAGTGTTTAGTGTAAATTGAATTACAGATACTCATTGTCTTTTTGAGTATAATTAAGAATGCGTCGACAATTAGATTTACGTTGTGAGGGATCCTATGAGACGTGCGAATTTAATTAAAGAGTTTGCATATTTTGCGAATCTCGCCGAGGTCTAATTCATTAACGTTGATAGTATCTTGTATTCTAATTACTGCGGCCTAAATTAAGTTGTTATGTATATTGTAAAATCTAAAAGGAAATAAATGGCTATTAAAAAAAAAAAAAAAAAAAAAAAAAAAAAAAAAAAAAAAAAAAAAAAAAAAAAAAAAAAAATTAAGTTTAGATAGGTTTTAGGAATACATGGCTTAAACTTATCAAAATATGCACGACTTTCCACGAATTGCGAACTTGTCCGGGCTTATATTGTCACTTTTCTTAACGAATTGTCAAAGAGCTAGGTCCTAGCTAGGACATTGTAAGTAATATAGTTGACATTATTAGAATCAGTATAATTTATTCCAAGAAAGTAATATCGATTTTTTGCCTAATTTTGTCGCATCGGGATCGTGAACGACGGTAAAAGCCATTCAAAAACCTACTGCAGTAAAATCGTATTTTTTGTAATAAAAACGGATCACTCACGTTATACAAAAGACGAGACATCCACTCGACATGTTTCGGGAGCATCCGGCATTCCCTTAATCATGAGTAGTATTCGCGAACGCTGCCCGGCGACTACTAATCTCTATTCTACTCTTCTATCTGATCCGTTTTTATTTCAATATGAGTCTCACGGTGCGGTGGTTTTCTAAGATCGTATTTTAAACGACCTAGAATGGTCCATATTGTGATATTTGATAATTTGATAACAAAAATTGTCTGGACTATCTTCCAGTGGCGTGGCATAAAAAATATCTGTGGGCAAGCCGGTGCAGTTTTGGCGACATTTTCCTTAAGAGCTGTAGAATAAGGCGCTCAAATGCCTGATATTAGACAAGCCGGTAGGAATGGAGTTCTTTGTAAGCCAAGCTACTGCTATCTTCACATTTCGTGTCGGCTTTGTTTATAAACCCTTTATTGAGAGGCTGCATTGGCCTTGTTCCGTACACGAGGGTCATAAAGTAATCATTGTTTGAACCGAAGGTTGCGCGCCCCTGAGCAAAGTTGTAATAGGTGTCCGTGCGATCAATTAATCATCTTCTCGCCTCGTCATGCGGGGCCCAGTACTTTATGTACTTGTACCTACTATAGTTATTTATGTACTAAGTACTGTCTTGTTTTTATGTAAAAAGAACATTGGGATTCCACGGAAACGCTACGTAAGCGACACTACCTTTTTAATACAGCGCCAAAAGAAAAGAATTAGAGATGAGACATGTAAAAGAGCCCTTGAGGGCCTACTTACAGAAATAAATTATTTTATTTTATTTTACAATTCGCCTGTTGACTCGATTTTTTTCTGTCGGAAATCGATTCTACTATTTGTGAGGAACAAATATCTATATGACACCTTTGTATAAGTATAACAGCCACAAATTTCAATCAAAAGTAGCAGATCGCACTGAGCATTGAAAACGATCTAAGTATACAAAACGGTAAGAACTTATGACGTCATCTGCTCCGTCGCTGTACTAAGTCTGTATGAAAAAAATAGCATTTTGCCATTTTTAGCACGAAAAAGTGCGTTTAAGCACATAGTTGTCATACATTTATTTTTTCAGTGTTATTTAAGCATTCCGAAATTCTTGTTCAAGACGAAAAAAAATATCTTTTTTTTTTAAACTTTGTGGTCTCATAACTTTATATTTTTATACATTTTTTGTTTATTTCTTTTGTGTTATGATAATTTAGTATTTTCCAATCCATGTGACTATATTATGTTGTAAAATTCAACATTAGTCAACATCCGAATCTGACAAGTGAAACTAGAAAGCTGAATATCGGTGTGGTAATATCATAAATTCGTCAGTACCGTAGTGACCCCTAAGTTCGCCTAGGGTGCCTATCTTTGCCTAGTTGATTTTCTTAAAAATCTTTTAAGACAAGCTGCACATAAAACTATTAAATATTCAGTAGGTACTTATACATTACTTGATAATAGTTTTAAGTGTAGCTTGTCGTAAAGCAAGCTTAGGAAAATCAACTAGTTCGTATGTAACTTTTGACGTTTTTCTCTACGACATTTTTAGATATGAGTTTTTTTCAAAGTAGTGACGACTTGGCTTTAAGATTGGTAGTGTGTCTTAGCAGCTAATAAGTTTTATTAGGGTAGCTACCATAGCGTTATGTAAGCGCCATGACGTAGATGTTTTCAATTGATGTACTCGTATATGTCATAATCACTTTAAGTTATCTCTTTACAAGATTTTTACCAACCTCCGTAGATACTAAATAAACCAAAAAACTAAAAATGTAAGTCGCTTGATAGCGCACTCTAAGAGTTCATACAAATGCTAACAATACAAACGGGCGTTCGCCCCGCCGCGCTCTACCGGCGCGTCTGCGCCGCCCATCACCCAGCACCCACGTAGCAAAGATCATTATCTAGCCGAGAAAGTTGGGAGGAATCTAGTTAGTCCCTCCCCCCAAACTTGTTATAACCAGTTTAGGCCAGTTCAGTTGAGTTGCCCACCTGCGATACGAACGGCCTTAAGTATTGATTAGTGGGTTGTTTAGTTAGTTAGTTAGTTGAATGGTAATGTTGTTTAGGTTAATAAGATTGTTGTTGAGCGCATAATGTATTACTGGAATGAAATAGGACATTACACAACTAGGGTGGTAAAACAAGGAAAGGCCGAGATCGCAGATGTTTGCGGCCCGAGCTCCAAACGAGGGACGTACCTAACTATGCGATCGAGGACTTTCGTTATTACCTCCCGTATTGTGTATTTACATCATTTTATGTCTACACTTGGCCAGAAAGCGGCTTACGGCGTACGGCGCGTACGGCGCAGCGTACGGAAGAAGTCACTTTATGGCCAGGTGTGGCATAAAGTACATTTATCCATGTATGACCGAGAAGTGAAATAGGTACTGTGTACTTACTGTGTGTGTGGTGTAAGAAAAATGTGACTTAAAAATAACTGTTCAAGTAGTTAGTAGATTTTTAATCTATATATGTATAATATTTGTTTAATAATTTTAAATATATTTTTTATTTTGACAGAGAAAGATTATGCTTTTTTCAGTCTACCCGCGAACACGAACGCTGAAAAGAGTTACGAAACATTGGGGCGTAACAATGAGATAATAAGGTGGTTTTCCACCGGCAGGGCGAGACGAGACGAGACGAGGATTAAATTGAAATTTGTATGAAGTTTTCAATCCTCTCCTCGCGCATCACCGCTCGCGCATCGCGCAACTTTATACAAATTTCAATTCAATCCTCGTCTCGTCTCCTTTCGCCCTGCCGGTGCAAAACCACCCATGTACGAGATTTAATCCGTTACAGTATAGGAAGTTTCACGAGAGTTGAGGTGAATGATTACACACACAGCTACATGAAGTAACCATTGCAAAAAAAAGTGAATGAATGAAATGAATGAGTGAGTAAATAAACACAAGGCTATAGTTTAAGCAAACTTTTTGGTCTATCTTGCAATTCACTGTTGAACCTGCTATCGGTACGAAAAAAGAACAGTAATTTCAAAATCCCGCTGTCATTACATGGCAGTGTTGTTGTGTGCGTGGCCTCAACTCTTGTGAAACTCCTATAGTTTTATTACAACTATATTTTATTCTATCAGTAACAGACCTGCGATTGACCCTCGTAGCACCTGATGGTAAGGGACTGTGAGTCCAAATATATAGCTCATCAGTTCAGTTAAAGCCTAATTCACTCTTGGCGCTAATATCAGCGATAGTTCTCGACACATAAAATGCACAAATTGGCGGTAACACTATCTATGTAGTGAAGCAGTTATTTTTAGGTGTTCAGATTTCTTTCACACTTTCGTGACATCTCTCTGGATCTATTTAATTACTACCTATCCTTTAATCCTTTTTTAAAATAAATACTTACTATCACTATAAATACTTACTTACGGGCGGTATGAAGTGTGCGCGTGGCGGGAGTCACCAGACGGAACACACCGGATCCGACCGTCCCTTTCTATTGCACAACGCGTGCTCTTTCTGGTCGCTGGCTAAGCCCCTCCTCGGGGCCAAAATTTGGTATTATGCAGGGTGACATTTTTTTCATCGTCCAAATTTTGACATTGGTTTCTTTAGCGAAAAATAGAAAATACCTACGTGTTTTTTCACTAAGTATCTTTCAGTACTAAAATATTGAGAAACAGCAGCTGAAAGATATCCTAAAAAAAACATACGTTTGTGGATACCGCGGTAGCGAACTGCGCGGGAGATGGCAACTGTCTCCTCCTCGCGACCCCTACCCCGCTGCTGCGTTGAGTCGCCGAGACAAGTTACGCGTCGATACGCGTAATCCTCACGTTATGAATTATTCTTTCGGACAGCATATTTTATGGTGAAAATTTCATCTACATTTTTTCTTCAGAAGTGGCATCTTTTATTGATACCTAACCTAATACCTAAGAAAAATTTGGACGTCGAATAAAATTTCACCCTTTGACGCCCTAAGGGTGTTGGAGTGGAGTGAGCCACTCCGGCCAACACCCTTAGGGCCTTATCATACTAGCGATTTGGGAGCGAGTTGCGAGTGTTTTTTCATACAGATGTCGATGTCGCCGCGACAAGTTTTGTATGAAAACACACTCGCAAATCGCCAGTCTGATAAGGCCCTTAAATAAGATCGAAGATACTTTGCTCATTAAAATTTCACAAGCGAAAAGAAGTAGTCTAAGTCTCAGGACGTGCTTTGACACATTCTGCCGTCTAAATCCAACATGTCCTAACGACATATGACGCCGATACACAGTTATGGCGTTTTTTGATGTGAAAGTACTGTCTGGCTCATAAATATTCTATTTATGTCCCATTATTATGTCTCCGACGGAGGATATAAATGAGGAGCTAATTGGGCTTCAGAATTGTATCACATTCTGTCGTATTTCATTTTTAGTCTGCCGTTTAGGAATAAGGGAAGAGATCGGGTAATATTTTAATTATACATACATAAAAGTGAGAAGAAATAAAGGTACCTTAGGTATTATTTGGGTGGGGTGCAAGTCAGGTTCCTCCACGCGTGCTCGAGCTTTACCAATCCATCTTGATCACGGTTTGATCCGCATGGAAGGGTACTGCTTGGGCCGGTGCACCCTGGAAACAACAACAAGCAATGGCCATTGCTTGTTGGTGGCTAATACCTGACAAACCGCTTGCAGTTTTCCCGAGGATCCGGGGAGTGTGGGAGAGGGGCCTCGGGGGCCTACGGGCAGGGGGGGGAGGACATGGATCTGGAACCCACGGAAAAGGGCAAGCACTCGGCCGTCGGCAATGGGTTGGAATCGTCCTGTGTAGACTTTTCCAACCCATCGCTACTTCTCGGCCAGCGAGGGTGGGTGGTTGAGTAACCTAGGTGTTGCCGATTGCTCCCGATGTCTTGTGTAATAGGTACCCCTCTCGTCTAGACCAAGACATTGGCTGCTAATGGGCAGCATCTGGGCTGGGCAAGGGTTAGAACTGTCGACGCGTTGCGTTGACTTTGCTAGCCCTTGGCCTTACTTTCGGTTGGCCAGGGATGCGGTAGGCAGAGGGCCTATGATCCGGTCCCGGAGGCTAACCCTTCCACCCTGACGGTCCCTCGGCGTGTCCTCTGCAATAGCAGAGTTCACTGCTGACAAGGGATGGGGGTGTAGTGGTGGTTTGGTTGAAGGGACGTTTTCCCGGATACCATCCCCACTACACGTGGTCACGGGGTAGGGGCGTATTGTCCTCCCGTGGCGGCGAGGGAGGGACCGGGACACCGTGTGTCTGGTGCCAGTCCCTGCTTCCCCGGGGGACGGCCATTCGGTCGGGGGGGAGCTGGTGAGGGAAGGCACACTGGCCATGCTACAGTGTGCCTTTTTCGGAGAGGGTCCGCCCTAGGGCGGAGGTGCTGGTGATGGCGTGGCGTTAGTAGATTCCCATGCCATCACCGTGAAGGCACAGGTGTCGGTAGCATCCCTGGGTTTTAGTGGGTAGGCCAATCCCTTCAGGAGCGGAGAGCCCCACATAACCAATACGTAACATCTGGTTGTCACCCCCGATAGCCTTAGGTTACGTAGTGGTATGCAGTTTTATGCATTTCCCGGGGTCAAAAAAAAAAAAAGGTATTATTTGGGTGAATTGGGGGTATGTTTGCGTTTCTACGGATTTCGAATTTCGTGGTCGTAAAAATAAGAGCAACACGGAAACGAGTCGTCATAACACATTTTGCCGATACAAAACATGGCAGACTATGTCGGGAGGAACTACGGAAACACACACGCGTTTAAATAAATAAAAATCGCAAAATAAATGGAAAATATAGTCCCTATTAAACTGAAATTAGCATAGCAATGTAGCTCAATAATGGCATAAACCTAATATAATCCTTATAATTGTTAAATATAGTTTCAAATTATCTAGATATAGTACATTACTGCAGAGGCCGGGAAGTGAAGGGTTGCCGGCCGAGTACATATAGCTGGCCGAGCGAAGCGAGGCCAGATAGTTACGAGGCCGGCAACCCCATTTCCCGCCGAGGTATGTATAATGCTTTTCTCAAATATGCAATGAAATAAATAAACTTACTAATATCCTTACAAAAACTTTCTATCAGAAAGTGACGTTAGTGACATTATATCCATAGATAATGCAAATATCAAGTCACGTTCGGAAACCATATACCTACGACCAAAAGCTGTTTCAGTTTATATTTTTACCGCGAATATTTAGATGAAATATTTTAAATGTGTATTCTTGTGGTTTAGTTTGCAATTTATAATAATTGGAAATTGTTTATAACAGGTTATTTGTTATGTTCATGTCAATTTTAAATAAATAAAATATAGCAAAAATCGTTTTTTGTTTTTTTAATGGCTGAATGCCGTGATGCTGGAGCCCTAATAAATGTGGAATGGAAATTTTAAAAAAATACATTGCCGGCCAGGCCGGCAATGTAAGTATGAAATTCCATTCCGTGCCAAGTGTCAAGCCGCATAGGAAACGAGGTACTTTGTGGCCTATTTTTAGGCTCGTAATGTCAACATTTCATGCCATGTTTGAGAAAAGTATATTTATTGATTATGTGATTGCATACTCTATGCAACTAAATAGTTTAGCAGTGGCTCCGAGAGAGGTCGCTGTAATAAAAAGCACTTAGATTTAAGGTATTATATTTAATTCCAGTACCTCTAGCACAACTGTGACACGCGACTCTTTGTCGCGTAACAAACGCTACCTATCTCTTTCCACTCAATATCGTGTGACAGTGACAGGTGATGCTCTGTCGCGTGAAAAACTAAGTCGCGGCCAGTTATGCTAGACGTACAGGTCATTTGCCGAAGCGCTATATCGCTATAAGAATGTAAAAGAGCCCTTGAGGCCTACTTGCAGAAATAAAGAATTTGAATAAACAATTTCACGACACGATATTTCTGTGAATCGAACCAACGGTCGACAATGTATACCATGCATGCATACCTACATACACACTTACATCTACATATCTTTTCCTCAAGCCGATCCATGTAAGTGTAAACAAACACATGCGTCGTTTACGGCCCGTCAGTTTACGAGCGAGTGGCCGTAACTTTAACTGTCTCCTTATCTGCTCCATCGCCTCCCTCCTCGCGTATAATACACGTGCATTACCACGTACATGGATAGATAGCTACTCCGTGAAATTGTGTACGTTCAGCTTTAGAGAAAAGTAGCACCTCTCCATGCCCGACCGAAGGGCTCACTGCGCCTTTCACCACGCGGTTATCAGTACCAAATTTTTCGTCTTCGGAGGGGCTTAGCCGGCGACCGAAAGAGCACGCGTGTGTGGGGAGCACAGACCACCCCCACTAGACGGAGCATGCCATACGACACGAGCTCACCACGCATATGGGCGATTAAATATCGGTAGATATTGCTTGTACAACGCGTAGGTACAATAATAACCCAGGCTACAACCTGCTAGCTAACCAGAACTCTTTCCCGGGGCTCTCGCCCGCCTACAACGTCCCCCCCACCCCTGTCAATACTGCAAACATGCCCCCCCCGGCGCCGCAGCGCCCCCCTACAACGTCCCCCCCACCCCTGTCAATACTGCAAACATGCCCCCCCCGGCGCCGCAGCGCCCCCCTACAAACCCGCGGCCCCCCGGCCGCCCTGCCGACCCGCGCCTCGCGCAATACGCGCCCGCGCCGCACCAGGCGCCCAGCTCAGCCTGGTCGTACGCGGCAGCCGCCGGAGGGCCCTCTCGACCCCTCAACCCCTCAGGTTTCACACCGATTGTCGGAGCCGACGAGCTCCCGCCGATGTTAAAGCGTGCGGTCGCCTGGCGCGAACGCATCGCCGACATCGAGCGGAGGCTCGTTGGTGCCGACAGTCACCAAACACAACTGCTGTTAATTGAATACGACGACGCAATGGCCACCCTTAGGGGCCCCCTCCCACCTACTAACAATTATGTTACTAGGCCCTAAAATAAAACCCTCTTTTCTTCACTTAGCGACGTACAATGCTAACGGTTTGGCGGGCTCCAAAGATCAGGTACTTAAGTTCCTGGTTGATCACGACATTGACATTTTTCTAGTACAGGAGACATTCTACAAACCGCACAACAAAGTTTACAGGCTGCCAGGATACTCAATGGTACGTAACGATCGCCTAGACCGCAAATGCGGTGGTACACTTATTTTTTACAAATCGCGAATTCACTGCACGGGCATCGATCCTCCGTCCCTTTCTAACATAGAGGTGTCAGTCTGCCGCCTAGCGGTGGAGGGGCACCTCCCACTACACATAGTGAGCGCATACCTATCTCCAAACAAGGACCTTCTTAAAGAAGACCTTACTAAGATCGCCCAACTAGGCCCCTCTGTTATTATTGCAGGCGATTTAAATTCTAAACATACGTCTTGGAATTGCGTGGCTACAAACCCAAACGGCAACCGCCTTTACCATCTATTGGGTGACGGCCTTACATTCGACCTTATAGCGCCCCTAGAACCGACCCACTTTCCCCCTATCGTCGACCACAGACCTGACATTCTAGACATTTCACTTCTAAAGAACGTATCCCTTAGGATGCGTTCTATAGAAGTAGTACAAGAATTAGATTCCGACCACAGGCCAGTCATTTTGCGACTCGGCGCTGACGCCCGTAACGAACCTAATACCAGGACCGTTGTGGACTGGGAAAAGGTTAAAAAAGGCCTCGTAAAGGCATCCTCTCTCCTAGACTCGATCCCTGAAACTATGACTACTACTGACGACATTGACATGGCCATTTCAATTCTTGTCAATTTCTTGCGTGAGACCGTTGATGCTGCCTCTAAGGAGGTACCCAACGATCCCACCAAGCGAAGGCCGTTAACGCCAGAGCTAAAGGAATTGCTAAGAAGAAAAAATGACGCCATGAAAGACGCAGCCCGTTTCCCTTCTCCCGATAACCGGCGTCGTCTGAGGGCCTTGCAATGCGAGACCAAACAGCGGCTGACTGAGTATCGGGCGAACGAGTTTAGCACCCTGTTAAAGGAGCTCAAACCCAGCCACCTAGCGTACTGGAGGCTGGCTAGATCTCTTAAGACAGAGGTGACCTATACCTCCCCACCACTAGAACGTCCAGGCGGCCTTCCGCCAGCCTTTGATGACGACGAAAAGGCCGAATGTTTGGCCGCCAGCCTCGAGCTACAATGCTCGCCCAGCCTCCTACGAACCGACCAAGACCACATAGCGTTCATCGAAAACGACGTTAACATAAGGCTGGGGCAACGCCAAGACCCCTCCCCTCCCCTCGACCCTGTTACTACTGATGAACTTATTTTATTACTCCGTAGCTTACATATTAGAAAGGCCCCCGGCGGTGACGGGCTTTCTAACAAACTGCTGAAACTTTGTACAGAAGAGGTATCGCTCATTCTAGTTAGGATTTTCAATTCAGCCCTCCAACTTTCTTATTTTCCCCCGCCCTGGAAGGAGGCGATTGTCATCGGTATCCCGAAACCGGGAAAGCCGCGGACCCAACCATCATCGTATCGACCGATTAGCTTACTTAGCTCACTAGGAAAGCTATACGAGAGAATAGTCCTCAGACGAATCCGTGAGTTCGTAGCCGATGCCGCACTTACCATCGATGAGCAGTTTGGCTTTCGAGCCAGACACTCATGCGTGCATCAAGTGCTGCGGATCACGGAAGACGTGCTAGACGGTTTCTCTCGTATGGGAGGCTTGACCACCGGAGCCATTTTCCTAGACGTCGCAAAGGCGTTCGATAAGGTCTGGCACGCCGGCTTGATACACAAGCTGTATACAGCCGGCATGCCCGACAAACTCGTTCGCCTGGTCCGCGACTTTCTCACAAACCGCTCCTTCCAATACAGAGTCGACTCGGCCCTCTCTGCACCCCATCCAGTACACGCAGGCGTCCCGCAGGGCTCCACACTTTCACCAATACTTTTTACTATATACATCAACGACATACCCAAGGACATCCCGACAGTGAAATTTGCTCTTTTCGCCGATGACACGGCCCTATATACTACCCACCATACGCTCAACGTAATTACCCGCGACCTCCAATGGGCTATCAACGATCTCGATCGTTGGTTCACCCGTTGGAGAATCGAGGTCAACGCCGACAAGAGCGCGGCCATACTGTTTCATAAAAACAGTAATTTACTCTCAAAACGAGCAAAGCAAATTTCACTGGCCGGCACACCGATTCCCTGGACAAATACAGTAAAATACCTAGGCGTCACCTTGGACACTAGGCTCACGTTTCGTACTCACCTCAAAAATGTGAGACAAAAAGCCCTTTTTGTTCAGCACCGACTCGGGCCGATGCTGAACAAAAACAGCAAACTAACTATACCAAATAAACTCCTACTTTACAAATCCTGTATCCGACCCATCCTTTCCTACGCATGTCCCGTTTTTACTCAAGCCCCGCCCACAGCACTTAAACCGCTGCAAGTGTTACAAAACAAGCTCCTTAGGCGCATAACTAGCGCCCCCTGGTACCAAAAAAAACCTATCCATCCATTACGACACCCACATGCCCACAGTGAAATCGTATTTCGTCTCCTGTACTAGAAAATTCTTTGATAATCTACCGCACCACCCCAACCCGCTAATTAAGTCGATCTCTTATTCCACCGACATACCAGAGTACCTGGATGACGAACCTGACCCCGCTACAATTAGTAGCACCAATGACTCATACACTGACAGTCTTACAGCCCCGACCCCCCCCACCCCGCCGCCGCAAGCCAGACGACGCAACCCACGGTACATCCGACGACCGAAACACGCTCTGACTGACCCGGATGACGTGATCACTTCGACCATTAAACAATGGAACGAGGCGACCACGTCACCCGACTTTGACGAAGACACACTACTCGACGACACGACCCTCATACAGAGGTGCTCGCGGCGGAGGGGCCGTCCCCCGAGACAGTGACCATACACACGAAATTAGAGACCTACTATACAACATATCTACACCATCTTGCCACAACATTAGGATTAACTTACAATTACACTATTACACAACTAGCTAATAAGTCACATAGTTTTATATAAATTTTGCCTCTATCCGCGCGGTCGGGGGCTTCACCCCCGCCGCGCACCAATGTACTCATGCTGTTGGAGGGCCCATGCAGGCGCCCTACAGCCAAGCCAGGTTATAAAAAAAAAAAAAAAAAAAAAAAAAAATTGTACAACGCGTGTTTCACATCTTTTTTATCATTTTATGTTTCGAGACTGTCGTCGGATTGAACAGAAATATTTATTTCACGTTTGGTGCACACACAATTCAGAAACATGGTCGCAACTGAACGGCGGTCGGTCGCGTAATGTCGTAATGCTATACAATTGACCATATCTGATGTGAGCACGCGCCGCCCAACATGCTCCGTCTAGTGGAGGTAGTCTGTGGTGGGGAGGGACGATCGGATGCGGTGCGTTCTGTCTGTCTGGTTGTTGGACCCGAACGGCAGTTTTGTTAGAAAGAGATACTTACTTCTGTGGCCATACTACAAATGTGTGACAAGAGGGTTCCTTTTCTCTGCAGCTGACGGTGCATTTAGTGCAAAACATACATAAGAAACATGTGGGAAACACGGTTATTTCCTGTGTACCTCTGGTCTGGGCCAAGCGACCTGGTTCAATCCTAGGCGCCCCGGCCCCCACCTAGTCCGACCCTCTCAAGGTGGCCCGGGCCAAGCAACCTGGTTCGATCCCAGGGAACGCCACGGCCCCACCTGGTCCGATTTTTGCAACCGTCAGTAAGGCTTGCAAGTATGTCAGCTTCAAAAAAAAAGCTGTGCACTAGCACAACGGCAACGCGCGAATGTTTGTCGCGGGACGAACACTATCTATCCCTTTTCAATCAATATAGTGTGAAAGTGACAGGCCATGCTTTATCACTATAAGCAAGCATAGTAGTGGGCAGTTGTCCTAGCCCGGCTGTGCCTATGGTCTTCTTCTTCTCAGTCGTTTCGCTCTTGGCAGAGCGGTCGCAGTCACACTGAAGCGTCCGTCGGTGGTAGAGGCGGACACAGCCTTCCGCACGATCTCCTGCTATCTCTCCCTGTTGGCAGACTATCTGGCACAGTCAGATACGCGGTTTCCTACAGCGGCTTTCACTTGCCTTCTTCACGTGCCTATTGTAGATATAGGTAATTCTCAGAAATGCATTTGGTACTTACAGCATCATTAAGGAAAGCTGCTCTATCTCAGCATCATTCATGTTTACCGCTGTGACAATTAATAACGTTATCCGCTGCCGACGATAACTTAAACCGGATATACATAGAACCATGGGCAATGGCGGAGGCGAGAGCGTTTTTCTAATTCACAATAGAGAAATTCGAGAGTCAATAGGATTAAGGTGCCTTAGGGTAAATCCGAATGTGGACTAATTCCAAAAATTAAGAATTTCTACTAAACCGTGCAAGATTATTGAAGTTAGTCAAGTCGCTATTGGCGTGCCAAGTATCGTTTTAGCATGTTACAGTTGTGCTGCATGGATTAGTAGTGATCTGTGATTTTCGGAATTGGCCTACATTCGGATTTACCCTAATTAATGCAGATTGCATTAGCTAGGTACGCATGCTGCATCATCGACTTCAATCGTCACTTATCAACAGGTAAGACCAAAGTCAAATGTTTTCTGAAACTCAGTCACATTTTCAATCTCATTTCAAACTCTATTCTAGTTTTCGCTCTCTCTGAACTACTCATTCTCTATCATTTTGTTGTATTTATAATATTCACTTCAAAAAGTCCAAAAGAAAAATAACAATGCAAACTTATATTAAAACGGTGGTAAACAATAAGCGGTCTTATGGCGGAAGAGCGATTTCTTCCAGACAACTTTTAGTCTATATTAATAGGTAAGGCTCAGGAGCGTTTCAACCACCCTTTCCCAAACAAGGCGGTTTGAGAAACATAGATGAAATATTAGCGGATCTAATTAATTCTCATTTAGATTTAAAGCAACTGTATACATATATTATACATATAAGTATATAAGTATTTTGTAACAGACGGGAAACTCTCCTGAGCACCCAAATTACTTTCAAACAATAAATACCACTTGCTTTGTCTAACATTTTCCGCCTTTACAAAATGACTCTCTCCCGCTTCCGACTTGCACCTCAGCGCAACGCTCAAGGCGGTGTACGCGCTTTACGCGTACCCGCTCTTTAGTAGTACTGTGACGTCATTATTCACGTTTTATTGCCCGCGATGCTGAGATAAGCACGGAGTCTCTATCTAATACTTTATAGTGACACTATAGAATTAGAAGGTCTTTTAAGAGCGGAACTGCGGAGGTTTATACGACATTTTGGATTATAATATGTCCGTTACATATTATATTCTAATACGATCATTTTATTACTTTATCGTGCCAGGTTAGGTAGTTTTATTTAAACTGGGACAGTTTAAATGGTATTTAAAGTAACTAGGAACCAGTTTTTAAAATATATTACTTAAATTGACATTTTTAAGCATCCTTAAGCATACTCGCGACAATAATAGAAAATAGATCAGACTTTTGCGCCCATTTTGACGAAATTGCTTATCCATTTTAGTGAAACACGACAAAATCGTGGAAGCAAAAAAATTTCCAGTCAATTTGAGGCTGAACAACAAAGACTTAGTAGACTCGACTAAGCATGCGTAGATACCAGCGAAGCATGCTCGCTAAAAATGCGTAAGTTTAAAAATAGCAAGACGATCCCCTCCTCACGGCTGGCCGCGTGGCACGGCTCACGCACCGCGTGGGCTAAGACTTTCTAGGTCGAAGGGTTAGCAAAGGAATATCTTTGCTATTACATAATGACGATACAAGCCAGTGTTGCCAATTTTAGTGCTAAATTTACCTCAATTTGGACCTGTTTAGCTGTAAATTTGATAATTTAGCATAATTTTAGCACTTTTTTTAGTAATTACAATTTCAATAAGATATTATATTCTCAAAGGTTGATAAATTTTACTAACATAGGTTTGTATTTTGACAAAAACTTAAAATGATGGAACGCAAAGACACGCAAATTGGGCAGTTAATTTTAACCAACCAAAGGAAAATATTTTTGTTTTTGTCTTTTGTTTTTAATGCCAATCCTTAAGGCCATTATCTGTGTTCAGGAATTTGAAACTCAAATATTATGGTCAAGGATACTAGATTTGCTTTAAACTTTGAGTACCTAGCAGTGGCGTGGCGTTGAAGAAATCCTTGGGCAAGCCGGAGCAGTTTCGAATTGAGTTCTATGGACGCCACGCCACTGGTACGTAGTCACAGCGTGTCACAGCCATGACAGAAAATATTTTAGTTCAGTAGCATATAAATAAAATAGGAAGCAATTTTAAATTGGTTTGAAAAGTAATTATTATTGAAAAAATTAATGTGGGCTACCTACAAAGTTGTAAAACTGTAATAATAATGAATACATTCATAACGGACGGATAACGCTTTTTTTATTTAGTACATTTATTAGCACAATTTTTCAAGTTTTAGCACAATGTTTCGAATTATAGCACAATTTTAGCACTTTTTAGGGTTCCGTAGCCAAAATGGCAAAAACGGAACCCTTATAGTTTCGTCATGTCCGTCCGTCCATCCGTCCGTCCGTCCGTCCGTCCGTCCGTATGTCACAGGCATTTTACTCAAAAACTACACGATGGATATTGATGAAATTTGGAATATAGGTGTCTTGTATGAGCCGCTACTTAGTTTGGTAGTTAAATAACTAAAATAATTATTTTTAGGGGGGGCACTCCATACATGTCACAGAACCTAAAAAAAAAAATTTTCAGAAAATATCTACGTGTGCTACATAGTTCGACAGCTCTTTCAAAAACATTTTAAGGTTTTTAAGTAATGTTTTTGATTAAGTGAATACCTTTGGAAATAATCGCTCCGAAAGTTGTGAAAATTGTGTCCCCCCCCCCCCCCCCCCTCTATCTCCTAAACCGTGTGTCCGAAAAATACAAAAAAAATAGCAAAGATAACGCTTAATTAATACTTTCAACGAAAATTATTTTCAACAAGATCGAATTAACCGTTTTTGAGTTATTGCCGATAAACTGCGCTTCTCAACAAAAGGACGTAATTGCTATGAAGATACGCTCTTTTGTTGTTGTAATTTTTTACATCGTATTTTTTACCTTATAATTATTTCCCTTATAGTTACGGCTATGGAACCCTACACTGAGCATGGTCCGACATGCTCTTGGCCAGTTTTTTTTTCAGTGTAGTTTTTTTAGCACTTAATGTAATTGGGTGTTGGCAACACTGTTACAAGCTATGAATAGTCAGTTGTTGACAGCCCTCCAGTAAGTGACTACTTGCAATGGAATCGCTTATGTATCTATTCTATACATGTGGTAAAATCCAGTTCATGAAATACATAAGTTAAACGTATTAGGAGTTTATTTCACGAAAACTTTATAGTATCGTTTGCCATAATGTTGACATTCTCTAAAAGCTTTTGTGGAAAAGCCGTTTTTAGAATAGTTAAACCTAACCTAAAATGCTGCGACTGATAATACATATTAAAAAAACATTGCACAGTTTTAGAAAAAAATACTTTCGGGCGAATGAAAACTATAGCAAATGATACAATTCTAGGGAATTAAATTAGGGCACACGAAATGGTCCCGTTATGAATAGCCAGTAGCGAACCACCTACTCTACCTCTAGAAGTGAACACTTTACAAAAATATGAGTGCTGTCAATAATGCGAGTAATGGAGTGCTACAAGGCGTTTATAGAACTTGATTCCCACAGGCTGGTATATTTTTAATAACCATTTTATCTTTTGACTGTAAGGGAAAACGTAAACCAACTTTGCTCCGGCCGAAATCCACGCCACTGAGCCAACTAAGGGATGCATTAATCCAGGACTTTGTCAATCTGAGTGCCAAGTTTCGGCTACATGATGAATGTCTGATGGATGTGTCGTCTAAGACAACAAAACTAGACTATATTCTTGGCATCATCGTATTCCTTACATTTTGCCCAAAACAAGAAACCAACACTTATAAATTTAAAAATAATGCAAGAACTAGTTAACACTCGTATAAACGACACATATTAAACTGCAGCCAACTGCACGGGCAGAAAGAGACGTAGGATCGGTTTTGCGGCTTTGTGCCCGAGAGTGAACGAGACAAACAGTGCAATATACTTGGAGTGAGCTCCAGGGAGATAGTCTTTTTGAGGACACTCTTGTGTGTTGGCGCTAAGTTGGGATGGAGAAGCTTTATTTATTCTAAAACTGACCGGCACGGCTGGTACTCAAGACGGCCGCGCCGCGACCTATTTCACGCGCGACACAGCTTGTAACATCCATTTCTAGTCCGATCCACTCAAGGTGGTCCGGCCAGCGACCTGGTTCGACCCCATGGTCCGATTTTGCTACAGTCAATGAGACTTGAAAGTGCGTGCAAGAAAAAAAAGAGAAAGCGCATACATTACGATTGCGCTGCGTTGCAAATGCACGTTCTCATTGGCTGTCACTTCCGCCGTATCAGGCGCGAGATATGAGTTGCTCGGTGCAATTGTGTTAGAAGTAGGTACTGCAGTAGCTTTAATGGATCGCTTAAATAAATAAATTGGAGGCGTGCTCACGGAAGAACACCAGTAAAATGGTCTGATATTTGGCGGCAGCATGCAGAACGCGGTCTGTACGGCCCGCACCCTTTGGAGACTAACAATATGTGGTCACAATCCTCAGTAATGAGGGAACGATGATGAAGAAAAAATATCTACGTTATCTGTGAAATTTACTTGCTAAACTAATCTGGCAGCACTGCTGTCAATTGACAGCAGTACTTATGTCATTTTAATTTTTTTAAGAAGTCTTTATGGCAGTCCCGGATTTCTACGCCACACTGCTTTGGTAGCAGATAAAAATTTGAAAACCCTAATTGACAACATTTCATATTTTCAAAAGATCTTAATTCGAAAACCATTTGGGTAAAACTGTATTTTATGCTCAAAAAAAATATTTTTGGATTTTTTTTCCCATTCATTTTGGAAAAAATCGTCAATTAGTGTGAACCGGAAGTGTGACGTCATTTTCCCTACATTAGCGAGAGAGACCTTAGTGCTAAAACGATTAAAAAGTGTATGGTATCCGGTTGTCATTTTATGACATACTTGCCGTCTGACGTTTATTTGTTTTGAAAATTGTTACAACTGCTTAGCGGCTTTAGAAGTTTAATTTTCTTACCGTTGGTTCATTTGCACGTTTTCGAAGACCTTAAAAGACTTGGCACTTTCCCACTGGACTCCGATAACGCATTCAAACATTATTAACTTGGCATTCTTTTACCGGACACCGATTTTTTTCATATAATGAAGACATCAGAAGGTTTTTCTCAGGCTGATAGCACGAATCTGCCGCGTGTTGAAATTATGATGATGGAGTACACATCGGCAAGTGATAAATATAATCCAGCCCAAATAAGAGGAGCAAAAGCATCGTTGTCTTCCCGAACTTCCTATGTTGACAACGCTGTAACGCCTGACAGTTATTTTTTTAATCGTAATTGTCGCTCTGGATTCTAGTTTTTTTAAATCGTAATTGTCGCTCTGGATTCTAGTTGGGAAAGTCACGTCATTTTCTACATACGCCCTTTTAGAATGAGCTACTTTTCAAACTGCTATTTTTAATTGAAAAATTGAGTTAAAACGAAAAAGAAAAAATACGGGTAGCTTAAAATTCCACCTATTTTCTATCCAGCTCATAAAATGAAGGAGTAGAAAAGGCCGTAGCAGGATAAGGGAAGAAAAAATGCCCTTGAATGATTAAGAGCTGTTTATTTTTTCTATAGTTGCTTTCATTTAGTTGTATAGTTGTGCAAAGTTTGGTTGAAAAATTCCCAGTGGTTCAGCCGGGAAAAAATAAAAACAAAATTTATGAAATTTCACGTATCTCTAAAACTATAAATCTTTATCATAATATCTTTAATTCATTTTGGTAAATTGATAGGTATGTATGCCTTAAAAGAAAATTGAGTCTCTATCTTTGCAATTTCTGTAAAAAACACGTAAGTCAAAATTTCAAAAAAAAGTTTTTTTGATACCTGAAGGAGTGACCACTCTAAGTGACATTTCTCAAAAAGCCTTATTTAACGATCTGTCAGTCATATAAGTTTGACGGTTAAAATCGAAAAGCAACAGTGTCAAAATTAAAAAACTATGTTGGTCGGATTCTGTTACATTTTATTCTTATACTATTCTAATCTAATACAGCCAAAGAACTTAAAAATAAATCTTCTTTGTAAGAAATTAAAAATAAATCAATTATTGACATTCCCATTAATATTGGCTTGAAAATATACAGGGTGGTTTTCGATAATCTGTACATATGAAAAGGGGTGAAATTTCGGCCAATTTTATCGGTAAAACTGATTTTAATTTTTGTTTGTGGTCATTCGTTTTTTTTTTACAGATTTTTAAACTTTCAGTGAAATTTTTGGCAGTACATCTGTTTGCCACGGTATAACTTTTGAACTAATTGCTTAAAATTGTAAGAAAAAATTGCAGGGTCATGGCAATAGACACGTTATTTAGTAGCAATAACAATAAACCACCGACTTGAAGAAAAACTCGTCAAAAAAAATTATAATTGTGAAAAACGGCTGCAAAACTTCAGTTTTTTTTACGGAAAACACCGTTTTTCTCGAAAGTTTGCGAATATTGTGACCATTTTTTCATGCTTATCTTCGTTTAGCACTTAATTGTGATCTTACAAACATTTTTTTCTTACAGCTTTGAACAATAAGATCAAAAGTTATACTGCGTCAAACAGATGTACTGCCCAAAATTTCATAGCAAACTGTAAAAATCTGTAAAAAAATTTTTTTTACCCAGAAAAAAAAATAGTCATTTTTACCGATAAAATTAAATGGAATTTCACCCCTTTTAATATGTACAGATTATCGAAAACCAGCCTGTATTTGTATTAATTGTCGCCTTTTAACTTATAAAACCTTTTTTTTTCAAATAGGTAATCATCATTTTTTCTAATTAAGCCTTACTTATCGTTTCACCAGATATATTCATTCGTAGGTAGGGTGTTGTTCACACATTGCCGCAATTGTGCTACAACTACCTATCGCACGCAAGATATTTATCAAAAATTATTCAGCCTGCCGAAATTCTTAGTGGACCTTTTTTGAGAAACGGTATTAGTGTTACCGTTAATGAAGATAGCGATAGTGATTAAAATAAGAAGTAAAAGACATTTTTAAGTTGATACATATACGAGTAAATGCCATAAATTTATTTTATTTTTAGTTCTTAACAAAGAATATTTATGTTTAAGTTCTTTGGCTGTATTAGAATAGTATAAGAATAAAATGTAACAGAATCCGACCAACATAGTTTTTTAATTTTGACACTGTTGCTTTTCGATTTTAACCGTCAAACTTATATGACTGACAGATCGTTAAATAAGGCTTTTTTAGAAATGTCACTTAGAGTGGTCACTCCTTCAGGTATCAAAAAAACTTTTTTTTGAAATTTTGACTTACGTGTTTTTTACAGAAATTGCAAAGATAGAGACTCAATTTTCTTTTAAGGCATACATACTATTTAATTAACCAAAATGAATTAAATATATTATGATAAAGATTTATAGTTTTAGAGATACGTCAAATTTCATAAATTTTGTTTTTATTTTTTCCCGGCTGAACCACTGGGAATTTTTCAACCAAACTTTGCACAATTATACAACTAAATGAAAGCAACTATAAAAAAAATAAACAGCTCTTAATCATTAAAGGGCATTTTTTCCTCCCTTATACTGCTACGGCCTTTGAAATATTGTCAATTTAAGGTTCTAGAACGGATTGAACAAACAGGTTTAAGAGCCTATTCACTTTGCTGTTGGCTTGAAGAGCCGACATGACAAGAAATGTATGGCACCAGGCTTAAGTGCTTCACTTTCAGTTCTGCAACTCACACTCGACTATCGTGACTTAAGAAATCCAAAATAAAAGAATCCGCCGCCATATCCTCCTAGCGTTATTACAGAGTCGGTAGTTCGTACAAATTTGCATCGCAGACGCGCCGAAATCGAGCAGTTAGCGAATAAAGCGTAAATATTTGTCGCCGCGATAAATACTGGCCATTAGACTTGCGGCCAAGTTTTCGAATATATTTCCTTCTCTGGACATTTAGCTGGTCTTATATGTCGTAATATTTGAGCCAGTAGCAACAGCAAGACTCTTAGTTGTCAACGGTGTAGCATTTATATAAGTCGATTCAGACCGGCTTCTGCATTTTTTTAAGGATGAACTACACAAAGCTCGACGCCGCTTATACGCTGTGTGTGACGCGTTGGCGTCACGTTTTCTACATACATTTGGTTGCGTAAACGCACCGCCAGCATATTTTGAGCAGCGGTGTGACTCCTTTAAGCTTTTATAGAGTTCTGTACCCAAAAGGTACCCGTTATAATCCCAAAGGAACTTTTTAACGGGATATAAAATATCCTATGTTTCAATTCAGAACTTTGTCTGCGTGCATGCCAAATTTCAGCTCAATCCATTCAGTTATTACTGCATTATTTAGTAACAAACATCCCAACATCCAAATCTCCAATCCAAACATGTAAACATCCAAACATCTTCACAAACTTTCACAGTATTAGTAGTTGAATGTTTGTTACAAAATAAGTCCTGGATTAAAATATACGATACTTTATGTCCCAGTAAAGATATCCCTTGGGAATAACACGTGAGAAGATGCGGGAAAATACTAATTGCATACATTGCTCAAGGTTTCAATGTACATCAGTGGCGTGGCTTAAAAGATATCCTTGGGCAAGCCGGTGCAGATTTTGCGTACATTTTCCAGAGCTGTAGAATAAGGTGCTCAAATACTTAATATTAGGCAATCCGGTAGGAATCGAGTTCTATGGGCCCCACGCTACTGCTACACATTGTATATATCGCATTCGCTCACATCGTCCATCCGTCGCAGCTTCTTGCGAGTCATTTCCTGGCGCAAATTGTGTCCCACCGCGCGCCCGCCCCTCCTTGCTGAGACGCGGTCCCAATCACAATCTGACATTCACATAAAACACCGACCGGAATTTACAGGAAAAACATTATCACCATGCCCTAGCTCAGTAGTTAGGGCATAGATTCCTCGCAGTAACTGGTCTCGCAGAAAAACAAAGGAAAACATTAGGTACAACATTAAGGAACTAAGGTAAACGTGAAAGTGCTTAACACTGTCCTGGCAGTTTGCCATCTAGAATGTTAAGTAGTGTCTACTGCGTCACAGTAGTGTGTCAATTATTGGGCATTAGCGTGTCAAACACTAAGACTCATAGGTACCTTGATTTAATAAAAGCAAAAACTGAAAACCAAGGTCTTATAATATTAGTGGTAGCCACGTTTTCAGGTCTGTATCTACGTGATTTAGAAATTATAACATCAGTCATCATTTTGATTAGACATTATTTTCACATTCTTTGTCACTATTAATTTTAGCTTATTTTTTTCCCAGGAGATGTTTATATCATAACTCTCTTCTGCGCTTTGTCGCAGTTAGTGAAACTTTTTGCTACGGTTTAAACTTTTCAGTAAGTAAGTAGACAACGTAACGAAATTGTCTTTTCATTTCGAGATCCGGATACTCAAACGCAATTTGACGCAAATTCAAGAAGCTTCCAAATGCAAATTTTGAACTAATACCAAACCGTCGATATCCGTTAGCAAGTTCCATTGAGAGACAGTTCCCACACCCCGTGGTCCGTGCGGGTCCCACGACACCGGCCAGACGCTAAAATGGCGGGGTCAAAGTGGCCAAGAGTTCAAATTTGGCCCAAATCGCCAGGGGATGCTGCAGTATCGGGCTTATTTCGTATGCACACACCTTTACTTTCCACACAACCTTACTTATACATCTATTAAAATCAAAGCCATTTGATTTCAATCCTTATATTGTACCATATAAGGGTGTTATCAGTTATTTTTCGGTGGTAAACTTATAGTGGTCTCTTACTCAGCACCCTTAATTTGTACCGGAACCAGTTTTCTGACAATGCCTCAGCCTATTAACATAACTCCTTGACCGGACGTAAACTGGACACTTATAAATATTTATCGAAATTTAGTTGGACATTGTTATTTTTGTGATCTTCAGTTCAGTGACAGATGCTGTGACGGTTGGTCGGATAAATTCGGTTCTATTTCGGATAGATGAAGAAACGTATTGGTAAGTCTTTTATTTTTAATATTAACTGTCTGCATAGCCTGCAAAATAACACAAAAAATGTCTTTTTTATTTGCGCGTCCCTAAGGAAGATCGCGAGAAGTAAGCGATGTAAATTCACCAATCGCATTGTATATTTCTATCGATCCGCCAATCAGAGGCAAGTTTTTGTAGATTGCACGCCGTGTCGCGCCAATGAACGACACGCCGTAGCACGACGTTCTTCGCAAATTCAAATCTTAGAATCTCAAAGATCTCACCTCGCTTACCTTGTTTTATTTTAGGTTAGAATTGAAGAGATGTTTATAAAAATGACATCATAAACTGAATGGTTTGGTTACTGGAAGATGGTCAGTAGTAAGCGTTTTACCCCAAATCATCCAGTTAGGAAGTTATTTTAGCGAGTAGGTACATGTAATTATAAGCAACTTTGAGAATAAAGTCTAAATTTGGAACCAACGTGAAAGCGTATACGGACTTGTCGAATAACACGTTGTTTCTCACCCTAGCACATTCTAAAAGCAACATTCACCCATTTGAAATAAAGTCTAAATTCCATCGTCGCCGTCAATATGAAGTCGTTTCGAATTTCGAATGAAGAAGCGCAAAGAATGCGTCAAACTATTCCGTTCTAATTTCAATTTGGAACTGCTGACATGATTTTGAAAATTCAACCGTATTACAACGTGTTAAAGTAGGAATTTGTATTAAGCTGTGGATATCTTTAGATGATGGGTAGCGAAACTATCAATAAATCGATGGCGCTGGTCGGTTCATCAGTAATTTACAATTTTATGGCTTGTGGGCCGGGGGCGGGTCGTTGGGCCCCGCACACGGTTAGACCCTTTCGTAGGGTGTGCAAAAAAGTTTGTTTAATGTCATTGTTAATATTAGCTAGGTAGTTCATAAGTATAGCTAGGTAGTATGTAAGTTTGAGAAAGAGACTCCTTTAATTTTGTTTTGTTTAATATTTTGTTTTTATAAGTTAAAAGTTAATTTTTGTTCGTTTTATTGTTTAATTACTCAATTTTCACTATCTATTGTTTGCTATTAAATTTCGTGTATTTTTGTGTGTTTAAACTTTAATTTTACAACTTTTACAATTTTATCAATAGATTATAAGATTTAAAATGCCATGTGTATGCCAAATGTATGTGTAATTATCAATAAAGATGATGCTTACCCATTCCCCACCGACCTACCTCACCTCTTCTATCCCCTCCACACACCCAAGTAGGGCACTTGAACACAACCCCACTAGTTGCGCCCTACGTAAATTTACCTTATACCGATTCCTTTTCCTTCCAAAATCATCACTCCGACCTTGCTCGGGCCCAGCTAAGTTTCTTGCCGGAGTCTTCTTAGCTGGGCTAGGTTTAGCGAACCGGCAACTAAAACTCCCATTAGTTCGATACACAAGTTCACATAAGGACAGGATGACCCGAGTCATCCTTCCCGCTGGTCCGTTGCTCACTCTGAGCAATCAGCGTAAAGTCAAGGTGGCCCTGGCCAAACGACCTGGTTCGACTCCAGGCGTGAAGCCCCCACCTAGCCCGACTCCTATCGTGGTAAGCCGGGACCGGTGACCTGGTTCGACTCCAGGCACCCCCCGGCACATACCCAGTCCGATGTCGGCCGTGTGTAAGGCACACGGTCGGACACCCTTGGGTGGTCTGGCCAAGCGAACTGGTTCGAGCCCAGTGACCGCAACGGCCAACCACCCGGCCCGACAATCACAATGCCTGAAAGTGGGTTGTGAGTTTGTCAGGTTTAAAAAAAAAAAAAAAAAAAAAAAAAAAAAAAAAAAAAAAAAAAAAAAAATCCAAAATCAGTTTATACAGTTTCATACATCCACTTCACTACCGAACCACGCTTCCTCCTTGCATCAATGTTTACTTGAAACAAGTGTTTTTACTGTCTTACGGCCTCCATGAACATCCCGATGAACCCTTGCTGCCACTGCTGACCTGCTGCAGCACCTTACAGTCCATTGCATGGACCTGAGCGGACCTGTCCGCAACAGTGGTCCTTCGAGCTCCGGATATCAGAAGCAACCAGAAGACAGCAAAACAGAACCAGAACCAAAGAAGAAAGAAACAAGCACGTGCGAGTTCTCAGTGTCGGATTTATCTGGCATCGTTCTGAGTATACTTGATTCAAGCAAAGAAGAAAGAAACAAGTACGTGCGAGTTCTCAGTGTCGGATTTATCTGGCATCGTTCTGAGTATACTTGACCCAATCGAGCCGTAACCACCAGGCGTAGCTTTGCCCGGTTACGTCTCGTTAAACTGCTCATTACGCGCTCAGCCACCTAGCGGTGTTAACTGGCTGTGAAGCAAGCGCAGAGTGTTAAGCTTAGTCTGCGCCGGCACGGTGAGGATAGCGAAGGGGGCCACAGGTTGGTCAAGAATCTGGTGCGGTTGTTCCTACCGTGCTATCAGCAACCCTAAGCTACCGATCCCTCTGCCGGGGGCTATCCATCCCTCCTTATCCCTACGTTCCTATTCCTGGGTGACATCACCACGGTAGCAGTTCACCCAGGCAGTTAGTGGTTAGGGTGTTAGGTATAGTAGGGAGTGATAGTTAGGGAGTGATACTAGCTAGGGAGTGTTAATTACGGATAATTTTTATAGCTAGGGACCCTCGTGCGCGACGAAGATGTCTGATCCTCCACAAACACGTGCAATGACTAGCAAGTCAAAGAGCACGACGCCCGAGTCCGGTGAGACTACGTCTACCGAGACGAACACGTGGAGTAAAGGCACCGGCTTAACAGAGCAGAGTAGTGGCAGTGGAAACAAATCGGCACATAAACCAGCGGAACTGGATAGAGTCACGACCGCTAGGGAGAATATCGCGGAAGACAACGACGATAATAGGAGTGCACCGGGCACGTTAGTTAACGCGAGTAGCAACAGTTTAACTGTTTTGATGGCGGAACTAGAGGCGCATAACGCCGAACTTGCAAGGGCCCAGGCGGCCGCCGCAGCAGCGAAAAGTCGGCTGGAGATTGCCAGGATGAGTGACCTAGCGAACTCCAGTGATGCGGCGCCCCCGCCAAGAATCGAGGGGTCTTTGCACGTCGAGCGTTGGCTCACGGAGCAGCGTATAAGTAGGCCGGCTATAGCGTTAGAGAATCGAAATATCGACCCGGAAGTCGAGCATCCTAGGCATGGTCCGCGACCGGAACCCGTACGGGGCACCACGGACATGCAGTCGTTGGCAGACGCGATAGTGCAAGCAGTAAACTCAAATAGGTCGAAGCCGCCTAAATTCATCCACGAGCTCCCATATTTTGACGGGACAGTTTCGGAGTGGATGGCATTTAAGGCGGTGTTTAGCGATACAGAGAGCATGTTTTCGGACGTCCAAAACGTAGCTCGTTTGAGAAAGGCCATTCGCGGGACGGCCCGCGAAACAGTTAGGGCTTTACTTTACACGACTACGGAACCTTTTGAAATAATCGACACTTTAGAGCGACGATACGGACGGCCCGAATTAATAATTCTCACGGAAGTCGAAAATATAAAGCGAATGCCGCGATTAACCGACGACGGTCGTAATATTGCTTCTTTCGCGAATAGGGTCGCGAACACGGTAGCCGCAATTAAAACCTTAAACCAGGAGCAATATTTGTACGCGCCGGAGCTAGTTAACAGAATCGTGGATAAACTCAACGTAATTTTGAAATATCGATGGTTCGAGTTTAAGGCGTCGCACCACGGAGCACCCGATCTCGTTTTGCTTACGCGATTTTTAAACACAGTCGGAGATCAGTGCGGATCCATGTTCTCGTACGAAAATATTCGTGAAGAGCGTCGCCTTAAGCACAAACCGAAAGTAAACGCAGCGCGTGGTAGGACGTACTCTGAGAGCTCGTATAGCTCCGAGTCGGAGGAAGAGTCAGAATCCGCGCGTCGTGCCACGGTGGCAAGTTTAAAAAAAACCAAACAACTAAAAAAAAAGCCGGAAAAAAGTCAGCCTAAATTGCCGTCCCCAATACCACCCACGGAGCCCGCGCGAAAGAAAAAATGTGTGATTTGTGAAGGGGAACATGCCCCAGCACAATGCGCGGACTTCGTGAAATTGTCCATAGAAGACAGGTGGGAAAAGGCGAAGCAGTTTAGGATGTGCTTTCGTTGTTTGTCGAATGATCATAGGCGGTTTTTTAAGTGCAAATACGTACCTTGCGGCGCGGGTGGTTGCGAAGCATCTCACCATAAACTCTTGCACAATGAGAATAGAGCTTTAGAGAGTAAAAAAAAAGCCCAAATCGCAACGACCCGCGGCAAAGTTAGCTCGGTTAACCACGTACAACCTAATACTTACCTGAAAATAATCCCGGTGGAGGTGTCGGGCCCCCTAGGCACTGTTTTGACGAACGCACTTTTGGACGAAGGCTCGTCCATAACCTTAATCGAAAGAGCCGTTGCAGACGAAATAGTGCCCGGAGGACAGCCTAACGGATTATTAGCAATAGAGGGGGTAGGGGGCAACAAATTGAACGATTACGAATCGTGCGTGGTTAAAATTTCGATTAAAGGGACATGCAGTCGCGAACTGCATATGATAGCCGCGCATACAATCAGTGAACTCGACCTGGGTCCGCAACAGGTTGATAGGGACCTAGTTAAACGGTGTAAGCATCTCGAGGATATCGCCGACGAATTGTGTTATGATTACGCGAAACCAACTATCTTGATAGGGCAGGACAACTGGCACTTGATTACATCGCGCCAGTTAAAGATAGGGGGTAAACACGAACCCGTCGCGTCGTTAACTAAATTGGGGTGGGTTTTACACGGTCGAGATTCACTGAACCGCGGAACTATAGCCTACGTCAATCACATACGACCCATGTCAAAACAAAACGAGGATACCGCAATTAAATTAATGCGAGAGTTTTTTAGTATCGAAAGTTTAGGTATCGAGGCAAAAACCCCTAAGGCGGATCCAGAGCAGCGCGCTCTTAAATTGCTTAACGACACGTGTCAACGGATTGACGGCGGCAATAGGTTCGAGGCTGGGCTTCTGTGGCGCTCCGATGACGAGGAGATGCCCTATAACAGAGCCCAGGCCGTAAATAGGTTGTTTAGCCTCGAAAGGAAACTAGACCGAGACCCGCAACAGCGCGAAGAATATAGTAGGCAGGTCAACAATTTGATAGAGGCAGGTTATGCGGAAAGGGCCGAAGCCCCGCCCACATCAAAAAAGGCATGGTACCTACCTCATTTCGCGGTCGTACACCCTCAGAAGGGTAAGGTCCGTTTGGTGTTTGATGCTGCGGCAAAGTCTAACGAAAAAAGTCTTAACGACGCGTTGTTAGCGGGTCCGGACCTACTCCAATCGTTATTCGGCGTATTGGTTAGATTTCGGGAAGGTAGAATCGCGGTCGTAGCCGACATTAAGGAGATGTTTCTCCAGGTTAAGATTATTGACGCGGATCGTGATAGTCTACGTTTCTTATGGAGGGGCGAAGATAGGGCGGGGCCACCGGTAGAGTACCGTATGACGTCGCTCATTTTCGGAGCGGCATCATCGCCCTGCACCGCCATTTACGTGAAAAATAAGAACGCAGACGATCACGCAAGCGAGCAACCCGAGGTCGCACGGGCGACCGTCCGTAACTTCTACATGGATGACTATCTGGGCACATTCAGTGACGAGGGGGAGGCCAAGAGCGTGATAAACGCGATGCACAAGGTGCATTTGGCGGCCTCTTTCGAGTTGCGCGGGTGGGCGTCTAACATACCAGAGGTCATAGATGACGTTGCGGACAAGCGTACTAGCGAGCAAACTACGTTAGGGAAAAGCGATACGGAAAGAACGTTAGGTATGATATGGAACCATAAACGCGATAGTCTTGGTTTTAACGTCAATTTCCGAAATATCCCGATCGAAGTTACGAAACTAGCTACCCCTACCAAACGTCAAGTAACCAGCGCGGTCATGTCGGTATTCGACCCCTTAGGGTTAGTCTCGCCGGTTACGATGGTAGGCAAAGCATTAATACAGGACGTCTGGCGTAGTGGGGTTCAATGGGACGATCCCATCACGGAGGAACACCACCAGACTTGGCTAGCTTTCGTAAAAAACGTAGGATTCTTGAAAGATTTAGAAGTAGCCCGCTACGTACCCGCGCCCTCGGGAGAAACATCGATGCATGTATTTTGCGACGCTAGCGAAAAAGTTTATTCTACGGCAATTTACTTCGTTAATACCGATATTAACGGAGATAGGTCATCACACTTGGTGGCAGGCAAGGCGAAAGTGGCACCGCTGAAGCCCATATCTGTCCCGAGACTCGAGCTACAGGCCGCGGTATTAGGCAGTAGGCTAGCCGAAACGATCAAGCGCGAATCCGATTATAAAATCGAAAAATGTTACTATTGGTCAGATAGTAAAACCGTACTAGCATGGATAAAGTCGGATCCTCGCTCGTTCAAATCATTCGTAGCACATCGACTAGCCGAGATCGAAAGCTTAACCGCGCCAGTAGACTGGCGATGGGTGCCCTCCGCCATGAACGTCGCCGACGACGCCACCAAGGGCATTCCCGTAGACTTTAACGCGAAGCATAGGTGGTTTTTCGGTCCCGAATTTATTAGAGGCGACCCCGAGACATGGCCAAAGGAGAAGCCAGTGTCGGCGCCGCCATCCCCTACGGGGGAAGAACGAACCGTAAAACCCGTTTTACACACGGTCGGTAAAACTGTAACAGATTGCTTACCGTCGATCGATAGATTCTCGAACTATAATAGACTCTTGCGTTCCACTGCTACTGTTCTGCTCTCTGCTGAGGTATTCAAAGCCATGATACTCGATACGACAATACGTCCAACAATGAAAACCGACCACTTACAGTTGGCCGAGTTACTCCTTATAAGGAGAAGTCAAAGATTGACGTTTCAAGAAGAGATCACATGCAAAGAGGCTGGACGGCCACTACCGAAGAACTCGCCCCTGAAGAAGATTGCCGTGGACATACGGCAAGGCGTGCTCTATTTGAACAGCAGATTGACGCAAGATCGTTTGAGAAAACTGCCCATTCTACATGCCAAAGAACAGCTGACGAAGTTGATCGTACTACACACTCACAGTACGCTCGGCCATGGCAACAGAGAAACAGTACTCAACGAGCTCCAGCAGCGCTATTATATCATCGGTCTACGCAGTTGCCTCAGATATATCTGCAATAGATGCCAGTGGTGTCGCACATACAAGGGGGTACCTCACAAAATTCCCTTGGGCGACTTACCACCCGAAAGGCTTATGCATAACCAGCCCCCGTTCACCGCCTTGGCTGTAGACTATTTTGGACCAATGCAGATAACAGTAGGCCGCCGCCATGAGAAACGGTGGGGCGCACTCTACACGTGCCTCACCACACGAGCCATTCATGTGGAGTTAGCCACCTCTCTCTCGGCTTCCTCCATGATCATGACACTAAGAAGGCTAATGGCGCGGCGCGGCACACCTACTATTATTTACAGCGACAATGCGACAAACTTCCGAGGAGCTGAAACAGAAATTGCAGAAGCACTAAGGGCCAACGAAAACGATTTGACTGAGTACGCAGAGAGCAAGGCCATCACATGGAAGAAAATCCCACCGGGCGCACCCAGCATGGGGGGCGCTTGGGAAAGAATGGTACGCTCAGTCAAAACGGCCCTTTACACCGTACTGAAAGAAAAATACCCAACAGAAGAGGTACTTCATACTCTCATGCTCGAGGCAGAGCATTTGGTCAACTCCCGACCGCTGACGCCAGTCAACCCAGACTTGGAACAAGAATCCTTGACCCCCAACCATTTTCTCATTGGTAGGTCATGTGGCATGTCACCATTCGGGAGCTTTAGAGACCTAAAAATGACTACAAACAGCTGGAAGGCGGCTCAAGCTATGGCCGACGATTTCTGGAACAGATGGATACGAGAATACAAACCTCAGCTACAAGTTCGACGAGGGCACGTATCAAACGAACAAACAATCAAAATCGGAGACATCGTACTGATTGTAGACCAGACTATGCCCAGAGGCACATGGCCAAGAGGGCAAGTAACTTCTGTTTTCCCAGGCCCAGATGGCCGGGTTCGAGTAACAGAAGTACGCACAGCATCGGGACTTATCCGTCGTCCAGCCTCTCGCCTCATTGTGATCAGCAGCGACTAGATATAGTGCTCGCGCACGAGGGGGAGATTGTTAATATTAGCTAGGTAGTTCATAAGTATAGCTAGGTAGTATGTAAGTTTGAGAAAGAGACTCCTTTAATTTTGTTTTGTTTAATATTTTGTTTTTATAAGTTAAAAGTTAATTTTTGTTCGTTTTATTGTTTAATTACTCAATTTTCACTATCTATTGTTTGCTATTAAATTTCGTGTATTTTTGTGTGTTTAAACTTTAATTTTACAACTTTTACAATTTTATCAATAGATTATAAGATTTAAAATGCCATGTGTATGCCAAATGTATGTGTAATTATCAATAAAGATGATGCTTACCCATTCCCCACCGACCTACCTCACCTCTTCTATCCCCTCCACACACCCAAGTAGGGCACTTGAACACAACCCCACTAGTTGCGCCCTACGTAAATTTACCTTATACCGATTCCTTTTCCTTCCAAAATCAGTTTATACAGTTTCATACATCCACTTCACTACCGAACCACGCTTCCTCCTTGCATCAATGTTTACTTGAAACAAGTGTTTTTACTGTCTTACGGCCTCCATGAACATCCCGATGAACCCTTGCTGCCACTGCTGACCTGCTGCAGCACCTTACAGTCCATTGCATGGACCTGAGCGGACCTGTCCGCAACAGTCATCTATTTGCTTATTGTGATAGTGTTAGTGTTCTATGTGCCTATTGTTACTTACCTATGCGTATTTATTGGCTTATATGATGTACTTATATGTAATATTTACTTACCCTTCTGTGAGGATTTTTTTTTATTAATAGGTTTTTAGGTACCTACTTAACTCTATTTTTTTGAAAACTATATTTAGGTAGGTATCTTTATAGTTGCGAAGAAGGTGATGCTGATTGGTATAGAGAACTAATATACTATTATCAAATAAAAAATATAGGGTCACTTCAAGATTTCAAGAGTTAATGAACTAAGTACCTAAATAGTAATACACATTATGTAACAAAAGGCTACAAGTGATACAGATGTTACCATTTTTTTACTATTACACTAAACATTTCTATCAAGAACAGGTTTTGCGTAGAACTTGTTTTTTCTACTTTACTTGTTTTAGCCAAAATATTTCTTTTTGGCTCATATGTAAAACATGTTGTCAAATGTTTTATTAAATATATCGTCGTCTAGTACCCATAACACAAGCCTGGAGCTTACTATGGGACTAGTTCGATTTGTGTAAGGTTGTCACTTGTCACCTAATATTTATTTATGTAAAATTTTGCAAAGGGTAAAGAAAAGTCTCAACAGCTGTAACTAACTACTACATAAGTATGTAATGTAATAATGACTAAAGGTGTAGGTACCGAATAGTTGCCGACAAATGGGTATAGTCGCTGCCATGTTCAAAAAGTGTCTCATAGAAAAAAACGGTTTACAAAAGGTTAGGGTCTTAGCTCTTAAACAAAACATGTTTTGCCAACCGTACCAACCCACGCCTCCTGACAAGAAACGCGTGCAAAGGAGAAAGGAGAAAACTGAGACGGGTCAGAGAGGGAGATCTTTAAGATACGTCACCATGGCAACGCGCACGCACACACGCGCAGAAGTAACGTACAACTATCCACCCCCGAAGTTTTAGTTATTAAGCAAATGCTTTGTAAACATTTTGGGTCCGGGCACCTTTAGTTTGCTTATAAATAGGTTGGGTGTTAAGTTTAAGCTATAGAGCCGTGTATTAGAATTTAGGGAAAGGGCTACCTTTGGTATATTATATTTATCTTATTTCTAACAGTGCCCTTATATAGTAAAGCTGGCGGCTGCGCCTACGTGTTGGTGTGATAGTACTCATCATCAGGATTAGGTTGAATACATAATCATAATTCATCATAACCTAGTCGTTTTGCAACTATGACGTCTCATCTATTTGGACATTTAGTAACTAAGCCATTTGAGGATCATGACCTTTTGCTAACATAATCCTTATGCAATTAAGACTTATACAATAGGGTATTTGACAACAATCAAAATAAATTAATTAACTCTAACCAGCAAATTACGCTTCCAAAACAGCCCGGATAAAATCATTCGAACTATTTACTATTTTCGTGTCACCAACGATTTTACAACGACGAAAACTAAAAATAAGGCACCATGTTGAGCATGACGTCACAAGATAGTATTTCATACTAAACTGCATACTTTCGGAGCGTTTTGACACTTCATAAAAAGAAGCCGATTTGAACTGTCATCAAGTACCTAGCCTATTAAGTCGTTCTGCCTATTTGTGCATTTCATGACGTAGACGTTTTGTTAAGTAAGTCTTTTTAAAACTACCATGGCAGAATACAATTTTGTCGTCCAGAACCAAACCCAGAACGAGGAACAAACAAAAGAGGTTGTACCTACTAGTACTTACCTATCAATGAGTAGATTTCTCACGACTTTTTCCCACACCTCTATCAATAAATGATAAAAATAGCATATTTTACTCAGATGAAACATTGTTTCTTTTTATATATAGGATTATATAATCGATGCTTTATTTGTCCGACGATAAGTTGAGAACCGTTTGTCTGATGTTCCTGGGTGGATTTCACAGCGTTTCAAACGCCGTCATCACCAATCCCGATATTATGATAACAATTTTTTAACAATTACTTAATTTTTGATCAAATCATGAAAAAAGTATTGTACCATTTTCGGATTTCATCAAAATAATGGGACACATTCTTAAAGAGAATCGTCGAAATTTCGGGATTGGTGATGACGGCAGTTGAAACGCTCTGAAATCCACCCTCCTGAAGCTTGTTAGGTTACGTGTCGTCAAATTGAATATTTAAGGAATGAAATTCATATAATTTCGAAAATATCTCATTATCGATATTGAATATAATAAAATGGATATTTCAATATCGCGATACTAGTTCGATATTCCCGGCGTGCTTTTTAAAGGTTTGCCTTTGTTTTATTAAGTCCGTGGAATTGTGTTGAGTCAAGTGTATCAATATACCACAAAGTTTCAAAAAGATGTATGCAGCTCTTATTATATTATTCAGTAAGGTTTATGTATACATATTTTGGAACTTTGTGTGGATATTTATCTTAGCCTTGACTGTACATAGTAGTCCATTACTAAAGTCAAAGACATTCGAATATTACGAATTTCAAATCACGGCTTGGTGAATAAAAGATGTAAGCGACTGTGACGCTCATAATAAGAGGTGTCTTTACCGCACCAAAGACACTACCTATAAACCTTGTACGTGCCTTAGCGCCCGTCCGTATCTTATTTAGGTGTGAAATATCGTGAAAGTTCGGCCCCTAGCGGCAGTAAAGGAGATGAAATATGTCTTAGGGGGGCGCCTTAAGCCAGGGAGGTATTAGGGAGGTCGTTAAGGGGTGCCGGCTGATTATAGCTGTATATTATGATTGGATGGGCTTGGGAAATTTAAGAAGTGCTTTTATGAGATTAGTTAATGGGCATATAGGTGCTAACAAATTAACTACCGACATTTTTACAGTTGCTAATACTCGGCCCTCTGACTACATTTAAGTATAAAACATTATAGGTTTTTTGATGTTTTTTTTTGAAGAAAACTGAGTGAAAAAATGCTACGTAAAAACACCCTGTTAATGATATTATAATTAAATGAGCCCTTTTTAATAGATTCTAGAACCTCTTTTATTACCATTTAACTGGTCACTTCACATTGATAAATCAAATTGAAAATACTTGAATGTCAATGTCATGCTAGGTACCTATTTGTTGTCTGGTTGTGTTAGTTGCAAATCAATCAGGTGGTTATTTTTAGACAGAATTATAATTTATTTTATTTGTTCGGTAAATAAGAACCAAAAAAATTATATGAAAAGTTTTCTTAATTTCTAGTTAATGTTAATTATTATAACGTAAAGTATCTTCTCTTAAAATATCTGTAGCTAATTTCTTAGCGCCTTATATTTTAGCTTATCTACAATATTGTTACAGCCTCATTTATTCATTAATGAAAATAAAATATGTAACCATTCGTATTATAATTAATAACAACATGTAAATAATTTAGATTGGCAATTTTCATAATTAACAATATTTCATGCAACTTTAATAGTATATTAAATTTTGATTTAACCGAGCCATAGTAAATAATAGTTATAAATATACATTATTTTTAGGATTCCGTACCTCAAAAGGAAAAAACGCATAGGATCACTTTGTTGTCCGACTGTCCGTCCGTCCGTCTGTCGGCCCGTCTGTCAAGACCTTTTACCTCGGTAACACGTGGAGATAACAGTTATTGCATTCATAATTTATTACAACAATATAAAAAAATACTTTTAAAAATATTTTTGGACTTTGTTTATCGCACCGTACTGTATTTATTTGTTCAGTAATCCTTGCAACTATCGACACATAAACATCTTCTGTCAGTATTTGTGTACTAATCGTAGTGGTTATAGGCAGGCATCGGAAATTCGGATGCTTAGGTATATACTATATACCTAAACTTTGGCGTCGGTGAGTGTTATGGAGGCGGACTCAATTTAATTTTATTATTAAATTTCCCGGAATTTCTAAATTAACTTATTAAACTGCAATAAACGCATACCTACTACTACATAAGTATAATAATCATATGAGTTTTATTATGTTTGTCAGTCAATCTCTCATCCAGTCAGTCAGTATGTCGGTGTGTAGGTGATGTGGAATGTGAAATCAAATGTGGCATTCTGCTAATCTGTTTTTTTGCGAATCTGGCATTTTACGAATCTGGCATTTTGCGAATCTGACATTTTGCGAATCTGACTTTTTGCGAATCTGGCTTTTTGCGAATCTGACATTTTGCTTTTCCGGTATAAAGCGTCTAAACCTTTGAATCTTGTATAGAGGATTGTCTATTTACTTGGAGGTCAAGGGTAAACGCGGTAAGTGATTATAAAATAATGTTTAATGGCCAACGTACATTACGGCCTACGGGCTAAGGACTACTGGCGAGCTTCGCCGTATGGCTAACATATCGGGTCACGCTATATGTTAGCTATACATAAAATGTGTCACCACACTTGAATCTTTCAATATTTAAATGTAGTACTTTTTCAGTTATTTTCCGTATACTCGTTTTTTGAAGTTGGGTTAAAATAGCCAAAACCTAAACATATGTGCGAGGTACATTATCGTGACGTTTTGTATAATCGCGGAGTCCCGGAATCTACATTTTAAAAACAAAATTTTAAGAAGCGGGTTCCGAATTTGCTTAACTTTTTCCGAGATTTTGCCAACTTTAGGTACAAAAGAATTTGAATTTCCGATGCCTGGTTATAGGCTATGTAGGTTATAGGTTAACGCGGGCTAATTTTCCGCAACTCGAAACCAGATATGCGCCTATATGCCTATGTATCTATGGGTTCAGTAAAAAGTTTGTCACTTCTCTCTTAACCTTGCCCCATTTCGATCGAATCATTAACCCCTACATTTTTAACCCTTGCAACTATCGACCGTCATTCTCTGACAAACTTGTTTTGCATAAGTTAGCGCCCCCCGCGATCTCCCGGCTCCCCCTAGGGTCTGGCCCCCTCTGAGCCGCCTTCAAATTATCCCCCCCATCGATTAGGTATTTTGACGTCAATCTAAGCAACAGATTGCAATAACTGAATTAGTTAGACGGATTTATTAAAGGAAGCTGGGAGGTTTGGAGATAGATAAACTTGTACATTTAAATGTTGGAGTCTAATTGGGAGTGAAGTTAATTGACGTTTATTTTCTAGGTAATACTTTCATTTTGGGTAACTATTATGTAATTTAATTGCATTTTATCATAGTGTCATACCATACCATATCATCGGTTACACATTTTCTCATTTCGACGGATGACAACCACAACTCATTAATTACATAATTGAATTTATGCTACACCTGGCCACCTGGCCATAAAGTGGCCTACGCTTTCTGGCCAAGTGTAGACAGTAAACGATGTACACAACACGGGAAGTAATAAAGAAAGCCCTCGATCGCATATTTACGTCCCTCGCTTGCAGCTCGGGCCGCAAACTTCTGCGATCTCGGCCTTTCTTTGTATTACCACCCTAGTTGTGTAATGTACTATTATGCCAGATCTGGCCATAAAGTGACTTTTTCCGCACGCTGCGCGTATGGAAAAAGCCGCTTTCTGGCCAAGTGTAGACATAAAATGATGCGTTACTTTGCGGAAATCCATGTCAATTAAGACAAAAATATTGCTTTGCTAATCCGCGATATGATAACGTGTTAGTCAATTAGTGCTAGCCGTTATAATCACTTGCGTATTTTTTCATGCATTCACATGCAAATAAATACAAAAAATCACCACCAAAAACACGAAACTCGCTCGACACGTGTTTCGCCTTTCTACGAGGCATTCTCAGGAGAACCTGGAGATGTTGAACGTCCGGCGTCCGTTGATGGAACCAACCGACTAATTAAGTTCAAAAATTAAAGTTCCTAACAAACAACTTTATTACAATAACATCACGGTTTATATTCCAATAATTTCAATGATGTTAGTTACTGAGTTTTGGTTGTCACCCGACGATTAAGACTTTTAAGAAATTAATTAAAACTTATATTTAGGTTAAGCTTGAAATGTAACGAACTTTTAGAATAAATATTGTTTGTTCTTCTTTTGCTTCTTCTATTTGAATTAATTTTCTGAATAAGCAAGCATTGAATGAATGATGGTACTTGGGTAAATATGTACAGTCGAGTTCATTTACATGACACATAAAACATTACATATAAGAGAACTAAAATATCTGAACTGAACACCCTTTTATGCTCCTGACGATAGGGTCGTGTTCAGATATTTTTGTTCCCGTAAGTGTGTAAATGTAAATGAACTTGACTATACAGTTTCTTTTGTTGGCTCTAAAAACAGCTCACACACATATATCAACGCTTAAATATTATAATTTTATGTTCTTGTATTGGATCTTTAAGTTTCGTTCAAAATTCTCAAAATATTGAGGGAAAAAAATTTATTAAATGGAACGTCGCCAATTGGCTCGATATACCTAAATCCTCTTGTGATTACATTTTTTAATCATTCATGTGAGTGAATAATCTACATGATATAATTTTAACCCGATGTTCATAGCTTTGCGATTCGAGAACATCTTAAAATTACATTAAACCATGTGACACAGTATAATAGCAGTAACTTTTTCTTCCTACATAAGGTACATCGCGCGCTAGCTATGGCGCGTCTGTGGGACTACGTGTCGCGCGCTCCTAAATGGCCGAAGTTTTTTTTTTCTTTTTTTTAAACCTGACAAACTCACAACCCATAACCGGGCATAGTGATTGTCGGGCCGGGTGGTTGGCCGTTGCGGCCCCTGGGCTCGAACCAGGTCGCTGGCCAGACCACCCAAGGGCGTCCGACCGTGTGCCGTACACACAGTCGGCACGCACATCGGGCTGGGGCCGAAGTTGGACTACTTGTTCATCTTTATACTTCGATATAGCGCACTATTCGTCATAGCATTAGCAGCTTGTTCTAATTTTAAGCCCTTTGTCAGTCAAACAGTTCAAGAAAAAAATCAATAAGCCCTAATAGGCAAGAGGGACAAATGACCCAATTTCCTTGAGCAGTCCCTTCAGTCGCCCGTGAAGGGGCCGTCCCTACACCCGGCTTAGCAAAAGGTCTTATCATATTAGAAACAGTTCTGCACTTAAACCCTTTTGGTACTAAAGGTTACTTTTTAACAAAAAGGTCTTAATTTGTTAGGAATAGTCTGAGACTTAAGCCGTTTTGTCTGTGGAGGGTGTCTATTTGGCCTAGTTAGGTAGGTGCGCGGAAACTGTTAGTTTTTTAACCGTAAGGAGGTTGAAGTGATTTGTTCGAATATGCGACCATTCGAGTCTAAGGGTGTTAGTTATTGGGTTGAAATTGTTTCGCTGTTCAGCACCACTATTCATATTTATTTATTTTATTCAATCTTTATTGCACAATAGGTACAAAAAGTACAAATGGCGGACTTATGCCTTAAGGCATTATTTACCAAATATTTTGTTAGAAGAGAAAAGTTGGACAAATTATATTCCTCGGGCAGGATTCGAACCTGCGTCTCCGACGGCTTACCCACTAACGTATAAAGAATGTTCAACGGCCAAGTCACACAACATTAACTATAATAATAAAGAAATCGCAGTAAGGAACCTTAGACTTGGCACGACTTTGTCTAGATTTCATTACTTTTTAGAGATAAACGAGCAGCTCCATCGAGACTTGGCTAGTTTTTTACAGAATGTTTTTTGCCACTGCTACATATTCCATCCACAAAGTAAATTGTAGGTATGTTGTAGGACATACCTGTCGTATCGACAAACGTGTCCTCGAATTTTTCATTTCAACGACATTTCTCGGTAAGTATTCGTAAAATGTCCATGATTTTGAAAAGTAAGTATGTCAACATAAGTAACCACTAATCATTAGGTTAGGTTTGTTTATATCAGTCCCTAGAAAAAAAGAGTTTTAAGTAGTTAAACAAACATGTTTGTCAGCGATTTAAAATAGATTGTGAATATTTGGGATCAGCAGACTTATAAAGCAAACCTTAAATAACTTACAGATTTTATCTATGACCTTATTAAAGGTCCGAGTGCTCGACACTGGCCTAGTAGGTAGTCGCCATTTTGAATGTCAAGTCATTAGAAATAAAGGTGACAGCAGTGTCAACTATTGGGCATGAGCGTGTCGAGCACTAGGACAAAGTATAAAGACGACCCTATTATACTGTGACTGTGACTAGGACTTTTACTTTAACCAAGGACCATTAAAACAAGAGGACTGTCATTCTCCATACTTTGGATCGTACCCCGACCGCAAGGGGATATCCAGGCAAAAACTAGATGGCGCTAAAAAGCTAAACATTTAAGAGGAAACAGGAGGGCAGTTTTTCCATACAAACGTAGTCCCCTGTTTCCTCCCTGGATAATGCCAGTATAGCAATAATTTTTTGTCCAAAAATCTATGGCCACTATTGATATGTTCCTATGTTTTCCTTTTTACGATAAATTAATTCTCAAAAGAGATATTAACCTTCAAAAACCTAAAAAAAATGCCAGATTTTCCGCTGTGTTCACACATCCAGAAAACAAAATTGACTAGATTATTAAAAAAAAGGAAAACATAGGAACACGGCCAAAGCCTTTCTTTAATGTTTAATGAAAACATTAGTTAAATAGGTTAAGTGTTGGGGAAGAAATCAGGGGACTACGAAACGTTGTTTTCATGAAATTTTAAAAGGTATTTTCGGTCGAAGCTGCAGTTGTCTCTATCGCGCTCTGCGCGGGAGAGGCGGGCAGTGCGGGACAGCGACACATTTTACAAATACCTAATTTTCAATTCTGTCCACCTTACTGTTTCCTCTTAACGATGTTATATTGAACAAAGAAACATAGTACAATAACAATTAGTTCGTAAACAGCTAATAATAAATAAATTCTAACATTTAAATACTGTGTCACGCTTGCAAAGTTGAATAATTGTAAATAATATCATTCTTATACCAAGCTTTTTGTATTTGCTTTAACTAAATTTGCAAAATCCATTGTGTAACGTCCGCAGGACTTGATTCACACCGACTTGCTTTTCAGTCCAAGAAAAATAGATATTTCAAATTTATGCCCAGTTGACCTCCGAAAATATTGTCTCTACGCCACTGACACATAGCTACCTATACTTAACAATAACCTCACTTCAACCCTAGAAGTTATTTATTAAATAACTCCTCAAACGCCGAGCATCTCAAATTACCTGAGCAGTCATCAACCCTAATCAGGACGCGGGCGGGTCCGTTGAAGAATGAGAGCAATCTTGTGGTAATTCTACCCAGCGGCCGAACTATCGCCACAGCGCCACTGAAAACAGATAATCTACTAGTGAAGGTTCATATATGTAGGTACTCGCAATTTGCATGGGCTAGAATCATCGTGTAGTCCGGGGGTTCCAAATCTTTTTCAGCCCGTGGCGCAATTACAAGTTTAGTAAGTACTTTGTCACGGCGCCCTACCCTAGTTCGCTACAAAAATAGTACATTACATACCGAGGCCGGTAGAGTAAGAAATGCGTCAGATAACATGTAATTATCGGCCGAGGCGAAGCCGAGGACGACAAACATGTGATCTGAGGCTTTCTTATTTACTGGCCAACAGAAAAATAGTATATAAAATACTATTTTTCTGTTCGACGGAGCCAGAAATCTTGAAAACGGCAAGGTGACGCTTGCCGGCCGGAGGGCAGAAATAGTACATTGTGCACCGAGGGTAGTAAGAAGGGGATTACTAACGAGAGGCTATTAGAAGCCCGACGCCATAGGCGGAGGGCTTTTAATGACTCGAGTTTGTAATCTTCTTACTGCCCGTGATAACTACACACAATGTTTTTCATCACATTTGCGAGGAAAAAAAATAAAACATATAAATGAAATAAACTAAACGCACCCGCTAAGAGACAACTTCAACTGTCAACTTTTTCAATATAGTCTTCCACTGATAATGCAAAGAACTGCGTTTAGTTTTTAAACTTGACAGGCAATGTCGCCAGATTGTACCGATTTTCAAAATAAAATTTTAAACTAAATTAATTTAATTGCATTAAAATAATCGCAAAAACTACGGAAATAATAGTAAAATATACCATATAAGTTTTATTTACACTAAAATTGGTTTTGTAGCCAAGTTTTGAAGATGTGAAATAGCCTTGGCTGATTCGAAACCTCCTTAGTCTGAAATGACGTACGACTTTTAAAACTAAACTCATAACTCCCGAGGGAGTTATAGATTTTCATACAGTTTTTCCTCCCGTGGGAGTTATAGATATTTGTAACCCACGGGGGGTAAATCGGCTCGAGTTGGGCTATAAGCGCGCGTGTTATAACACCCTTTATGAGCAAGTGTGATGAAAAAGGTATTATTGCTTTATAGGTACCCGCGAATATTTGTAGTTTTAGATAATGATAGAGGATCGACTCACGGCGCCCCTCTTTACTTTCTACGGCGCACCAGGGCGCCGCGGCGCACACTTTGGGAACCCCTAGTCGTTTTAGACAGAGCACACTCTTTCGGTTCGTAGTTTCCTGTTCAGAACCTTTACGCTCCATTGGCCATTGATTATTCGAGCCATATGCTGAGCCCAGCTCGTTGCCACTGCCAGTTTCAGTGTACAGAGGACAGCAGAAATGCAGCGTGTGTCTGCCCCCCATAAGCAGTGCCGTAAATAGCCTTTTCTGCGCCCTGTGCGAGCTTCTGACTGCGCCCTTGTTTTTTACCTAGGGTTCTGCCTGGTCTGGCCATTCTTGCGCCCCCCAGAGTCTACGCCCTATTTAAGGCACTGCTCATAAGATGGTCTGATGATCTGGTTAAGATCGCCAGAAGTCAATGGATGCAAAAAGCGTACTACCGTTCGTTGTAGAAATCTTTGGGAAAGACCTACGTTCAGCAATGGACGTCCCCAGGTTGAAATGATGGTGACAAACCCTTCGCAGCACTACTGAATTGAGCTAGTAACGAGTAGTACAGTCAAACTTAATGAGGGCACCAGTGGCGTGCCGTAAAAGATATCCTTGGACAAGCCAATGCACATTTAGTGTACATTTTCCTTAAGAGCTGTAGAATAAGGATCTCAAATGCGTGATATTAAGCAAGCCGGTAGGAATTGAGTTCTATTGACGCCACGCTACTGGAGGGCTTATGCATTAGCAGCAATAAAGGTTCGATTTTTATATTTTTCCGAGTGGGCAAACGGTTACCTTTCTGGTCATGTGGAATTTTGACTTGAATAAAATTATTCCCACCTCGAATTAAAAAAAATCGAAGAAACGCCACCTTGTACTCTCTCTTTACAAAAACGTACCTATTTTATTTGATACTGACGGAGCTGACTTAAGCTGCGTGGCATCCCTACACACAGCTATAGTTATATATAGTAGTGTACATATAGTATGTTTGCGGAGGAGCGTTTTCATTAAAACTTGCATGGCTTCGTCGATCGTCTGTTTACAACGCTATATACCTACCGTGATATAGATGTAGGGAGTGCGAAGATATGTATATTTAGTGGTGGAGGTGTGAAATCGAAGTTATTTGAATTTTGAAATTGGAATGCTTATGAGAACTACCGTACGCAGGGTGAAAAACGGCGTAACTGACAGTGACGCTTATACAGGGTGATTAGGGAGACGTGAGCGAAACCAACCCATCACTCACTGGATTCACCATCGTAATTAAGTGAAACACCCACATATTTTTTCCTTTCTTTTTACATTTTGTTATGCACCTAACAAAAGTCAATTCTCTTCTCTACAATCATAGTCATTCTAAAAGTAAGATGAAACCTTTTTAAATATTATGACAGCACTTTGATTAAGAAAAAACAAAAGTCACTGTCATTTTACGAATTTCAACGTTTAAAAAAAAATCACAAATAAAGCAAAGAGTATTAGTACTCGACGGAAGTATTCTAATTGTAGTTTGACCATGAAGGTCGTAAATAATTTGAGACTAGTCTTCAACGCCAAAAAAAACGTAAATCTGACTAATACTGGTACGGAACAGTAGCTTATAATTTACTGAATTCAAAGGGATGGTTTCGCTCACGTCTCCCGAATCATTCTGTATACAGGATGGAAAAAATCTATGGGCCCTGGAGGGGAACAACCTTAAATCCTTTTTACTTAAAGGAAACATTATTTTATTTTTAAAAAGAACCCAAACTGCATTCAAAGATTTTATTAAATTATATTGGCTTTTGTATTGGAATTGATGGTAAAACAAAATTAATGATGGATTTCACGATCTTTTTTACTTGTAAGACCAAATGTTTATTAGAGAGATTCTATCTTAAACAATAGTCCTATCGATTAGTAGAAAAAAATAGGGAGTGCTAATTTTTTGAATTTTTTCCCGCGTAAGACAAGCGAATTTTAGAAAACCTTTTAATGCAGTTTTGTTTCTTTTAAAAAATAAAGGAATGTTTCCTTTCAGTAAAATGAGCTAACTAAAGGATTTAAGGAAGTTCCCCTCCACTGCTCATAGATTTTTTCCATTCTGTATACACGATTTTAAGCTAAAATGGTCATTCACATAATAACTACTATCAACACGCGGGATATTTACCATGTTTTTATGAGTTCCCGATATTTCGGCACTAAAAACAAACATATATATGGTAAATATCCCGGTGTTAATAGTAATTATCATCCTGTATATTTTAGTTAGCCACAGCACTCAACTCATTCTTACAAACATGCCGCCTAACAGACGTGCGTCTAATAAGACTGCTTTGTCTGCAACAGACAAACTTGCGGCACGAGTTGCAAGCTATTCTCTGTTACTTGTTAGCAACTAGATGAGTTTGTACATTGTAACACTCCACACCCAGTATCTAGTAAGGCTAGGAATGCTGTATGGTATGTAGTCATAATAGTACATTACATACCAAGGCTAGTAAAGTAAGAAATGTCTCAGATCACATATAATTAAACAAACATGTCATCTGAGGCTTTCTTATTTACTGGCCAAAGTTTGTATACTATTTTTCTTTTCGATGGAGCCAGAAAGCGGCATCTTCGTTTAGCGCAGCGGTCGGCAAAGTGACGCTTTCCGGACGAAGGGCAGAAACTGTCATTTTCCGCAGGGAAAAATGCCACTTCGTGGCAGGAAAATGTAATTAGTATATTACGCACCCAGAACGGTAGTAGGTATATTAATGATGACCCAATATACAATTTTAAGCTAACATAGTCATTCACATAATTACTACTACCTATTTACTCCCGGATATTTGGGTTCCGTCAACTTTTTGGCCCACACGACGCTGTCCGCACCTTTTAATAAAATTGTCGTTGTAAAATAACGCCTTTAAATAAAGGTTTGCCTATGTTTATATTTATGATGTATGTTAGAACGTTGAATGCCCCGTCTCATAAACCTCATTAATATAAAAAAACCTTATTAGAAGCTCGATTTCTTGATAACTCCAGACTCTAGAGACATTTTCGGTAGCGTTGTTTTTACGAGTTCGGCACTGCTGCAAGCGCCATCATCACGCAGTAACATACATGGTAAATATCCCGGTGTTAATAGTAGTTATTAATGATGACCCAGATCGCATGAGTTTGTCCCGAGATGTAAACGAAAATACCATATAAAAAGTTTTCTTTCTCGGTTTTAAGTTAATGGTTAAATCTCGTTTCTTAGCACCTTATATAGCCACAGATAATGACAGCATAGACAACTTGAAGAGTAGAAGTCTCAAAATTAGTTAAGGTTAAACAATAGTATTATAGGTAGTTTCACGAGAGTTGAGGTGAATGGTTACACACGCAGCTACATGAAGTACTCATTGCAAAAAAGTGAATGAATGAAATGAATGAGTGAGTAAATAAACACTAAGGCTATAGTTTAAACAAACTTTTTGGTCTATCTTGCAATTCACTGTTGAACCTGCTATCGGTACGAAAAAAGAACAGTAATTTCAAAATGCCGCTGTCATTACATGACAGTGTTGTTGTGTGCGTGGCTCTCGTGAAACTACCTATACCTACATTACATACCTGCGACGGCACAACAAAGAATGTCTCAGATCGCAGGTATTTGATTTATATGCGATCTGAGGCTTTCTTTTATTACCGCCCGCGGTACCTTAGCACAAAATTTTACGCCTCCCCCAGGCCATGAAGTGGGATTTTCCAAACGCGTAGCGGGCCATTGTTGCCACTTTATGACCAGGTGTGACGTAAAAACGCATGGGAAGGCAGGAATTCAAGCTACATGCAAGAAATTATTTTTATATTTTTGTCACCTACATAAGCTCACTTCGTCGAGAGAAGATTGAAGAACTAATTTGGTAAAATGTTATTGCTATAATAGACCTTCCATATCTCATGTTATCTTATTATTTAACTTCAAAAATGTAAATTAAAAATAATTTCTTAAAAGCGCCAGAGATAAATATTTCAATTTTCAGTAGGTACCTACCCGCTTTGACAATTCGACAATGGCTCGATTCTTCACAATAAAGATTCCATCTCATTTTCTACAGAAAACCCTTATAAAACAAGGTGCGGCCAGCGAACAAAGACACCCCGCAATCGACAAGGCCGCGCACGATATTTAAATCCCCCCACTAGCCTTAGAAACAAACAAATCGTCCCTCCCACGGGGGGCAAAATGGCCGCCTTATACCACCGCATCTTACAGGCCCCAATTCCTACTTCCTTGCCATTACCCTGGCACTGCTGACTAAACATAATCGCCCAACTTCCTTACGGCTCTACCCTTCCGGGAACTGTTGATCCACTATCCAAGCGAAAATCAACCTAAACTGCACCGCAATAAAACTCAGTTTCCCCTGCCTTGTGTTAACGCGGACAGGGCTCGCGAACATTTAAAATTTAACCTTAAAATTGTAACGCTAAAGTCTGTTTTCGGTTGGACGCGGGAGCATTTTCCAATTTTCCCAGAATGACCACTCCGAAGCACCCGAGTTAAGAACATCGGAGCACAAGTTTCGCTGTACGGTGTTCACGTTTGAATAGCGCGGGTGTCGAAACTTGTTTTGCGGGTTGCCCGTATGAATTTCTTAAACAAAAGATGGGGTTTGATAGATGGGGGAGATATAGTTTAATGATCTTAGTTTGGTCGTAATACGGTGCTGGGTTCGGTTGTTTTAGTTTTAGTGTTGCTTGAATAATTATGATACGGGTCGCCGTAAAAGCTTTGTACTCGCAATAGGATCAAAATCTGTTGTGTTGTGATGCTTTATAGAAACTAAGGGTTTAAATGCTGGGTTATAGGACACCCAACGTTGCTCTAGAAGAAAACAAAGCTTAAAATCGCATCAAAAACATAAATGTAAAAAAACTATGCAAATTGTAACAAAAATAATAATGTCAGAAAAGACGCCAAGTTTGGCAGTAGATTCTTAATTGGCAGTCTAAAATGTAATCACTTAATGCCACCTTTATGACCCACCCATCACCCATCTTAAGATTTTTGAGGATCTCATTTTACTGCTTGCTTACTCGAGTCAAAATCTAACAATTGTCATATCTATTGCTAATGATAATGACCAACATTCAAGATACCAACTAACTAAGACAGCATCAAACAGTCGGATTACGTATTCGAAATTCTCAAGTGCATTCGTACATAGCTTCATAACATAAATAATTAATTCAACTCGTAAATGAAAGTAACAAACACCTAACATTACAAAACACTTCTTCAGTACCTATTACATACCTGCCTGGCTGGATTTATGAGCTCGAAAAGATGACCTCGGCAAACATCGTCAACACACCTTTACATTTACATAACTGTATACCTACGTCTATGCTATACGCTATCATATATGTACACTAAAACCTTCAGTGCCACATAGCTCATCTATTAACCGCTCTAAATTCTCCATAAGCGGTCTCATATAACTCGTAGGCACTTGTAAATAAGAGATCCTCCTGCAGTGGGCGATAAATTTTAGAGCAATTAGACTTAATCGCCGAGTAGAAAGCGTGCGATCTTCCGCCGACGATCGATCGCAGGCGGATGCAACCTTTGGACACGTTTATTAAATAAATAATTTGGAGATTCTGGAATTGAACACTAAAAATTTAAAATGACGATAGAACCTTCATTACAGAACGGAAAACAGTAGGCGGTCTTATCATTACATCTTTAAAATCGTATTTCGTGCCCTAGTCATCCCCAAAGGAGCATCGCACGCTTTCCGAAATAAATTTGATAGATTATAAACACCATTTTCTACTCTATCCTTCCCTTATTACATTTACTAGGGGTCAGACCTCCTGAATGGGCATGTGTGACGCTTTAATATTATCCTATCCATCCTTTTCTAACCAATTCAATGCGAAAAGACGAGTGATGTGTCGTGCGGTTAGCGAAGTAGTTAGATATCAGTTGTACTTAGCACTATTTTGGCTGTTCTTGGTTTTCATCTCTTAGATTGCTACGGATTTCAGAATTACGACATAGCGATATCATATATGATAACGTTATGCCTGTCAAATTTCGAACGTCTTCCATAGGTATAGGTTTTGAAAGGTGTTCCAAAAAAACCGTGTAAAAATGGTTTTTGAGCGCATTTTAGAGAATTTATGAAAGTACATCAACCCTACTATATACTTTTAATATCGATACCCTAGAGCACAATCATAAATTTTCTGAAAAAATATGTTTTTGGTTAATAAGTTACTGCACAAATCTATAAAGTAGAAGTTTCATTGGTAAAATCTTGTTCATTACTGAATAAAAAAAGGTCATTAATTCCAGGAGAAAAAAAACAGTGAGACATGAAAATTATCCGCAACAAGCATCGTCAATCTTAAAAATAATAATTAAAAAATGAAAGCCCCACAAAACACACAAAAAAAAATGAACCTAATAAACCCCCACTCTGCATCATAACTGATCCAAAAGTCCCCATTATGCTGGCAGCATTGCCCCGCTGAAAAAAAAATTGTAAAATTTAGTACGAGTGTGAATTAGACTACCTATATGTACAGTCAGGGAAGTTTGTAGATGACCAGTTTCAAAACTATTTCGCTTGCAAAGCTCACCTTGTCCAGACCCGCCCCTCAACGAGCCAACCAATTAGGGACAAACACTTTTTTGTAAAACCATCTGTTTTTAATTACCACGAATGTTTTGACGGTCTGTCAATTGATTTTGACTCAACCACAAGTTGCATCTTCGAAGTCATTGTGATAGCGTGATTTTTTTGTGTAACACGTGCACGCTTGTATCCAGACCGCGGCCTTTAACAAATGCAAATGCCTATGTTTTTTTTATTTATACATATTTTTTAACCTGAATACACTCCCGCCAATCTAAATATGTGTACTTAAATAGTAACAACGAGTTTGGAGTGTCACATAATTATCTTGTAGTTACAATCACTTTAGCCAAATTATTTCTATAATCATTGTAATTATTCTCGAAATACATTACTAATAGCTTAATAATTAAAAAAAAACAAGTTGTCAAAAGCAGATCGTTCTTTAGCGATAAGACCACTTGTTATTTTTTGCCACTGCTTACATTCCATTGAGATATGCAATTTGAACTACGTGGACTGGGGTTACTCTGATTCACGGGGTAACATTGATCATCGATTTTTAAACCCAAATACCTTTGATTTTGAACACGTTTATTATAGTACAGTGCATTACACAACTAGGGTGGTAATACAAAGAAAGGCCGAGATCGCAGAAGTTTGCGGCCCGAGCTGCAAGCAAGGGACGTAAAAATGCGATTGAGGGCTTTCTTTATTACCTCCCGTGTTGTGTACATAATTTTGTCTACACTTGGCCAGAAAGCGGCTTTTTCCGTACGCGCAGCGTAAACGTGCGAACACGTTTATTAAGTATTTTTATTGAGGTAGCCTACCTTAATAATAAATTGTTCTGAATGCATTCAAAAACTTATAGTTGAAAAATCGATGATTAATGTTACCCCGTGAATCAGAGTAACCCCAGTCTACCGTATACTAAGTTCCTTTGCTCAGAATACAATATTTTAGAAATATCTGTTGAAATCGAATCGAAGTTTGAAACAAAAGCCGGGTCTCGGGGTCCTTTTTTGTGACATTTTTTGGTCGTTTTCTTTGTTATAGAACCCTCGGTGTGTCTTAACATTTGCTTTAAAAAAAAATTGGCTTCTTGAACCATCATTGGTCAGTAGAGACTCAGTAGCCGCACGCAAAAGTGACCCTTAAGGTGGTCATGCGAAATCTTCCCTGACTGTACTGTATTCTATCGGACATAGAACTAAACGGTTGGCGGCGCCTGGCGCGGAGGTTTACCCGGCAGCGGCGCTCAGTTTATAGCGACTCGGCTCGAGGCGTCGTAATAAAATCTTGGCGCGTCGCTTTATGAATATTGCGCGCTGTAAAGATAAGTGCGAACGCCAACTGAGCGCCGTAACTTGCATTGTATTTGTTCCGTTTGTTTCTAGAAGCTGTGACCGGTTTTAGGAATAAATTACCCACAGCCTGTTAGAGTTTCTTAGAGCACTAATTGGTTCCATATTTCATTGAATTTTGAATACATATTACATATACAATTGTTAAAATAAAGATAAGCGCACCGCGCCAAACTGAGCGCCCTAACTTGCATTATATTATTTCCGCTTGTTTCTAAAATCTGTAATAGCTTTTGGAAATAAATTGCCCACTGTCTAAAATATTTTTTCGAATATGACAGTTACAATTTTGATAAGGTATTTAGCTATGGGCGAGTCGAGTTGTCTGATTCGAATAACTCGAATCAGACTCTAAGCGAGTTGATTCGAATAAAGTTCATTCGCAACTCGAATCAACTCTAGCTAGAATTGACACGGACCGGATAACAAATGCGAGTTATGCGAGTGCACGCGAGTCAGCGATTCGCCAACTAGAAACTCAACTCGACGAATAAGTACTTTGTTACGAATACGCTGAACTCGACTCGACTCGCCGATTCGTTTGGCTGCTGCCACGAAGCGGATCCCATCCGGTTGATGCGAGTCGAGTCAACTCGAGTCTCGATTCGAGTTGACGGGCGAGTGAACTCCAGTTATCCGAGTTGGAATAAAATCAACTCGTTTTTTTTTTTTTTTTTTTAAACCTGACAAACTCACAACCCACTTCCGAGCATTGTGATTGTCGGGCCGGGTGGTTGGCCGTTGCGGTCACTGGGCTCGAACCAGTTCGCTGGCCAGACCACCCAAGGGCGTAAATCAACTCGTAACATCGCTAAAGGTATTAACACACATGACACACAATTTGTAAAGATAAATGCGCCGCGCCAACTATAAGCGCCGTAACCTGCGATGTATTTAATTGTTCCGTTTTTTTAGAAGCTACGACTACTTTGGGAATTATTTTGATTCAGCCCAACTTCTCCCACTGTTGGACAGCCCACTCTGCACTTTTTTCTTTTGCACTGTTTTGGAAATGTTAAAGGACAACCTCACACAAATCGACCCAACTTAAGAAACGGTTGTACCAGACGACGATAAACATTTTTATATAATTAATTTTTTATGTCCATACTTTCGTCTAATTACTCTAATTTATTCACCAATGCTTTTTGCTACTTTTTACAACAGAATTTGTAAATTAATAAAAAACATGTTTAAATCGATAGAAAATATCCACGAGTCATGTTCAAATCTCACAATTTTTTTCACGCCATTTTTTGGAGGTTTATATGAGTATGTGCGTGCGTGCGTAGGTATTTATTTCACGCCTCAATGCACAATTGTAGAACCGATTTCATTTCTTTTTCATAAACGATGGCTGAACATTTCCGGATGTTTATAGGATACTCTCTATTTGGCTAATGTGAAGCAGAAATTAGGGTTCTCAGATTCCATCGCGAGCACCACGAGAGACCATCACGAAGCCGAAAGCATTTTCTAGTACTTAATAACAATGTTAACTTATAGTCTTTAACATGTAAGCGATGGAATCTACTTATTTATAAATAAAGCAAAGAATGTAAACCGTTAACCGGTTAACCCTTCAAATGCCCCGGCGGTCACCACTGACCCCGACTGCAGGTGACCCGCGTGACCCTACAATCGACAGGTCGGCTGTTGCGGATTCTTATAGTATAGCTACAAATGTTATAACAGCCAGTAATACTATAAGACAATTTTGACAATGCTGTAGTTTTGTACACTAATTCTATGAAACTGAAATATCCACCGATCTTGTCCTTGTCAATTTAAAAACAACATACTTAAAAGCCAGACGGAAGAATAACACCACATAGAATAACATAACATACTAGACGGGACTATTCAGCATTTTTAAATACAGACTTTTACATATAGATATTACTTTTCAGTTTATGTTTTTTGTAGCATTAAGAACTGTGCGTTCTATTTACACCACTGCAATAGACTCTCATCTAAGTGCCAAGATGATATTTTAATCTTATAATAATGATGAGTTTCATCTAAATAGAAATCGTAAAGCAACCCATCAAAATAATCTGAATAGTAACCACAATTGACCCCGCGTGTAGAATTGACCCAAATGACCCACGCTTTCAGTGGGCCGCCTGTGACCGTTACCTGTGTTCCCGTTCCCAGGGATTTAGGGCTGCATCTGAAAATAATTTTATTAAATTGAGGGTTCGTTTGGTATTTAATTTATATTTGGGCGATTCATTTAAAACAGACCAAGAAAAGAGATTTTTGATTTTAAGATTCTGAGTTGAATTAATTAATTTAATTTTTTTGCTAACATTTATTTTGTATGTTACTAAATGTACAGTTGTTTCTCTTTGCAGTAAAATATGTGCATTAATTATAATGTTAAAGAAAAATAATCTCTTTTTGATATCACAAAAAATGAGCAAAATAAAAAGACATGCACTGTCAATTCGTCCTGCATTTACAAGCTTGGATTACTTTTTACAAAATGGCCAGACAATAGGTACTGCTAAGACGATCTTCAGAATAAGCTTGTAAGTTGTAACGGTCATTTTTCTATTCTCAAATCCAGTTTAGATGACCTGGGGTCACAATGACCCCTACTTATAAAGTTCTCACGCCGCAGCATCCAAAGGGTTGACATTTTACTCATCTCACATCCAGTTTGGATGACCTAAGGTCAGCGTGACCCGGCGTTCCCACAGCATCCAGTCAGTTTACCTTACAACCTCCGGTTTATAGGGTCTGATCTGTGAGATTTGTGTCTTACGAGTTTTACTCATCTCACATCCAGTTAGGATGACCTAGGGTCACCGTGACCCGGCACCGGCGTTTCTCACGCAGCATCCAAAGGGTTAGCTTATGTCCGGTTTAGAATCAACTCTTTGAAATTTTAGCGTCTCGCAACTTTCTCACGTTCTGAGCGTTGATTGTCTAGTTTAAAGGCATAATAAGTTATACTATGAACAGTTGTTGTTGGTTGGTTGCATTCACTGTAGTTCAAGTAAGGCAGGTGCGAGTAATAAGGCGTAACAAAAAGGTTTAATTTTGTTTTTGTTTGTAATAAAAGTAATATTTCTTTGTTTATAATAATGAATCAATAGGTTAATTTACATTAGAATGCGTTGATTCGAACATAGTTTTTATTTCACTGCAAATCTTTCTTAGGCCTTATTACTCGCACCTAGTTACCTTATAGTACCCTTTACTTAAAGCTAGACACTGTTCTATTTAACACATATATGTAAATGATATTGCTCACTTGCTATTACCCAACTCCGTGCGTCACTTGTGACATGGTGTATACAATATAATGATGAGTTACTGTTAAATCACACACTACACATATTACATTTATGTAGGTACCTAAAGCTTTTTTCGCATTTTTAAGACGCCTCTTTAGAACAAACTGAATAATGTGTAGGGCTGATCAACTCGGTGATTATCTCTCTTAATTTTTGCGAACTTTCACGAAAACCCAACAAAATTTCATTATGAGTATATATTGTAGATCTGTAAACACGCTTAAAGACTTTGTACGGAAGACTATATTTTATAGCTAAGTGCGTGTAAAACTTCAACACAATATAAAAGGTCAATTTTCGGAAATATTTGCAAATTTGATTCTGCATTAACTGTGCACGTGCTTAAATTATGGATGGGTATAACATAGATCGGTATTATGAACTCGTGTTACAAGTTATAACTAAAGCCAAAACAAACTCGAACTAAACTCTAACTCATATGTATTAATGTATGTATACTCCCACATAGGGGGGGGGGGGGGGGGGGTATGTACCGCTCCGATAAGACGAGGTGGGGCGTGAAGACAGCGTGCGAAGACTGTCGGGAACTATATAATGTAGATACAACACGTGAGATAGTTTACAATAAAGATGCGATGAAATCGCTGCTAAAAAGGTGATGATGCACCGGAAAACCAGTGACGTGACGACGTGACTCATGCGTCACATTTTTAACGCGTGCCTCCCAAACTGGTACTTAAAATACGCATGGAAAGTACATCAACACTCGTCAACGTCTTTTGAGCAGCGGTGTGCACAGCATGTGCTAAAAACGTGACGCATGATGCAAGCCACTGCGTTTACGGTACGTCAGCCCCTTTTAAGCAGCGAATTGAGCGTGCATTAACTCCTATGTACTCGCACATAGGGGGGTATGTACCGCTCCTACAAGACGAGGAGGCGAAGACAGTGCGCAAAGACATGTCAAGAACTATACAGAGTAGATACAACCCGCGAGATATTTTACAATAACTCCTAGTCATATGTACTCGCACATAGGGGGGGTATGTACCGCTCCTATAAGATGGGGTGGTGAAGACAGCGTGCAAAGAAGTGTTGGTATCGATATAGAGGCTATACAACCCCGCGAGATAGTTTAGAATAACTCCACCTCCTCGTATGTATTCGCACATAGGATCGTGTGTAGTGCTGTAAGAAGGGGTGTTGAAGACACCGTGCGAAGACGTATCGAGAACTATACAGAACTGAGATATTCAACGAAGCAGTTGTGGATACTTTGTTTGCTCTTGTTTGTACACATGCTCAAAAAGAGGTACTTTTCGTAGCTGTACAGCGTGCGGAATGTTGTATTAACGCACTAGTACTTTTTACTTTTCAGCTAACTTTCGAACACTAAAGAACACATTTATTTGCAAATAAGTAAACTACAAAGTAATAATAAATACATATTTTTCTTGCTTTTTCATGTTTAAATTTAATTAAATTCTTTATGAAGTAAATAGTTCCCAAAATAGTTTCTTTTGATTTGGCTGAATTCTAACAACCGGTGCCATGCTTTCGTTTCATCGACATTTTTTCGCAAATGTATTAAAAAAAAGTATTTAACTCGTAATTTTAACCATATTACCTATGTATCCGTCACTTAGACTCAATACCGCAGTGAACGTATTAAATCAAAAGCAGTTATGACAAAGTGACAAATAAAACTTCAATCCAGCTGCTAACACTGTTACTTTCTTGTTTCAGGTACTGGACAAATTGAATCGAAGATTGGATTTCCGCAAGAGAACCTGATTCCTGGCATAAAACCTTTTAATAAACAACTCTCTGGTAAACATATAAGATTAAATTACAAAATCCAACAGCATAACACAAAACAGTAAGGTTGAAGATATGATGGACGCTAAAGGTCGGAATCCTACCTATATACAAGAAGACAAGCAAGCAAGATGACACGCAAGGGTGAAGAGTGCAGCCGCTTCCGTTCAGCGAGAGTTAATTAAAAATAGAGCGAGTTTCAAGCCTTCCCACACAGATGGATATTATACCACATACATGCTGTATCTCTCTTATTTTCCGCTTTCGCGGTTGCATCCGCAACCACACAGCTTCGGAGCCCGGGGTCCGCCATCCGACATTTTTTTCTCTACTTCGCACGGTCTTCTGCATTTCTAACTGTGAGACCATTGGCACGCATGTCATACCTGGCACATACAATACTGTATATACAGAAGGAAAACAACAACGCGGTCGATCGATGAGATTGTCAGATCTTATAAAATTGGCAACGAATTACGATCTAGTAGAATGTACGCAGAACGCAACTAATATCTGTGGAGAGTTGGAGTGAAGACACTTCGCAAAAGCTCTTGTTAGCGCTGAGAAGAACGACAACATCCCAGAGACAACGACATCATAACCACTACCTTTGTTAAGAGTGTACGACCGAAGACCTATTAGGAAATACGTGGTACGACTAAGAAGAGAGACTTGTACGGAGATGAAACAATCAGCATACCACAGGTGGGCGAATACGCTGATAATTCATTAACTATAAATAACTCGAAAATACTTTGTATCTAATTCATAAGTTTGTATCTTATACTATATCAGGGCTATTCTTCAGAATATGTCTGCGGTCACCACATTCATCTGGCCCTTTTTCATACTAAGCGTATGGAGACAGAGCAAGGAGTCGCAGACATATTTCTGAAGAATAGCCCATCAAGTATTTATAAGTGGTACCAAATTGGTGTAGTTCTCTTCGGGAAGGTTCTTGGAACTATATGCTCAGTCCATTGCCACTTTCAGAGGACTTAGGGTCAAGCCAGACGAACGTCATTTTGTGAGTACTTGTGAGCTGCGTAGTTTCAGCCGCAGAAATTCTCGACAATACATTTTGCGTCGCCGTGTGAATCGAACAGGAGTTTTGAATGAAATCGAATGTAGCAGAAATTACGCGACCGAAATTACGCCACTCACAACTCAAAAAATTACGTTCGTCTAGCTTCATCCTTAGAAGTTTAAAGCGCTCGAATGTTGTAACAGCTTTAGCAGTATATTTCGGGGCACGCTCGGGGAGCCGAAGCGACTTTCACGAGGGCGAAAGCAGTTTGAAAGTCGGCTGGTATTGATCGAGCGTCTTCCCCGCCCCCGCCCGCCTAATTTGGGGGTGCTAAGAAAATTACAACAATCTCCACGCTTTTCTAATGATTTTCGGTTAGCGCGCCAAGGGGTTAAGAATTCGGTTATTGCCGCTTGCTATTATGGGTATGAGCGGAAAAGGATTTTTTACTAAGGATACAATACAATACAAATCGTCGGGTGACAACCAAAACTACTCTACTAACAACATTGAAATTATTAGAAGTTAATTGGGTGACGGCACCAATCATGGACACGTAAGCACAGTAGTACCCAGTAATGGACAGCAAACATTTAGCGGCTTATAGCCGACTATTTATGGACTTTACCAGTTATGACCATCAGTTGTAGGTAGTTTAAAAAATTAGTGTCAGTTACTTAAAATATGGGTTTTTTATATTTGATTTCTTCCTGTCTATTACTGGTGCCGTCACTCTTGTTACTTTTTTTATCGTAATTAGTAAGTTTTGGTTGGCACCCGACGAAATATAGGTACTTTATTGTACACCAGTAAAACACAATTACAATAGGTATTAAGACAATTTAATAAGGTAAACAACAGGCGGTCTTATCGCTAAAAAGCGACCTCATCCAGACAACGTTTGGTTAGACGAATTGACCCAAAATAAACTGGAAAAGTAGGTGGCACGAAGGGTAACAAAAGCGAGAGCTAATTAGGTAAGGAATTTATCCTGATCCTATTTTATCCTCCTACCAATATTATAATGTGGGAGTTTGTGAAGATGTTTCATATTTACCCGACTGCGGCGAAGCTCAAAGGAGGGTTATGTGTTTGACCTGTATGTACACTCTAAAAAATCAGAGCCTACCAAGAGAGATTTTCTCTTTGTTGGCGTTAACTTGAATAAAACAAACAAGATATTAAACATATCAACGAAAGCCGATTAATTAAAACAGCAAGTTCATTGGTGATTAAAACAACAATCTAGAATCTTGATAATTTTAACAAACATATTCCTTGTTTCTATCATTATTTTCTTCTTTGTATGATTCGATCATGTTTAATTAGTTACCTTATACACCAATGTTTGTTGAATCAAATCAGAACATGGTTAATTGAACTATGATAAACAATCAATATCATCTTAGTTGATGCATCTAACGTCTTGTTAGGCTCGTATGGAATCAAGATGCTTGATTATAACTATCACAATCTTGTTAGGAGCAACCAATTTTTTTTTAGAGTGTATGTATGTATGTATGTATGTCCGTTCCTATGTCCGCTCGTAACTACTCAACGGCACAACCGACTTTGATAAATGATACATCATTAGATTCGTCTTGATGGCGCGAGTGTCACTGGGTGGCGCGAGTGTCGATGAAGATCGTTAAAATAAACAAAATGGCGGATTTTATGCACTTTTAAAGTGCACCGCGGTCGGGTTTTTTTAGTACTTAAAAATATTTAGTTTTTTATTATTAGTCTTAACCCGTTCACTATCCCCATACAAAACTATCGGACAATGTCACAAGTCCCAACTGTGCAATCAGTAGGGAAGTGGCCCCATAGTGGAAGCACGGACTCCTGAAGAAAACCTTCATGAGCCCACATCGGGGGCACCGGAACAGGGAACGTGTTAAGTAAAAGCCCTGTTCTAGGGCATTGCAAATGCAGTTTTGCTGTTATACCCAAATTTTACAATAAAATTATATATGCGAGGTCTAGACTTCGCAAATATATCAACACCCATAGGTCCACCATTTTGAAATATTTCAATCAAGTCGTCAAAATATAATTATAAAAACCCCTCACGAAATTTTACGAGTTCACGGATTTTCATTCCATGAAAACATCTACTTTTTGTCGCTTACGTAACGCTATGTAGCTACCCTAATAAAACTTATTAGCTGCTAAGAAACACTACCCATCGTAAAGCCAAGTTATGATATTACCGTACCGATATTCAGCTTCCTAATTTACATGTCAAAAGTATTAAAAGTGGTGTCGCTTACCTAACGTTTCCGTGGAACTCTCTAGAATCGATTGAGAAATGCGACCTGTAAAGGAGAACAGTCGAAAGCATTTTTGACCAAGCTGGAACGGATAATAATCACTAACCATGGTAAATATCTAATAATGTTTCGTAAGTTCCGAAAAACTCATTAGTACGAATCAGGATTCGAAATTTCGGACCCACGACCTCTGGTCGAAAGGCGCAAGTCCGAACCAATCGGTTACCATAGCTTTAATTTTTTTCCTATAACTAACATAATTTAGTGACTATATTCTGGGGCATTTTTTAATATTTATGCCACACCTGGCCAACAACAACAACGGCAATGGCCTGGGCAACAACGGCAACAACGGCAATGGCCTGGGCAACAACGGCAATGGCCTGGGCAACAACGGTTTTTACCGCACGCTACGCGTACGGAAAAAGCCGCTTTCTGGGCAAGTGTAGATATAAAATTATATACACAACACGGGAGGTAATAAAGAAAGCCCTCGATCGCATATTTACGTCCCTCGCTTGCAGCTTGGGCCGCAAACTTCTGCGATCTCGGCCTTTCTTTGTATTACCCTAGTTGTGTAATGTACTATTACTTGCTTCGATACTTATTGCTTAAATATTCGTCAGTAGATATTCATTTATTGTTAGTAGCCAGCTATACTTGGTCAGGGTACCCTTATAAATAATCTTAGATTACTCGACATCCCTATTAACCAAGAGCGACACCTGAGAGGCAACCCTACTGAAATATAATACGAGATGAATGGCTAGGGTTGTCGCCACCTCAATTTAACAGTCTCAAACAGGAATCTTATTTAAATTATTAATTACTGAGGTAGTTGTGCAGTACCAATTTTCTTTTTACTAATAATGTATTGAAGCCCTTTTGTGTAACTAGTAGTAAAATCTAAAATATTCGAATTTCAAAATTGGAAATTTGGAATCCATAGGAGAGTAGTCGGATAAAATTACGTAGATATGTTGTGGTACTAATAGTGACACGGGTTTTTATTTTATCAAGGGTGACTACTTTATAGCAAAGATAGCCATGACCAGAAATACCATTTATCAGGGCTCCGAACCGGTATTTTGCAAAAACCCCGAAATAGCTCAATATTTTGAATTACTTTATGCTTTTTATGTAGGGAGGGCTCAATAATGTATTTAAGTAATGTCTTCGTATTATTAGATTGTCCGATTAAAAAATTAAATAATAAACCAAAGAACGGAAAATATACCTACTACCGGTATTTTTGTATGGAGAAAATACCGGTATCCGCGCCCCGCCATTTATATAATACCATACAATACAATCATACTTTATTGCACACCAATGAAAGCTTATAAAAACAGTGGTTAACAATAGGCGGCCTAATCGCTTATTGATTAGACTTATATAAGTAACATTGCACTTCTATCAACGCCACTGAAAATTTCACGTTCATATAAAACGTAGATTCTAAGGTACCTATTCTGAAACTGAATATGTCGACTTCGTCCTAATCGAGCGACAACAACAGGGCTGGCAACGCGACACCGCCGGTCTTCACTCTTCACTTGATAAATGACCACTCGAGATCGCCGTCTATTCGTAATTATGACGATAAATATTAGAGGATAAACACGAGGTTTGAGTTACAGCATCTGTAATAATTATTACGGCTTTAGGGTGGGCTTATTAAATCAGTAATCGATAGCGCCCAAAGTAAGGTTTCGTTGAGCTTCGTAGCTACACTAACAACTATCTCGTTCATAATATCATACTATAGAATAATTACAAGACTACTAAGGTGCATTGAGACATACGTCCGAAAAGTCGATTAAGTCCTATCTTATTATAATAATATGTGAAAATCTATAATACTACAAAATCAATTACACGATGTGGTTTTAGAAAAAAAAGTATTTTAGTTGAGTGTGCGACGTCTAAAAGAGTCACAGTTGAAAATAGATGTTGGGTCAACCCTAAAATCTATCACAACTTTAAAAAATCCACACGAAAACGAATGTAGTAAATAAATTCAGTGAAGGTCCATTCTCAAATTAAACGTTATTCACGAATTAAACTACAAAGGCGACCTCGCGGCGACCCATTAACCGTTCGAATTGGATCCTTCCCCGAAAACATTTCACCAGTCTTCAGTCCCGGCATAAATAATGGACATCCTACAAAGTGGGCATTAAGAAGAAGGGGCGTGGATCGATAGCAGGGTGACCACACTTTAAGGTTCGTTCCTTGCGGGGGGACACCCCGGGTCTCTGCGGTCGTGGCGGGTGTTTCTTCTTTCGTTCCTTGGCGGCCCCTACCCACACACAGAGGGCGTAATTCCACGGCCAGTTTACGAAGAACTTTGACAATTCATTCCGGAGCTCCATCGGCGGGTAAAAGAGGTGGAGCGCGGGGGGAGAGGCAGGGCTTATATAAGTGGTCGAGTTTATATCTTCTTCCTTTCCTTTAGTAGGGTGGGCGGGGGTGTTAGTGTATGTGTGTGGGTGGGATCCTCAACTTTAAGACTGTTAGTGGGGTCGCAATCAGAACTAGTGCTTTTCATTAGAGGAGATGGTTATCGTTGAACGCTGGTACGTGTTTTGTTTGACGAGACCGGCCGGGTATTTGCTTCTCTTTGTTCTAAATGTTTTTTAGCGGTTTTTGTATTAAAGTAATGCCAAGTACTCACAGATGTGAAGGTCGTGGATCGTTGTTTGGAAAGCGAAAGTGTGTAACATTTTCTGTATAATGTAAGGTAAACGTCCGAGTGATCTTGAACGTTAAGTCATTAGAAATAGAGGTGATAGCAGGATGCCGACAATTGGGCCTTAGTGTGTCAAGCACTGGGACCTTTATCTTATAGATGCCACTTTCCCCCCGCTGTGCGTTGAGAAATCTCAATTGACCCAGGGATAACGTAAAATGATGACACGGGCGATAAAACTCTTTACAATTTATCTTGTAGATTATTTCGATTTGTACCTATTGATCCCATCATGTAGGTAGGTTATAAAGCAATAAGTGATAAAGCATCCATCACTCTCACACACTATATGTCAGAACGTGACGGATGCTTTATTATCACTTATTTATCGCGTGACAAAGCGTAGCATCATACGCCTACTGGAGTCTGTGTCAGATACGTGTTTTCGTAAAAGTAAAGCGTTCACACACTGACCAGATACGATAAGATATCTGTATCTGAACACTTATCTGTCAATATCGCTCCCTATACAATTCAATGAGCTAACACCCACACAGTGCAGATAACTTATATTTTATCGTGAAGTATCTGTGGGCACCGACATATATCGAAAGATGGCAAAGATATTATGCGTATATAAATTGATCTGTGTATAATATCTGCCGATATAAATATGGTTTAGTATTTTATTTTATTTTTTTTGTATTTTTTTTTATTTTGGTATAGTATTTTGATGTGATTTTACTCGTAGTATTCATTTTCTTTATATCTTCTTTAATCAAATCATGAATCGCCATAAATATTAACCTTGGGATTCGGAAATAGATTGAGATTTTTTCTTCTGATAGATCCTCGAAGATATTAAATTCCCCACGGTCCTTTTTAAGCATTAGGTATATGACGTTCTATCCAAATCTTTCGCCTATTAGTACATTGTAACGCAACACGAGCATCAAATTCATAATCAGAATCGTCATAATATGACGAGCTGTCTAGTAAATCTAGAAGAGATAAACACGAAAACATCCTGTACAAACAATCCGCACCAAAAAACAAGTCTACTCAGTTTGAAGGATTTAGACTGAATGTATCGTCTCGTATATTATCGTATTTGCGTAGTGTGTGATAGTTTCAGATCATTAAGTTATTATACGCAGGTAAAATATTATCGTATCTGCGTAGTGTGTGACACGCTTAATGTCGATATTAAGTTGTGAAGTCCTGTTCCATAAACGGCGAATCATAGCACGCGAAAAATAATAGGGGCACGCAAATATAAATTTTCTTCATATTCGTGTGACAACCTGTAATTTGATACACGGCATCAAGGATGATATAGATCAAGGGTCATCAATTAGTTTCGCTCGGGGTCCGTTTTAAGAAATGAAATGGCCATCGCGGTCCGCACACCATTATATAGGAAAAAATATTTATTACACAAATGTAATTACGGAAATAACAAAGGTATTTTTTTTACATATCAATCCGCAAACTCTTTCTCGCTTGTTAGCTCGTTACTTCGCCTGGCCGTTTTTGAATTGACGTCAACAAAGATAATGCGTGGGGTACATTTTTATTAAATTACGTCCTCTGTAGTGCAAGTTGCTGTGTTCTCGCGGTCCGCGGTAAACGTAGGTATAAATAAGCACGTCAGGGCATAAGAAAAAACTTTTCATTATCTAAAAAAATATCACGGAAATCAAAGAAAGTTCGCCATCCCTGTCTTATTCTACAGTACCCAACTTTATACTTACTGCAGAAAACGGTCACTAGCTGCATACAAAACGATTCCGCCGTGCTTATAAATATTTCACAAAACTTACTTGAAAATCCATTTGAAGTAAAAATGTACAAAAGAGAAAGTAAATTCTCAGCAAAAAGAAACTGCTCTCGCCGCCGTCTGAGTCTCGGGGAAAATAGTTGGGGCCGACAGCCCGCGGCTAGGGTTGCCACCTTTCCTTATTTAAACATATTAAAATATACCTAAGTCTCTTTGGACAACTAATAATTAACCTTTCGTTCAACAACTTTTAAAAATAATGTAATCTTTAGATTTTATCTTTTTCATAAAAAGTAAATAGTATTTTCAATGTACGTTAACTTTAGTCTCATTGACGTCGCATGTCACGCTACAAACATAAATAACCCTCCTTTGTGCTTCGCCGCAGTCTGGTAAAAACATCGCAATACATTGCAGTTTCAAATAAACTTTAAAGAGTACTAAAAATTAAAACATAAGTTATTTTTAAATGTCGCTGAACAAATGTTGTTCAGTTTGAGGAGTACAATCTACGTTTTAATTATTTACTCCTAGTACAGGCAACACCTTATATAGCTTGCTTATTATAGATATTAAGCAATTAACTTTCAAATATTTTTATTTCCATGTCCAATATTGTAACTCTCAGCCTGTGTAGAATGTTTACCGACTCTGTGAGTACCAAGATACAGGCTCAGCCTAGTTTGGTCCTCACAGGATAATACATGTGTTTACAAGTGCAATTTGGTATAAACAAATTTGTCTTATCTTATCTTAAAATACATTTTTATTATAAAATGTACGGTCAGGCGAAACTTGAGCTATGTTTAAATACCGTCTAACCTATCAGTTGGTGACGAAATACATGGAGTTTGACACTAATCATTAGTTTTCTGACTGTTAACTGCTAGTTTAGAGGACATTTTAAATAAAAGTGGCAAAAACATTAAAATATAAATTATGGAAGCGTAAGGGCCTACACTAGCGATTTGCGGGCGAGCCGTGAACTCGCAGCGAGTTCGCCGCGGGCGACATTTGTATGGAAACTCGCCCGCGGCTCGCCCGCAGCTCGCTCTCAAATCGCTAGTGTGATAAGGCTCTAACTGACGCTCCGAATCGGCACCACGCAGTTAACGGGGACGAAGCTAGTACTTAGTGCTGAAGAAAAAACTATAGTGTCAAATGAATTTCTCACATCAATAGGTGTGTGAGCAACACGGTAAGTATATGAAGTAAAAACGGATTAATCATTCACATGTATGTAGGAAATGTATTTATAAATTAAAGTAATTAAAGTCACGGGAGAAAAATATGTATACTTATATTTTAACCAATTTCACTGCCCTGGGAATGCCTGGAATGTATATAAGCAGACACCTATCATTGACATGTTCTCCGTTGAATCTAATTTTGACCGGGTTGTCTATTCTAACCAATTTGCATACCTTTACTTACTCACTTAAAGAAATGTAAATCAAATCTGATCCGGCTTACCCTCGGGCAGTATTTGATTTAACTTTGCGCTTCTGATAATATAGGTGGGTTAGGGGGAGTCAGAAAGACTTGCCCAGGTGGGAGACTTGAACGATTTTATAAAAAATGATTGCCAAAATCATCTTTTTTCCTTTTTGCAGACATGTACCATGTTCGAATAGACATCGTTATGTGATGTTCAGAGATCGAGCAAATTTGCGTCATCGCTCCTAAAAAATGTCTCCACATGACATGACATGGACATGACTCCAAAATATAATCAAATAATTAATCATTTCATTAATTTCTTACCTGGGATTTAATTTCGATAGTCAAACGGGTTTGTTACAATGTAGGTACATTCATTAAAATAATAATCAGTATTTATACCAGCGATGACGCAAATTTGCCGGAGCTCTGGTGATGTTGAAGTGCTGATAAAATAAATATTTTGGTATTTATTTGCGTGACAACCCTAGCCGCGTGAAGTTATCTCGAACGGTAAAAATAGTATGACGATTAGCATAAAATTGTCTTCGTATTGCGAGGCTAATGCGCTGTGATAACTGCAATTAGACTACTGCCATTCCAAGTCTAGACTGCGGCATAAGACTTAAATTATGTTGATATGGATTTAATTTTTAACCGACTTTACAAAAAGGAGGAAGTTCTAGTCGGTTATATTTTTTACTTTTGCTAAGTGCAAGGCAGTGCAAAATAGTGTCCGACCGAAATTAGTTTTAGAACCGAAACCGAATTTCGGCTTTGATTTCAGTTTCGGCCGAATCCGAAACTTCGTTGTCATGGGAAGAAAAAAAATCTACAAAAGTCTTCATTTTTGATTAACATTAGGGTGTTTAATTTTTCCAAACTTTTGATTTTCATTTCAGTTTGCTCGATTTCTGAGTCTCACTCATTCAAAAGGCTCATTTTTCAAAATTCATCAAAATTGGTGTATATTTAGAGGTTGCACACTTCTGAACATTGACCTAGATACCTTATACAAATACCTAAGTATACCGTTTTTGAATGGGAGAGACCCAGGTAAGCAAAGTCTGACAAAATAAACATTTTTTTTACCCATACAAATATGAAACACCCTAATTAACATATATTAATCATTTAGTCTCTGATATTTGAAATAATCATTAATATAACATATTACTACTTCTTGTATCAAATAAATTATCAGTGCTTTTTGAAATAAAGACTGTCCGATCGCAGCGCGAAACTGAATTCGTATTAAAAAATAATAGACTACCTACTTAGGGAATCAAAATTTATAGGGTACTTTAATACCTGTACCTACAAATTTGTACGGAACCCTCGGTGGGCGAGTCCGACTCGCACTTATCCGGTTTTTTTGTTTTACTTTCCCTTTATTCGCTTCGACTTTAATTAAACGGGTTATTCTTCAGAAATATGTCTGCGGTCACCTTATTCCTCTGGCCCTTTTTCATACTTAATGTATGGAGACTGAGGAATAAGTCGCAGACATATTTCTGAAGAATAACCCAAACGCCCCTCTGTAAAATTTGGGCCATTTTTAACAATATTTTGACGTCGCTCAGATTCGCTAGAAATTGTATTAATTTCAACAAATTATGGTCAAATATTAAAAGTATAGCGAGCACAATCTGGCCTGTAACTTTGTCATATTCGTCATTATTATTCTCGAAAGTGCCGCTGGCAACATATTCGACACTGGAAATTTCAAATGTCGTAAGGGACAAAGGTCGACTTTTCAGGAGAGCCAAAAAACAAAATTCAATTTAAAAAAAATCGTAACTCGGTCGTTTTTTAACCGATTAGGATGATTCTCAGATTTATAATTTTCAAATAACTTTATCTACACCGAACTAATTATTGGAAATCTATAACCTTAATAGTTTAGGAAATAGTGTCCCTTACGCAGTGAATTTAAGACGAAAATGTCCGTTACGAATCTGAAATAACCCGTTTTTTTCTTAAAAATATTATCATATTGTCGTAACTACCAAAAGCGTATTTGTACATTGCGAATTTCTGTTGTAAGTTATATTTATGGTTTCCAGGTTAATGAAGTAAGTAACCATAAAATGTATGAAAATATAAATTTGTATACTAAATTTATATGGCACTATGTTGTATGGGTCAACTTTAAATTTTAGGAAGTTACGACAAAATTCTTCTCATAACTTTTTTATTTGACGGGTTATCAAAATTTCAATCGAACAGATCGATAGAGAAAAAAATACTGATTCCAATGGTATATTTAGTGTACTTACGACAAAATGTCCCTTACGACATTTGAAATTTCCAGTGTTATATAGGAGCATTCCATGAAAATATTTCGTAAGGGACACCACCGTTTTAATACTTCCGAGGAATAAATTAGGAAGCTAATTATCAGCATTGTAAATTGTAATATCATAACTCGGCTTTAAGATTAGAAGTATTTCTTAGCAGCCAATAAGTTTTATTAGGGTAGCTGCCATAGCGTTTCGTAAGGGACAAAAAGTTGATGTTTTCATGGAATGCTCCTATATCTTATTTAGTCCTCAAAAAACTTCAAATTTGAGCGACCCCTAAGTATCGCTGGATCTCGTTCAAATTTTGCAGAAGGACATAAGTCTTATCAATTGTGGAGAAATAAAATTATTTATGCCACACCTGGCCATAAAGTGGAAAACGCCGCTTTCTGGCCAAGTGTAGACATAAAATGATGTACACAACACGGGAGGTCATAAAGAAAGCCCTCGATCGCATATTTACGTCCCTCGCTTACAGCTCGGGCCGCAAACATCTGCGATCTCGGCCCTTCTTTGTTTTACCACCCTAGTTGTGTAATGTCTAACTATTTTTCAGACCACTTTACTCTATACGAATATTACGAATATAGTTTCACTGTCGCAAGTCGTACAAAACGTGCCTATAAATCACGCAAGCATTAACGTTATAGTTCACAATACATAATAACATACAATATATATATTGGGATTCAACGGTCAGACTCGGGCCCCCGGGGGCCCGCATTAATGAAAATATGACCTCCGCGGACCTCCCAGATTCAGACCTCATTGTTACATGTAATAAACAGAAAAGGCCTATGATGGGCGCGTCCTCAAAGTGATAAAGACTAAGGAAGGATATGTCTGTCACGGCACAATCAGGAGTGGCTCACTCCGCGATTACGCCGCGCGGTTACTATGTAGTACCAAATTTTGCCTCCGCGGAGCGGCTTAGGGCCTTATCACAGTTGCGATTTGCTGCGGGCGAGTTTCCGTACATACACGTCATATGTTTTCTAATGCCAATTATGCATTAATAAACCTAGTTCCAAACTAAGAGAAAAGACTTTTAAGTACCTACTTAGGTATTATATATGTTATCTAGGCAATAATAATATAAATTAAAAAATCTACAAGTTACTAGAAAAGTTCGGATAACCTGTTGTTCCGTCGAACAATTTGATATACCAATCAACGAAAGCTATAAATCATAAAAAAGTCGATAACCCGCCTCAACCTTCAGCAATTAAACCCAATACCCAAATTAACGGCTAAAATTTTAATCGCCCGTTCTTACGGCTCTTAATAAAGAAATTCCGAATCGCAAACAGTGACGCCATGAAATCCCCGCGCGAGTCGTAAACGGGGCCCGAATACAAAACTGGGCCCCTACCCCACCCCTCGCATCTTCGGCCCTTCCTTAATGTACAACAAAGACTCCCCACTTTGTACAAAGTACTTGTGTGTGCGTAGTTTTGTAGTGTGCGATAGTTCGCAGTTGGAAATATTTCATATTAAATTTCGGCCCTCTATCAATATAAAGTTGGACGGGTTATCTTTTACGGTATATTATGTGCTTCTGTTTGCTTTAGTTTTATTGCTGGGTTAGGTAATGATCTGACTGAAACTATTTAGTTTATCTAGACAGTGGTGGGCAAAGTACGGCCCGCGGGCCATCTCCGGCCCGCGGGAGGGTTTAATCCGGCCCGCCGGCGGTCCGGTAAGTGGTACTTATATGGCCCCTGATAAAAAAAAATAATTTTTGCTATATTTCTGGCCCTCCTCTGAAATTTCTTATATTTTCTGGCCCGCCATGAAAAAACTTTGCCCACCACTGAAATTAGGTATTCTACTTACTCGTAGATTCTAGACGAACACGGGGTTACACTTAACTACAAAGGTCCACTCGCATAATCTTATACCTCGTTTCATTTTTATATTAGAATACTCCAGCGTTATCCGTCACGAAAACGCATTGATTTGACACAAACTTTCCATTTCGTCACGGAACTTTCTTGAAAAATATACCCAATTAGTGACCATCACCGTATTGTCACAAAGTTGAAGGGTTAGACGCTATGTTATTTAAATTTGGCTTAACTGTACTATTTTCAATAAAATCGATATATTTTCTATAGACATAAAGCAAATTCGCGTTAGATACACCATTTATAACTCGAGAACGGGTGGACGAATAACAGAATAACTATTAAAACATCTATATAAAAAAAAAACTAAGACGCCGGAACAGTTAGTATAAAAAAAAACATACATAATTTTTTTTTAATAAAAATCATTTACTTCGACAACGTGATCCATATTTTGTTAGTATTACATTGACGGTAGTAAAGAAAAGCTAAGGCTAATGAACAATATAACGAAGGAAAAAATGCACAAGGTGATTAGTAATAGGGTATAGATAATAGGGTAGCTTAACCTTAATCTCCCTAACCTAGATACAGCAACAATAAAAGAGCTGGCACCGCAGAAAGTTCGCTCACGGCGAGTATTTGAAACTCATTAGTGCTTGCTTACATTCTTGATCGTCTATTTCTTTCATATTAGATTAAACCACAGAAATACAGGGTGAATTTTAAATCGTGAACCGTTATATTTTTTTTGAAGTCTATACATAGTTAACAATAACTTACAATGCTTTTAAACCTAAATTAAGTACGTTTTTATTTTGTCCACTTTTAATTTGATTTATCCTAATTTCACCTTAATTGTCACCCTACATTCATGTTTCGTACTTGTCATGAAAATTTCAACATTAGATATCCAACCTCCCAATATTGAAGTTGGCTGGATAGAATTTTGGCACGTATTGTCAATAAATGTCAACATCGTCGACATTGTCAACATTAGTAGGTATTTAAAAATCGTAATTACTCATAAAATAATTCAGTTTTATTACGATTAATGGTAATAAACGCCTCCATCGTTTTGTTAATAATTAATTAAGCGGGTCTTTAATTGTAATTAACACTAGTGCTCTGTAGTAGTCTTAAGTAGCTTTACCGGTAAACGTGGTTACGATTCACGATTTAAATTCACCCTGTATATCGAGATAGAAGGAAATAGTTCGTCGAATTGTATGGAAACCAAGCGAGTAACGTTTTCGCTTGGCGTTAAAAGTGAAATTTAGTAATGGAAAACATACATTTTCCATTTCATTTGGTGGTATTTGAACAATTAATTATACCATTATTATCGGATTTCAAATCTGATAATAATACTGACGGAATCTGAACGGCGTGCAAAGTAAGTCGCCGCCACTTCTTTTTAGCATATGAGGCGAGGTACCAGTGGCGTGGCGTTCATAGAACCCGATTCCCACCGGCTTGCTCATTTTAAAGCGAACCGGAGTATCTACTACTCCTGAAGAAAAAGTAATCCAAATCTGCTCCGGCTTTACTAAGAATTGGGGATATAACGATACCGATACCGATACCGATATATCGGTATCGCCGATATATCGGTACCGCCGATATTATACAACCGATACTTGAAGAGCGCGAAAAGAATTTGCTGTATGAAAAAAAATCTGCAAAAAGTAATTTAATTTCTGACTTAATTTATGTATTGGTCTATTACCTTGTGCAATGATAATTACTATGTTAATTAAATCTTTGGTTCTTAAAAAAAATTGAATTTTGAGTTGACAATTTATTTATTTTTACTTTACACTTTCAAGGATGACTATCTCGTAAATATAGCCAGTAGTCATTGCCATTAGTTAGGTATAATAAGGACATACAAATATCTGAAGTTCATACTTCATTATTTAGCTAAGATATCGGTATCGGTATCGCCGATATTAACTACTATATATCGGTATCGGTATCGTATCGGCAAAACTGTGTATCGTTATATCCCTACTAAGAATATATTTGACGCCACGCCACTGCGAGGTACATACACATTTTTCTTCTACCTCGATATACCTATTTCTGTGGGTTAAATATACTTCATTGTATATCATATTACAATAAAAATGTGACGTTCCGCGCGTAAAGGTGCCTTATGGACGTTGGCGCTTGCGTTCTTCTGTCTTGATGTCCTATAGCAGCGGTTGGCAACCTGACGCCCGCAAGCGTCCCTGGCTATTTTGTATGTAAAGGTAGTTACATTCAGAATCGTATAAAGTCACAAAATATTAACATAGTGCGGCCCGCGTCAATTTCGTTAGCTACTATGTGGCCCTTGGCTGCTAAAAGGTTGCCGACTTCGGTCCTATACTAACGGAGTATACTGATACGACGCAAGTGAGGAGTCCATAAGTACGTAAAGGTACCTACCTACCTTTGCCCGCGGTATGTCACATAACTCACATAAGTTCACATGAGATTAGACGTAGTTTATGAAACTCGTAATGTTTTTACGAGTTAAATAGTGACAATAATTATAGTGGTTAAGTGTAAGTGATGTGTAGAGTAGGTAACTGAAATAAATACTAAGATACACGTCCGAGTTGACACTGTCCCACTAGTTGTCATCTTGTCATTAGCTATAGAGGTGACAGCGGGTGTCAACTAATAAGCATTAGCGGTCAAATACTAGTACGTTTACTTAACATTAATTTCTATAGAAAAGTCACCTCTCTAAGTTATTTCCTTGAGCATTTTCTGTTTTTTTCTTGCACAACTCTACACGAAAAATTGTAGCTCAAATTTTGTATGGAAAATTACATTTCCAGTGCGTCACGTCCATAGAAATATAAAATCTTCCATACAATAAACGTGACGATATGGAATGGGAATTTTAAGGATTTTTTTTGTATTAGGTTCGACGACTTTGAATAAGAAATACCCTAAAAGTCATTATTCTAAGAAAAAAAACATTTGAATACTTTTTAAAAAAAACTCCCCACTTAGCGTATGTTAGTCGTGTACCAACATCGAGCAGAAATAAAAAGGCGGCTAAAAACGGCCGCTAATAAGTGTAAAGTGTTTATCAATGGCAATATAAAAATAAAATCAATTCTATAGGAAAACCACTTATTTAAATAAGGCAGTTAGTTAATCTATGTAAGCTGTGTGTGTAAGTAGAAACATCGAGCACAAATAAAACGAGTCCCCGGCTAAGAGCGACCGCTAATAACTTTATGATAAAATCAATTCTATAGGAAAACCACTTATCTTAGTAATTCACTTAGTCCGTGTAAGCTGTGTAGAAACACCGAGTACAAACAAAACGAGTCCGCGGCTAAGAGCGATCGCTAATACCTTTATGATAAAATCAGTTCTATAGGAAAACCACTTATCTTAGTACCTAATTTAGTTAGTCCGTGTAAGTTGTGTAAAAACATCGAGCACAAATAAAACGAGTCCGAGCTAAGAGCGGGCGCTAATGAGTTTAAAATACTCGCCGCAGAACGCGGAACTTTCTGCGGCCGGTCCGCGCTTCTTATTTTCCTATGGTGTTTATTGACAGTAACTGAAAAAAATACTTACTGAAAAAACATCTTTCTAAGTAATTTACTTAATTTATGTAAGCAGTATACAATAATCGAGCACAAATAAAACAAAAAGGCGGTTAGAAACAGCTACTAATTTTCTTATAGTGTTTATTGACAGTAACTGAAAAAAATACTAACAATTATATAGAATATCCATATTTAAGTAAAAAAATAAACTAAAAAACTTAGTCTTTGTAAGCTGTGTACCCGAACCAACATCGAGCACAAATAAAACCAGTCCGCGGTTAAGATCCGCTGCTAATGAATTTCAAATAGCTTCTTATTTTCCTATACTATTTATTAATGGCTACAAAAACACCTTCAGTTCTAAAAAAATACCACATATCTGAGTAATAAACTTAACTAATCTGTCTGAGTAATAAATATAACTTAATCTATGTAAGCTATGTAGCATCATCGAGCACAAATAAAATGAGGTCACGGCTAAGAACGGTCGCTAATGAGTTTCAAATACTCACCGCAAGCCGCGGAACTTTCTACGGCCTGCCCGCCGTTTTTGTTTTCCTATAGTATTTATTCATAGTAACATTTCTATAGAAAAACCATCTATCTAAGTAATTCACTTAGCCTTTATTCATTAACTTAGTCTATGTAAGCTGTGTATCAACATCGAGCACAAATAAAACGAGTCCACGACTAAGAACGGGCGCTAATGAGTTTTAAATACTCGCCACAAGCCGCGGAACTTTCTGCAGCCAGCTCGAGCTTCTTTTTACCCGACTGTGGCGAAGCCCAAAAGGAAGGTTATGTGTTTGACCTGTATGTATGTCCGTTCCTATGTCCGCTCGTAACTACTCAACGGCACAACCGATTTTAATAAATGATACATCATTAGATCTTAATGGCACGAGTATCACTGGGTGTGAATGTGTTCGTTAAAATAAACAAAATATGGTTATTTCCCATATTATTTATTAGCAGTTAAACAAAAAGCCTTAAATCTATTGAAATACTACATATTATCTAAGTCATTTACTTAGTGCTATCAAGAAAACTTGAACAATCGGAATACGACTCGTTCCGAAATGTCATTCAATTACCGACTTACAAGATTGACATATTGAGTTTTGTTAATTGAAACTTTTTTAGTCAGTGTCAAAAGTCGAAATGAAAAGAAAAACTAATTGAGAGAGTTAGATAAATACGAACTTTTTCGATAAAATACGTTGGCAAAACATTATTCACTACATCTGTACCACTCAACGGCCGCTAATGAGTTTCAAATACTCCCCGCAGCCCGCAGAATTCTCTGCGGCCGACCCGGACTTCTTATTTTCCTATATATATTATTAATGTTATTGACTGCCGAGGAAAATAAGGTAAATGTCCTGGTCTTTGACACGCAAATGCCCAATAGTTGACCATCTGCTGTCAGGTGAGCAATAGAAATCTATTGCTGGAGCATTCCACGTAAACGTTACGTAAGCGCCACTACCTTTTTTAAAACTTTTGTCATGTAAAATTACGAGGGTTATTCTTCAGAAATATGTCTGCGGTCACCTTATTCCTCTGGCCCTTTTTCTTACTAAATGTATGGAGACAGAGAAATAATTTCTGAAGAATAACCCAGGCATGTGAATATCGGTATGGTAATATCATAACTTGCCTTTAAGATGGGTAGTGTGTCTTAGCAGCTAATAAGTTTTATTAGGGTAGCTACCATAGCGTTACGTAAGCAAAAAGTAGATGTTTTCATGGAATGCTCCTGCTAATGACTTAAAATTCAAGGTGGCAACCACTGGGACTGTGTCAAGCACTCGGACGTCTACCTTGTTAATTACTAAACGCTTTAAAGAAAAACGGACACATTTACTGTGTCGCAAGTAACTAACTCTAAAGTTAGAATAACGTTAGTCCAGTAAAAAACTATAAACCATAAAATGAAACTGTCAAGTATTAAGGGAGATACAGTATTTCACTCATAACTATATCATCGGCGAAGAAATTGTAAGGTGAGGTCCCCAAGTCGCACTGGGCTACCGGGTTAGAGCGCTTTCACATTGCACGACACGATATCGTTATCGCTCACCGACACGATATCGGGGCAAGTAAAATGTATGAAATATGTACCTGCCTTTCACATTATACGACACGATATCGCCTATCGGAGACGACACCGATATGTCGGCGGCACTATCGGACGCCCGTAAGCTATCGGACGATAATTTTTGTGTGTGTGCTATACGTGTATCTACTTTGTCTCTGTGTACGTAAGGACTGGTGTTTATCTGAGTATCTAGCTTGCACAATTGGATGTATCCAATGTTTTCTGTGGACAGATCTATTTTTGCGTCACAAATATAATAGATACAGTAAATAGTTTTCTATTATAGACTGGCATTGTTCACACAAAGCTCGAAAAATGGCCGATTCGACACGATTTTATCGGAGATAATGTGAAGACATCACACGATATCGGATATCGGCTATCGGCCGTCGTGTCCGATAACGATATCGTGTCGTGCAATGTGAAAGCGCTCTTATGTGATAGACAGAGACGGTCGGACCTGATACTTTCCGTCCGGTGGTCGGACCCGAACGTCAGTTTTGTTAAAGAGAGAGAGAGAGAGACTTCTGTACGTAATACTATTACTTATTCTGTGGTTACATGATTCTGGTACTGATTCACCTCCGTGAAGTCCGGTTACCCCTATAGCAGTATATTACTCGTAGATATATAAGTAGTATGGGTATACAGATATGTATTGTATTACCATTTTTTTCGCCACTTTCGCCAGGTTGTGCTCCGTCGATTCCCGCCCTCCTTCCGGAGTCATTATGTTAATATTGTGTGCGGAGGACAATACACCCTTTATAAATTATAAGGAACATTATACTAATGTTATAGGTAGCTATGTAAAGCTATGGATCATACTCAGTATATCATACAGATTGCAGAAAATTATCATTGCATTGCAGAAAATTATCATTCCTGTGGACAGCACACGGTTCACGGCAATAGTTTTTAGTTTTTTTTGTTTAAAGTTAGGTTAGGTTAGTTTATCATTATTTTATATTTCTGTAAAAACCATAAATGGACCGTAGATATGCAGAAACCAACTAATGCTGATAAATTGTACACATAAAAGTAAGTACTTTTTGCTTAACTGCGTAAAGTATACGGAACGAAACGAAAGGTCATTTGGCCTCGTAGTCGCTTACCATCAAATACTGCGAAGGTTAATTGCTGTTTAGTTAAAGGATTTAAAAACAATAGTAAAAGTATCTTAGTTTATTAGGGCTTGTTACACACTTGGGAGTTTTCATTTAAAAAATAATGAATATCTCGGAAAGTAAGCGTTTTTCGACTATAGGTACATCACGTAACTTTTTTTACTCCTTATAGTTGTTAGAATCTATAGTTAAAGTTGGTCGGGTTACTCGGGCCCACGGTGTAAAATCCAAGTATACGAAACTTGCCTCTGGTCTGTTTCTGCAAAATTATGGTCAATTGTGCTTCCGTTAAAAACGTGGGTAAGTACATATTTTTATCTTAAAGGTCTGGTTGTAGAAGTCGTCCACTGCTGAACATAGGTTCCGTTCAGTAGTGGACGTAACAAGGTTGAAATGATGATGATGAAAGACGAATATTGTTTTCGAGTTCATTAAATAGCCCAAAATTAACCCCAATGAGGCATTAGTGTTTACCAGGTCATGGTTGCCTAGATAATGCCTAGACGGCTCCCAATTCACGTTCCCTCCACCTACACGTTCAAGCTATTATATTCCTTATTCCCACGTCGTTAGGTGTTGATTGGGTTATGCGAAAGTGGCTATGAGGTATTTTGGACAGGACCGTTCGGTAATTTTCTTTTGAACGCTCTGATGACGCGAAAAAATTGTGTTTTTCAAAGGTTTACGACGAAGATCGGATTGGCGCGATTACGTAAGCGTTCAGGCAGAGTGGAAAGTGCTGAAAATAGTTTTTGGAAAACTTGAGGTTTATTGCCTACTATGCATGTGACTACTTATGTACTTTGCTGTGTTTTTTGGTGATACACATACAGAGATCATTTATTGATAAAAGCAAATGCATACAAGTCATCATTCTAACATTTTTAACACGGTATTGTACACATTTGCATCAATTCATTAATACAATTTTAATATAATGTTGTTATTGGCATTTAAGTGTTAAATTAAGTGTCATAATTAATAAGCTATGATTTGATAATATTAGAATAGTATTTATTTTCTTACAATGAATTCATCAACGCTGTAGCATGCCAGGTCAACTAGAATAAACTCATTTATTTAAATAGTTTTACAGCTCTAACTTGATTATTTTCCGATTTGTTTTTAAATATGTGTTCAAACCAAGATAATTTAAAAAATTATACAAATGTATCTATTTGCTTGATATGATTAGTTTATTTCTAACAAACAGTTGCCATCGTCAATACGAGTACTGATGATAGCCTATTGCGTAATTATGTATAGCAGGATTAATATTGAAATTACTTATTTTAATCATAAATTATGATTAAAATGAAGTTTTGATATAATATTCAAGTAAGAAGAGCCAAATTTCTTGAGTGTTGTGGCAAGTTTTGGTAATTCCAAATTTCCAAAAATCTTTACAAACTGACGAACTGCTACATTTATAAATTTCATAATAAAGTTAGTAAATTTGTTAACATTAAAACGACAATTATGAGAGTTTTGAACTGATGACTGTCTATTACTTACTTGTGACGTACTACATTAATTTGTAATTATTTTTTTTGTAAGTAGATACCTACAGGTATTTTCTAAAAACCGCCACTCACGAAACATATAAGAATAAATCTAAAGTCTTGCTTTTCGCCAAAAATTTGTATATAAACACTCTAGCGTCATCATTTTCGTAATAATTTTTAAAAATGTAATATCAAGTCGCTGGTTGTGTGGCTAGTTGATTGTCAAAGTGTATAAAGTTTTCTCAAAAGTTTATTTGAATCGAGTAAAAAAGTAAAGTGCGTTTCGAGTAAAAAAGTAAATTCAGAGTACTGACTATAATGTATGCTATGTATGATTTTTTTGAATAAATTTAAGGCACTTTGTTAATGTAAGTATAATCAATTTGCCTACGAAATGAATAAATTATTTTTGCTATTAAATCATACCAACTAATGACAAAAGCCATCTACCGGAGAGTAGCCTAAGCTTTTAGTTGTAAGCTACTCGACACTAGATAGCGAACGGGCCGAAATTAATACCGCCCGAGGTCCGCGTGCAGCGCTACCGTAGCCGCGGATCTTGCGCGCCATCTCGTGTCGAGTAGAAGCATCAACATTTGAAATGTCATACATTTTTTATTGTAATAAAATATTTCAGATTTGTCTTGTTATATTGCAGTTTGGCTTTTATTTATTAGACCTTATTAGATTATTGTGATTGTTTGTTTTTTGTTTAAATATAAACAACTGCATTCGTGCGAATAGGCTCAAACATCCTAATTAATCGGTTCGGTTATGGGCTAAATAGAAACATGTTACAAAAACTTCACCCGAAGTAAAAAAGAAATAAACGAAAACATTCATCTGAAATTTAATTTTAATATGTATCTATTTCTACGAGTTTGCGTGCATGCAACTTCTTATACCTACCTACTTATAATTTTATTATACTTGAAGTGTTGCGACATTCCTTAGTTAACGTGCATTATGAACTTTAATCCAGTAAATTGGAAGAAATCTAAACTTTTTTAAATTTTCAATTTAGTAGTAGAACGTAGCTCACCCCAATCGGTATCTACTTACAATATAAACCAGTTACTATTCCTGCCCTTCGCAGCTGCCGGACCGTCCATCGCTCATCGTTCTGTGGCTTCCATTCATCTTAGAAACATCGATTTTAATCAATATCATATAATATAATAAAACAATATTAGGGGACAATCTTACACAAATCGAACTAGTCCCATAGTAAGCTCAATAAGGCTTTGTGTTATGGATACTAGACCACGATATATTTAATAGACACAAATACTTAAATACATAGAAAACATCCAAGACTCAGAAACAAATATCATCACACAAACAATATTTGCTCTCGGATTCGAACCCAGGACCGTCAGCTTTGTAGGCAGAGTCACTAACCACAGGCTAAGCCGGTCGTCATATGGGTTATGTTTTTAATAACGACAATCTTTGTAGGTATTCATTTCGATTCGAGTTATTGTAAATGTAACCGTACTTGACGCAGCCTTATAAATTAAAATTATCCTGCTACAATATTATTTATGCCACGTGGCTGCGCGTACGGAAAAAGCCGCTTTCTGGCCAAGTGTAGACATAAAATGATGTACACAACACAACACGGGAGGTAATAAAGAAAGCCCTCGATCGCATATATACGTCCCTCGCTTGCAGCTCGAGCCGCAAACTTCTGCGATCTCGGCCTTTCTTTGTATTACCTTACCACCCTAGTTATGTAATGTACTATTAATTTGAAACTTTTCATTATAGGTAATACTTTGAACAATCGTGGAACATAAATGTGTATTTTTACATTCCTTTCTGCTCACGTTCGAATTTCAAAATTCTGCTGGACTCAACTGCTCGTCTGCCAAATTGGGACGGAAGAAAGAAAAAAACCGGTCAAGTGCGAGTCGGACTCGCGTACCAAGGGTTCCGTACAAACTCGTCAGTAGATACGTGAATAATTCAAGATAAACTGTATGGTGGGACAAACTTAAGTTGGCTCTTGAAAAACTGTTGTTCCCATACATCCACATTCCACATATCGCAGTTAGTTCAGTAAGAGCAAATAAGTATGTCTTACGATTTTTGCGAATTTCTAAAAAAGCTGCAAGTTAGGAAAACCGTTTTATTTTTCCTGTAATATAAAGGATGATATTAATAATCGGTAATAATTTCAGATTTTTCTCTTCAGTAACTTCGGAGATAATACAGTGGTATTTTTTTTTTAAGTTTTTTGTGTTATGTCAAAATCTACATTATCTAAGAATAAAAATGAAAATGATTTTGGAATCTACACACTAAGCCCTTTCATTTGATGTCCAACTTGATATTAATAGCTCTTTTGATTTTCGACATCCCATCTCGGTCCCCTTTAAAAAACAAGTAAAACAGGTATAAGAGTTTTTTTTCTGTCCAATGGGCTCGGGTTAGCGGTTTTAAACACTATTCCAAATTTCAAGTCGATAGCATCAATAGATCCTGAGATATCTTGCTGTGATAGACGGACAGACGGATAGATTTGGTACGAAACCCTAAAAACGAACAACTAGTAAAGTAAAATCAATCTTAAACTGAACGCCTCTCCATTAATTGATGTTTACAAAATGCTGGTGCAATTGGTTGATACCTCAACCAGCTTAGTTATAGCTTGTTCGTTGGTGACACTCCCGTGTGTGCATTTTGTTATGTGCAGCCGTAACTACTTACACAAGTTTCCGCCAACATGAACGGCGACCGACGAGGCAGCCTCCGGAGGCCCACGTTCGTGTTGCCGGTAACTTGTGTAAGTACTTTATGTAGAATGTCGGTAATAGGGCGGCATCTTTTGCCCTGGGTTTACACTAATAGAATACTCAAAACTACTATTCTTTGTGTCAATTGTCGATACTAGGTCGCAAACAGACACCTTACCTTACCCTCGGCCGTGTTAACACACACTGAACTAATCCGTGTTACACTTGAACCGATTCTGTGCCGTGTGCACCGCATACCGGTAGCCGTATAAATGCGCTGTCATCAGAGCTTCAAGTAAAGGCCTACACAAGATTTTAATACCAATATGTCGGTACGATCGGTCGTGAGCCGATTGATAAGGAACGTGCACAACGAAGGTGTTGACTGGTGCCGCCATTCCAAATCTTGTACTACATTAACGGGAAACGCCACGATTATTGCGATGAAAGACGATTAATGTTAGTGTAGCCACGACTTTCTTTACTTTACATTGACATTTATAGGGAACGTGCACGAACTATAGGTGGCAGCACTAAACGACAAAAGAGTCACGGGTGGACTATAAAGGAAACTATCACCCCTGTCAAATCAAGCTGTCAATGTCAATGACAATATGTAAGTGTCAATGTCAAATATAGTAAGTCGTAGCTACACTGACGTTAATCGTCCTTCATCGCAATAAATTAACGGCGTTTCCGTCAATGTGGCCCCAGCATGAGCGGGTACTTGATTTAGATTAACGGCACCAGTTGGCAGCACCTTCGTCGTGCACGTTCCCTATAACCAGTTAACAGCACGATTTTTTTTCAGGCCCGATAAGTTCCTTTACTGTCCGCAACCTTATATATTTTGTGCTGCCACCTCCTTCCTGCACGTTCGGTATTGCAAACTGTGTCAGCAAGTTGCAGTTGTCTTCCCCGTATGTTGAACCGTAACGTCAACCGATTGCAACAACATGTTTCTTGATAAGTTTCAAGGTGTAGTATGCATATAATTAGATAATAATATCGGCCGTGAATATCCGTCCAAAATATTAACTAACCATAATAAATAATTCGTTATACTAAAAGTATCTATAAAGTAAACGCAGTAGTGCAGCGATATGACAATTCTAGTTTCCCCGATTGCATGGTCACATTGTTTTTCCTTATAAAATTTAGAAAATAGTCAATAAGGTAGTTTTCTTTTTATAATAGGGTATTCAACACTACTGAACTAAGCTAACCTAATATTCTTTATACTATGTCAACTAGTACTATCAGTGTGTCAACAAACACTAAACTAATCCTTGTTGAACTTGAACCAATTCAGTGCCCGCGTGCACCGCATACCGGTAGCCGTATAAAGGCGCTGACATCGGAGCTACGAATAAAAAGACCCTGTACTGTCGCACGGTAAAGCGGTAGGTAAGCACTTATAGAAATTAGGAGTGTTCTAGTATTATCATGTATTAAAGGGTTGGGTCTTGTTTAAACTTTATTACACAATATAAATAAGTAAACTATACACATATAAGCACGCTCGCTTTCTAAAGAGGGCTAACAATTTTAAGCCAAAACAATTTGAAGCGACTCAACATCTATAATGTCTATGTGCTTTAAAAACGATCTGTCAAAGCTACTTTTTTCAATTTAGCAAAAATTAAGCATCCGACACTATTAACTTAAACTTATATTATTTGGTACCTATCCATAAATATTGACTGTACCATCGGTGTGTCAACAAACACTGAACTACTCCTTGTCGAACTTGAACCGATTCTGTGCACCGTATACCGGTAGCCGTATAAAGGCGCTGACATCGGAGCTACGAGTAAAAAGACCCTGTACTGTCGCGCGGTAAAGCGCTCGTTACATTAATAGCTCATGTAGAAATTAGAATTGTGTTATTATTTTACATACTGTTCATTGAGGTAATCTTTGGCAGAGACCAATTCAGCTTTGAACGTCTCCGAATCTAGTGATAATGATATTACATATACGCCATAATTCATTCAGGATTATATGTTAGTAGCTTCGGCTGATATTTTTTTATTATTTACACTTTATCGTACAATATAGGTTAAGTTCACATGGTGGACTTAATGCCTCAAGGCATTCTCTGTCTTTGAGGGCCTTATCACACCTGCGATTTGCGGGCGAGCTGCGGGCGAGTTCCCATACAAAACCAGTCTCTGCGTACTCGTACTGCGTACTGCGTACTACTTACATTTGTATGGAACTTCGCTTCTAACTCGCCCGCAGCTCGCTCGCAAATCGCAAGTGCAATAAGGCTCTGAAAGGTAGCAATAAACAAAGATCTACCAAGGACAGTGCAGTAAGAAAAGAATAACTCAAAACTATCGCAAAAATAGAATCCATAGTTACAGTAACATGTTAACTGGATAAAACAATAGTAACTAATCGTTTTGATTATAGATACCTACTAAAACAGCAATAAATGTGCATTGCCTTATGGTAAAGTAAACAAATGAGACTACAATCAATACAATATAGGAATAGGTAAACCGCTTAATTAACTCTTTATTTCTCAAATACGTTAACACTTTTGCCACCGCCGCTACCTGTTGAGCTCGCATCTTTTTATTCCCATACACGCGCCACTAAAAATCGAATAAATCAAAATATAACCGATCACCGCACAAAAGCTCATTCACAATTTAAACCAGTTTTATTCTTTTTCGAACTGAAACCGCGCAGCATCCGCGGCCATCTGGCCGGCCATTGTGCGACCAAAGACAAAGTCTCGCGATAACCGGTTTTCTTTTCATCACTATTATCTTTTTTACTTTTTATTTTGAAAGCTATTTAGGGCAACGGCCAGTTTGCGTCTGAGTGTCGTGGATTTTGAACGTGGAACAGTTGGTTAAGAGTGCACGAAATGGGAAATAGAAGAGCAGCTGAGTATTTTCACCGACGGGCGCGGTTCTGTGGTAAGAAAATTCAAAGTTCAATTTCTCCTACCAGTAGGGATCTATAGTACAATCTGTCGCAACTTCGCTTGTCGTGCGAAAGAGCATACCCGTCACTTGCGCACTACATATATGCAATGAAAAGAGATTATGTAGGTTATATTTGTCGCGCGGCACAATTGTGGGATAGGTTCCCTACGTTATCATTAGCGATTGATTTTAACAATTGTACGCGAAGCTATTATGTTTATTCTATTTTTAGGGTTCCGTACCAAAATGGTAAATAAAGGAGGGTTCCTTTTGGGCTTCGCCGCAGGCCGCAGTCGGGCAAAAAGGAAAAGGAACCCTTATGGTGCGACTCTGTCTGTCTGTCTATTCGTCTGTCAAGCCAGATATCTCAGGAACGACTGTTGCTATCGTTTTGAAATTAGGAACAGTGTTAAAAGTCACTATCCTCAGCCTATTGGACATTAAAAAAATCTTATATCTTTTTTATTTTTTTATTAGCCTGTATTAGTGTCCCTTGACTTCACTTGAGAAAACTCGAGATATATAAAGTAAACAAAAATCAAAACAAGTAAAAATTTATGTATTTTAAGTCCTCTAGACATTAATAATAACTTCTATAACTTGAAAATTGCATTGGAGATACTGTAGAGGCCACTTAGGTAATGTATGTAACGGACGTCTGTAGATGTCTTGCTCAGATCTTAATTAAAATCGACCCCTCAACGTCTATTAAGGTAGCCATATGTATGGTTTAGTATGCTTATAGATATATACTTGATAGTGACTAATCATTAATTGTGCGTAAGATAGGAAATTAACTTACGTTTAATTTAAGGAATGAAAAAGGGCCAGATGAATGAGGTGACCGCAGACATATTTCTGTAGAAATACCCTTTAAGAACAATGCGATACGTAATGCGTATCCATTTTTTTTATCAATTAGAAAGAGTAATAATGTCCACACGGTAATGACTGTGTGCACAAAAATGAGAATGACACAAACATTATCCCCAATTGTGCTTATAATAGGCTCTCCTATGATTTGATTCAACTATGTTTTCTTACGTAATGTTAATTGTGTGTCTTATGAAATAATAATTACGGTAATTAATTACTTAGGGAGCAATGAAATATAATCTATGCCTATGGTTACACTAAAGCGCTTACCTATAAATACTCTTCTGAATATGGACTCTATACCTAAATTTAATTAAACAATAGTACTTTATGCAAATTTTTGAATATGACCTCTGAATTATTATTAATAGAGATGCAGCGAATAGTAATTTGGCCGAATACCGAATACCGAATATTCGGCGGAGTCGACGGCCGAATAGCCGAATATTCGGCGGCCGAATATTCGGCCAATGCTTTTACCTAAAATGAAGTAAATTCGAACGCCCGGGTGAGCGGCGCCGTGAATCTCTGTACAGGTTGCAACTTGTTACTCGTCGTAGGCAGCCTATGATAGAAAAATGCGCCATTGAAAAATTTAATTTCATTTGTACTTTAATTTCTAATTCGTTGTTTATGCTACTGTTCTATATATGTTTGAAATTGATGTGAAAGATGATTAACCTAATATTTAATATTGATTACTGTTTATAATTTGTTATTAATAGTACATTACACAACTAGGGTGGTAATACAAAGAAAGGCCGAGATCGCAGAAGTTTGCGGCCCGAGCTGCAAGCGAGAGACGTAAATATGCGATCGAGGGCTTTCTTTATTATCTCCCGTGTTGTGTACATCATTTTATGTCTACACTTGGCCAGAAAGCGGCTTTTTCCGTACGCGCAGCGTGCGGAAAAAGCCACTTTATGGCCAGGTGTGGCATAAAATATTTATTCATCCTTCTTTTTCCTTCGACTTTGTGTTAATTTACTATTCGGTATTCGGCCGAATACTATGCCATTATTCGGCTTCGGCCGAATAGTCAAAATGTGGCCGAATAGGCCGAATACCGAATAGTGGCCGAATATTCGCTGCATCTCTAATTATTAAGCCTTTATTCAATCATATTATGCCTAAGTAATATTATTGAATAAAGGCAGATTAATGTATGGCTGTTGTGTAGTGGTCATTATTAGAAATTTCAACTTCTAGCTGATAGATTAATTATAATGCTCATTAAAATATTTTTTGAAATAGGTACCTACCTATATTGCGGAATTAACAAAGACATTCCACAGCTCATCTTTTATTTCGTCATTTGTGAGAGTGGACAAAGAATAATTTTATTTTTATAAGAATCGTAAGAACACTTTATATTTTGACATAGACAAACACAAGCACGTATCAACCTTCGTTCGTTACATCACTTTCAACCGCAAAATGTGAAAATACCGATTCAAATCCCATCCCTACCCAACACTGGCGGGTATTGTGGCGGGCAATAAACACCGCCAAAAAAGTAAATCGGCATCCGATACCGCCGCCATTTGAGTATCGATTTTGAGTCCCCTTTCTCTTATTATTATTTTTTTACATAACAAAGAAGAAAATATAAAGGAGGAGTCTAGGGCACGCGCCCCCGGGTGCGGCTGTGTGGGTGCGTAGTGCGATAGTGTGGCGGTGTGCCTGTGTGCGTAAGTTGGAGACGATCGGCCGCGAGAGCGAAATTGGGGGAGTGATTTAGAGGGTGATTGACAGGTTTTGATGGTTGCAATTTTTTTTTATACATTTTAAAAGTCAGTCCGCTGGCTGATGTTTCGTAGGTTATGAAACACTTATGATTCTAATGATTTCAATCTAGGGCTTGCTTTACTTGTATAATATCATCTCAATCCATTTAATTGTTGCCGTATTAGGTATTCAATAATAAATATTTAAATATCCAAACCTCCAAACATCTTCACAAATTTTCCCATTACAATATTAGATAGTATATGGTAATATTGTACGACATAACAAACACCATTTGGCTGTTTTGCTCCTTCGGTTTTCTATTTATATAACCTCGTTAACCTCGTGTAGCTCGCAAAAAAATACATGACGCGCGTAAAACTACGATCAAGCCAGCATGTAATGAGAAGTTCAGGGACTCAGTTTAGTTAAGATAGACTCTACTGAACTGATTTCAAAACCTTTCACCATCATTTTAGACTATAGTCAGTCAACTAGGCATATTTGCAATAATTACAACAATTTCATATGAATAAAAAAAATTAACGTTACTTTTAATAAAAAATTATCACTTTGTCTTAAAAACCAAACATAACAGCTTTATTTTGCGTCCGGAGCAATTACATACAAAAAACACACAAACAGAATAAGTTACGTTTTTGCACAACTATCAAGTCATCTCGGCCCGATGTAAGAAGCAAGGAGCCGAAGAAAGCATCTCTTGGCTCTCCCCTCCTTGCACAAGCACACACACACAGCTGTGTTTGTGTATTTAAAAAAATACTTGACACGTACACGCATAAGCGCAGCTACCAATAGATTCATTAGACACATTTCTTTGATACAGCCCTGCTTTTAGCGATCTGTAGAACACGCTTAACTTCTTAGCTGGAAAAAGAAAATCCGCGCATATTTCCACCTTAAAGTGATGACAATAGGGGTTGTTTTTAAGTTTTTAGACGGTAAAAGATATGTTAGTCTAGAAGTAATTGCGTCTTTGGCTGTTTTTTTTTCTTTTCCCTTTTTGCAAGGGTTGGGACCCCACGAGATGTCGTTTGATGTGAGCACGTCTTAAGATGAATGGCGCGGATTTATGAAATTTTGATTGTTGTATGTATATTTTGTATGTATGTATATTTTGTGTGTAATGTCTGGCGATTATGAGTGTGCGGACAAGGGTGTTTTAGGATTAGAAAAGACGAATGAGAATATTTTACTTTAGGGCTAATATTTTTAACTGAACCGATCGGGACGCTGATTAAGCTTAAGGCCCCATTTAGACAGGGCGAGAATTCGTATGCGAGTTTGATTACATTGTGGGCTAGGTAGGTCAATCGATCAACTGTACTCATCGTACCTAGATACAATGAGTACAACTAATCGATTAATCGCCGCAATGAAATGAAAATCGCATAGGTACGAGTTCTCGCTCCGTCTAAATGGGGCCTAAAATATGAGTAAATCCTATATCATTTGAAGTGACCTTGGAAGTAGTACTTTATTTAATTTAGATAATACATACAGGGTGACTGGAAATTCGCCGTATTCCTTGATAGGGGTTTTTTAATTTCCTATTTGCAATGATTTAGGCCCAGTCAACTAGGGGTCAAAACTCCTTGGTTTTCGAGATATTCAAGTTTTTTGGTTTTCTTTTTAAATACCCGCCTCTTGACATAAAACTGGTGATTGTGTAGAGACTACGCAATTTTGAAATAAATAAAAACATGTATACACAATTTATTTATTTATTTAAAAGAAGTAAACGGCATATTTTGGACATATCTACAGAAACACCAAATATGCAATACTAAAAACCATAATAGAGGGGAAAATAGAAGGAAAAAGAGGTAAAGGAAGACCGAGAACATCATGGTGTGAGAATATCAGGGACTGGACCGACGCTGCAGACGCTACCACTCTTGGCAGAGTGGCGAAAATTAGAGAAGACTTTCGCTTGATGATCGCCGACATCCGTTAGGATATGGCACAATGAAGAAGAAGAATACATATACATATAAGTATAGTGTCTTGGTCAGCCACCCCTCTCCCCCTAATGGTAGCCCTGAAATCAGCGCTACCGACTCCAGTTGTTCAGCTCATGCCGAGACCTTTTCTTTGTGAGGTTCAGTTTAAAAATGTAGTTTCAAATATTTCTTTCTTCTTTCTAGAGTGTTTGATTACCATATTAATTATTAAGGAACTGGTAGTCATTTAACAAATACACTCACGGACAATGAATTCGGGTCATTTCCCCGATGACCCGAATTCATTGTTCGTGACTGCAGTACCTACGCTGCCAGTATTCTCGGCACAATTTCACAGAGGCCCGTCTTAGAACTAGATTTTCTTAGTAAGTAGTTTTAATTGTTTTTTACTTTAAGGTTAGTAAGATCAATTATATCGAAATTGTATTGTTTGTTCCGTAACAATAAATGATACAAAATTAATAAATAATATTCACTTGATATTACAGACTTGAGTGAGACTCATCTGTGAGAGCCCAGCAGCGGGACCTATGTATAGGCTGATGATGATGATTACAGACTTTATACGTCACAAATTTCACTACTAACAGAATTTGGTTTGCCAAGACAAAGTTCTTTTTTTTTAAGATTCTTAGTCAGGGATATTTAATTCCTACATATTTGGATTACATTTAATAAATAGGTTAATACAACATTGATTTTGAATCGCATTAATCGTCCAAAGAACTAAGATGATTTTCATTCGTTACTTACTGCCGCGCCGACTCCAGAATATTTCCACCTTATAAGTATTGAATTTGTGGAATGTACAAACTCATTCTGTAATCAATTAAAGAAATGGCTTATTAGTCAAGCCTTTACGACATTAATCAACTCTTCAATCGTAACGTAGGTAACTTAACGTGAATAATAATATTACCTATTAAAATAATCTAACCCTAAATACTTACTATTTTTGACATTTAATTTAGATGACTATTGATAACTTTTTCTTAACATAGGTAATCTAATTTGTTACTCAATAAAATAATGATTGTATACACCCCTCTCAAGGAATAGGTCGAATTACAGAGTCACCCTGTATTACATAATTATAACTACAAAATCTTAACATGTAGGTAATATTATACGATAATAATACATATACCTAGTATTATTAATAAATGAGTATGAGTACTTTAAGATTAGCGTGCATTGCATCTTCTAGGTGCATTCACTCCTTAAATACTTACCAATAGAGAAAGAGCATCAATTGAATAAAAACGCTGAAAAATGAATTCCACAAGCGAAAAAAATATTATTCATGAGGATCCCCTAAAGTTAATAAATTTTGTTCCACTTTAAATAAAATACCAATAAAACATAAATCTATGAGATTATAATACCACAGACGATATCGCATATCAATAGTTATGTAAGGGGAGGGATCGGTTTCAATATTTGGATTTAGATGAACGCTACCGCGGAATGTGGGGAGATTAAATTAAAGAGATATTTACAAGGCCTTAGCAGCCACTCGCGACTAACCTATACCACAGTATACACGGTGTTCGCAAAGAACCCGCATAAATTTACCAGCATATAGCTGAGGTCGTAATGATTAAATAACATTATATGAACACAAATCGAAATATGATTTTTAACTTTTTTTACTTTCCATGCAAATTAAATAAATTATTATTGGTTCACCAGTAACACAATGCCTTAGGATGAGCTGGCATGATTGTATTAAATGAGTGATATATTCATATCCATTAATGTGGAACTTTATTGATTAGCGTCAAATGTCAAAGTGAAAAATTGGACACTTGACATTACACATTAAACAACAATTTCCGTAGTGTGTCGGTCTCGCAACATCGCAATTATAAAGTTTGATTAACACTGGAGATGTTACAAATCTAAAATAATTAAAAACTCGAAAACTAATCTGTGTTCACCTTACTTTATACGACATTTTCTTTTCTAAACATGATCTTATGCGGGTTCCTCGCGAACACCCTGTATAATAGCAGTAATATTTCTTCCTACAAAAGGTACATCGCGCGCTTGAATGTGTGCACGCCGTGTACGAATGCACTACAAGCAAAGTTTTACGAATGCGTAGGAATGACCCAGTACCGATCGAACCGTCTGCGCCTCGACCTTGAATATGTATGTAAACACTTTATTGCACATAAAATCATACAGAAACAGTACAAAGACCAATGGTTATGTACATGTACAATGGCAATGGTTATATGTGTTACGCGGTCCTAAACGGCCGAAGTTTGACTACTTGTCTGTCTATCTATATATTATGGTTATACATCGTTTCAATTAATAGCTGACAGTTTGGTGTTACGGGTGTGAAAACGAAGTTTACATTTCAATGGTATTTAATGCCTTAAAACCGTACCGATCGAGTACTATTGATTGACTCAATTTCTTATCAAATAAAACTATTCGATTCGATTTTTTTTTCTTATAAACTAACGGATTCTCTAATACGGTCACGCACGACCACATATCCGGTCCCGTCTAACCCTGCCCACGCCGCCACCTGAGCGTAAAACTTGTAATTATCTATACAATAACCCTTCTCCTGCTGTAGTCTGTTATTGAAGCCGGACTGCCCGCTGAGACGAGCTGCTTGGACACTGGCCCGTGGTACAATCTAAAAGCGAACGGTATCTGGATATTCTGGATCATTCCAAAAAATGATGTCCGTAGTTAGGGCTTTATAAAACAACCTCTTAATCTTGTTCCTTTGTGTAACGAAACTTACCATACAATTTATATGGTTAACTTTCGTTACACAAAGGAACAAGATTAGGAGGTTGGTGAAGAGTGAAGAGTAGTGTGTACTACTCTTCACTCTCGTCCGAAAGTAGGTGCCCAGTAGTGGGACGTATTTAGGCTGATGATGTCCCTCTAGAACATCTTATTCTTTAGGCTCTTAGAGCAGCGGACCAGCAGGAAGAATGAAGCGGATCAACCTGTCCTGATGTGAGCGTGTGTATCGAACGAATGGGAGTTTTAGGTGCCGGTTCGCTAAACCTAGCCCAGCTAAGAAGGTCGGAGTGAACAGTAGGGCCTCGATAATCCGTACACAGGCTAATCCGAACGTCGCTGTAATCCGAACTGCCGACTGCCGAGTGACCCCTTCCTCCCCCGCCGTAACACTTGCCTTTGGTTTTGTTTGCGACTGATTTGTAATTTAGTTCTTGCAAAGTTACACAATAGGTATGTGTCCTGATTTTTGTTACATAGTCCTTCAGTTAGATTATCAAAAAATATTGGATACGTATTTTTACCCGACTGCGGGAAAGCCCAAAGGAGGGTTATGTGTTTGGCCTGTACGTATGTATGTATTTCCGTTCCTGTGTCCGCTCGTAACTACTCAACGACACATCCGATTTTGATAAATGATACATCATTAGATTCGTCTTGATGGTGCGAGTGTCACTGGGCATGAAGTTCGTTAAAATAAACAAAATGGCGGATTTAATGCAGTTTCAAAGTGCACCGCGGTCGGGTTTTTTTTTATAAAAATGTTTTTTTTTTATTTTGTGAATAACAAAAATATAAAGAAGATATAGCCTGTTAAAGTTCCGCATGACGTCACGTCGTGGCTCAATTTTTACCACGTGGTAGCGTCACGAGTCCCACTCCCGATATTTTTCAGAATATACTTATGTTTTATTTCTAACATACGAACACGTGAGTCCGAACAGGAGTTGTTTTTTGAATTTCGGATTATCGAAGCCCTACTGACTACTGTATAGAGATTGAAATCGCTCGTAGCTTGTGACATGCAGACAATAACTTGGCTGATAAGTGGACGCGTGGGCCGGCATTTTCATCCGCACTTCATATCTGTCCCTAACATGCTTTACTATGTTTACTTATTTAGCTTCAAATACAGCTATTCATGTATGCACTAGCGGAAAACACGTGGCTTTAGTACGTAGCGGTGTATAGTCAGCATCAAAGATTCTGTAACATTCAAAGCGCTATATGTATCGCCACTAGAGTCCGACCGAACTTACAGTTTTGGCCTAGTTTCGGCTAAAAAACGGGTTTCAGCTTAGTTTCGGTTTTGGCTGGCATCGAGCCGAAACTACGGCCGAAACCAAAACTTTTAGGTAGTTAGGTTTCACGCTGCGATCGGGCAGTCTTTATTTCAAAAAGCACTGCTAAAATAATGAACGATTACTTCAAATATCAGAGAGAGTAAATGATTAATATGTTATTTATAAATGAAGACTGACTGATTATGATTGACATTTTTATTTCTTCCCACGACAACATGACTTTATATGGAAGTTTCGGTTTCGGCCGAAACTAAGTCAAAGCCGAAATTCTGTTTCGGTTTCGGCCGTGAAATCTAGTTTCGGTCGGACACTAGTTGCGATATATATCGTGCTTTGGATGTATTTAATGCTGACTCTACTTATGTACTTCTGTATAGAGGAAATTTGTAAATAATACTAAACGAAAGAATAAGTGCATCGATTGGTGAAGTACGGAAGGAGGTGAAGCTCTTGCGATCTTTTAACACCGAGCGATGCAATTATTCCTTCGTTTCGTATTATTTAATGGCTGCTGTGACAACCAACCCGTGAGACAACCATACCCGGTCTCCCCTATATAAGTAGACTTGACTTTGCGCATTAAACTAACTTTAAATAAAGGGAAAAAAGGGCAAAGGTGACTATTAGTCCAGCTTTGTACTTCGCCCGATATCTTGCATAGATATATCCCGGCTTTCAACTAAACTATACACGTATAAGAGCGTGGTAAAAGGGCCATTTTTTTACTGTGTAATTTTCTGCCAATTTTATGTTATTTTTTATTTCTCCTCTCTTAGAATTACGGGCTTTTACAATCCCAATGGTAAAAAGAATTGTCCCTATTTTTTCCTATTGTGTTACCATTTTTCTATACACTTTGTGTAACGGTAACACAAAGGACAGTTTCATTAATGTATGGATGGGATACTTGTTTTCTTCTACTGGGATGGAAAGAGCTCGTAATTCGAAGTAGAAATAACATAACATTGGCAGAAAATTTCACAATGAAGAAAAGGGCATTTTTTAGAAATGTTTATAAAACACTAGCATTACTCTGCTTGTGGGGACAACGCAGGCGAAAACGCGGGTAAATGCTAGTTCGTGAATACGGATCTAACTGAAATCCAAGTTTAACTAAACACGGGCCAACTAACAAAGCCATTGACTGTCCTTAATCAATAGGACACGAACTAATTTGTCTTACGCTTGTAAACTGAAAGGACCCCGAGTGGGTCGGTTCTTACGGCGGACAGCCGAAGAATAAACTGGACCTAAGTCGTATTTTTAATTAAATATAGTTACTGCCGTCCTAATTCAAAAGGACGCATCTCAAAAAAATCAAACTTCTTTTTTTAACGTTTTTGCATAGAAATATATCAATGGATTATATAAAATTTCCAAAAAAAAAAAATTTTGCACATCACCAAAATCATGCTATTTTCAAAACTAAAATTGCTTGTTCCTCGAAACCTATGAAACTGAGATGCGTCCTTTTGAATTAGGATGGCAATCAGCTTGACGTATAAATATTTGGTGAACCTAATTTCTGCGTAACATTAAACCAAATATAGAGTACCTAATGCTACGGCATGATACGCTTACGAACTATTCCCCAAAAAACCTGGTCGTCTCGGCGCCTTTTTTATGCTGAAAAAATTGGATTCAGATCGGACGGAGGGCGTAAGCGATTATGGGTCATTCTCAAAAAAATGTTCGTAGTTAGGGCTTAATTTAACAAAATGTCAATCTTGTTCCTTTGTGTAACGGAAGTTAGTCATATAAATTGTAATTTATGTAGACGTAAACTTATGTATACACAACACGGGAGATAATAAACAAAGCCCTCGATTGCATATTTACGTCCCTCGCTGGCAGCTCGGGCCGCAAACATCTGCGATCTGGGCCTTGCTTTGTATTACCACCCTAGTTGGGTAATTTACTATTTCGTTACACAAGAGAATAAGATTGATATTTTGTTAAATTAAACCCTAACTACGGACGTATTTTTTTGAAAACGACCCTTCTACAAACCCAAATAAAATTAAGATTTAATATCCTTTAATCCCAATTAGAAAAGCGCCGTCTTGCGACCCGGCTGGGCTAGGCCAATATTCAACATTGGCTTTGTGATCTTGAGCTATAGTTTCATTTACTGTAGAATCGAGAGATGTCACAACGAATGCTCAAATTGTCGAAAAATCGCCTGTGAAGTGAACCGAGCATTATAATAGACAAGCAATTGTCATCCATCTCGGAAAAACTATAAAATCATTAATTAAATGTATGATCACTTAGATAGTGTAAGGTCTAAGTCATAGTAATATGTCAATTTTGGATTTAGTCATCTTCATAGAACGTCTATCTCACAAGACGTCATTTTCTGCAGGTATATTCTGACATACTTAATTTCTCAGTTGGGTATTTTGAGACGTGCCTGCCATAGTTGTTGGGGAGAAGATTTACTGCTGTGTTTACTACACGTTACGAAGAAAAAGAATAGGTTTATTAAGAATACAGATTCATGAAAACACAGAATTTGTAAAGAATTTGAATCATAAAATTATAAAGTGTACACGCACGAACGTGACTGCAGTAATGGAATAAAAGCAATTTGTAAAAATAAATACTAGTATATTATGAGATGTCTGTCGCGATAGGCACTTTTTTCTCACGCGTGACAAGCAATTTGTTTGTAGAACCGCCGCGAGGTAGCGCGCGCGTTTCCGGCCAGTATGTTCTTTATGCCAGAGTTCCAACATGTAGTCGTGCGGTAACTATAATTTGTACAAAATAAACCGCGTTTTACAGGTCCAGTCTTCATCCTTTTCGGATGACTATCATCATCTAACATCACCATCAAAGTGGACGGGTTGGCGGACTGCAGTCGCGAAGTACTTAATTAGCATTTCCATCAGAAAGCTCACGTACTCTGCTCAAAATAAACCGAGTTTGTACCACAAACACGGCAGTCTAATATGTCGTCGGATCACGATCACGAGTCACGGTCCTTATCGTATGGCTAAAATCGTCTAAGATCGCTTTTCAGACGTCAAATGGCGCTAAACGGATTGGGGAGTGATTGCGTCGCGAAGTAACTAGCATTTCCGGCGGAAGCTCCCGCCCGCCCGCCGCGGCCCGCCTTCACTGCCCAACATGACCCACGTCGAACTCAGTATCCTACTAATATCCTATCCTATCCTATCCAATCCTACTAATATTATCACGACACGACGACACGTTTAGCTCAGTGGGACTGCACTGAGGTAAACGTGTCGTGTATTATCAGATTTTTCAAATCTGATAATAATGTTGACGGCGAGCAAATAAGGTCCCCGGCCCTTTTTTAAAGCACGCGAGGATATAGAGAGATATTTCTGTGTAGAATACAGACGAAAGTAAATAAAGCTGTTTAAAAATAAACACTTTATCCAACTCATACTTGACACATTTATTTATCAACGCTATTTTCAAAGATGCCAACAACACGCATGTTTCTATTTTCACTTATTTTGAACCTTATTCCAAAAATCCACGGTTGCGAATCGAATGTTATTTTTTCAGCCTATTTTTCCTGTTTGGTACTGACCAGTTATAGAAGAATTCTTTTTATGACCGTTGCCAAGGCTGGGTTTTTATTTTGTTTACTTTTTTTACACCCCCTCTTTTTTAACACTTTCACTACCTGTATATACACGCACGGACAATGGATTCTGGTCACTTTCTATTGACAATTATATGAAAGACGACCCGAATTCATTGTCCGTGAGTGTACTATATGTATGTAGAAATACAAACTACCGATTTTTATATTTGGTCGGAGTGAACCATCTGGTACGACTTGCTTATATAACTTACGGAAGTACAATTTTGTATAACGAAAAAAAAAATGTATGTAGGTATCATATGCATGTAGAGTAAAACAAAGACATGTAAAAGAATTGCAAGTCTCGCAACCTCTACTACCGCAAAAAAAATTGAGATAATATAAAAAAGTCGACGTAACGAAAGTTACCATTCAATTTATATGGTTAACTTTCGTTGCACAAAGGAACAACATTAACATTTTGTTAAATAAAGCCCTAACTACGTACGGACATCTTTTTTTTAAAACGACCCATCTACCGATTCGTATCTTATGTTATGTTATGATTCCTATGTCATTATATATAAAAAGTAAAAGAATAAAATTCACACTAAGAGCCTTATCACACTTGCAATTTGCGAGCGAGCTGCGGGCGAGTTAGGGTGGATTTCAGAGCGTATCAACCGCCGCCATTACCAATCCCGAAATTTCGACAATTTTCTTTAAGAATGTGTCCCATTATTTTGATAAAATACGAAAATGCTACTCACTTTTTTCATGTGTTGTACAAAAATTATGCATTTTTTAAAAAGATGTCATAATAATATCGAGGTTGGTGATGACGGCGCGGCGGTTGGAACGCTGTGAAATCCACCCGTTAGAAGCGAAGTTCCATTCAAATGTCGCTTGTTTTGTATGGAAACATTAGAAACTCGCCAGCAGCACGCCCGCAAATCGCAGGTGTGATAAGGCCCTAAGACAACAAACGTACATCAACGTTCAAATCAATTAATTTGTGAAAATTAGTTGATTGTAAGATTAATAAAAAGCCATAAACATTCATTCATTAGCATTTGTCATGTCAAGGTCTCGATGTTAAAGGACCTTCTTGAAAATAATGAACTTTGATGCTATTTCTCAGCATTTGTTGAGTTTGAATTCGTTATTAAGATGTAGTGTAAAGGCTAGCTAGACCATGTGATCTTCTTTAAAGTAGTTAATTATTCAACAAAAATAAAATAAAACCATAAAGATTTATAAGTACTGTACCTATCAGAGTTCAAATCTGAATTCAAAAGTCATTCGGAAAAGTTACCATCGACAAAAAGTTTCTTTTTTCACCAATACATTTCCAAGGGAGCTTAAACAATACAGCCGCCGCTACCCCAATCAATTGGCAAGCCGAGCAAAACTTGCTGGCGTCAAAAATCCGTTATTATTTTGCGAGAAGATTCCAAATTTGAAATAACGAAGCCCCGCGGCGCGGCGCCGAGAAAGTTCTTAACCTCATTAAATATCCAATAATTCACGAATTTATGTCTTCATTTACATAAGAAAAAGATAAAGACAAGACGCCCCTTCGCCATTTTTATTTTTTAACGAGGGGATTACGTTTTGCGCGCTCAGCGTGCGCTCTATTGCGCGATTTCGGCCATTTTGGAACCCCTTCGAATTTGTTGAGGTGCATTATTTATTGTATGTAGTATTCGGTATTATGATGTTACGCCAATTTTTTTGGAGATTACAAAATTTGAATAAATGACATTGAGCTACCTACTCAAACTTTTTTAGGGATTTATATATGACGTAGGTACCTAGTGTAGCATCATATTTGTGTAGGTAGGTATAAATATAACAATCATAATTATTGTAAATAAATTAAGTAGTGCTTGCCCTACAAGCAAAAACAGCAGACACTACTCTATTCCTATGCCAATTAGGTCGTGTTCGATATCTTGCATGTACTGTTTAATCACACAATAAGTAATAAATACACGTACAGAAGTTTCTCTGTCTAACAAATCTGACGTTCGAGTCCGACCACCGTACAGAACGCAACACATCCGACCGTCTCTCTCCATCGCATAACGCGTGCTCTCTCGGTATCAGCGTAATTCGTCCCATTCGTTTTTCGTTCAATTCGTATTCGTCACACATTCTTTATGTATAAAGAATAAAGACTAGTCTTAACCACTGTTACCTTGCCAGCGGAGTGGTATGGGGCTTCGAAGGGGTTTCTTACCCGCTAGGGTGCAGGGAGGGATGTTTAAAGGAAAAGTCACTAAATTTTCAATAACAAAGGTATATTAACGACTTGTAAAAGCTATGGTAAAATAAACACAGGTGTGTAGTGTGTAGCGTAAGACTCACACACTTGCATCTCTCGTAATGTAATTGAGCCATTATTAAAGCATATCTACTCTAAACAACATCTTTTACTCCCAACATCACAGGTGTAAGTTAAGCTAGGTCGGCTGGAGGACCGACAATTTACATTTGATTAATAGTAAAAATAAAGAATCCGGCTTAGAGCTAATATGGTAAGAGCACTAGGGGTCTAAAGTGGGTTTCTGGATGTATTAGAGTGGTCGCTTTCTTTAATAATAAAAAAAAAATGAGACGAAATACGAATTGAACGAAAAACGAATGGGACGAATTACGCTGATACCCTCTGGTCGATGGTGTAAAATTTGGTACTAGTAGCCCCGCGGCGAAATTGCGGAGTGAGTTATTGACAGTACAGTACATATATGTAGGTACTTAGTTCGTCACGGTCGAGGAGCGGCTCTTGTTAGCATAAGCAATAGTAAACTAAGACAAAGCAATTCTAAAACTAGTCTCAGATGCGGCGGTTGCCAAAATCCGCAATTTATTGCTCGCCGGAAGTCTTACTCGTTCCGGCGTGACGTCACTACACTCACAACGGCTCCTGCGCCCGTACTGGGGGTTTGTTATAGTTTATTTTTGAGACACTGTTTATTTATGAATAGTTTGACGTTACCGTGATCTGTGCAGCTGTGGCCCGTTTCACGAAGCTAAAAGTTACATTTTTGCAATTCTGAACTAGCAACAGTGGTTAAAAACATAGGAGGGGAAATAACGTTTTTGATATTTGCATAATGAATCCTTGATAATTATTTGCCGCGACGCAATATTCCTTGCCATGACAAAACACTATTAAGTACTGACTGATATAAAAAAATCATACAAAGTTCGTATGTTTTGCAGAGACGTGGATGTTTACAAAATATGTTTGACAAATCACATCCTTGGGTTAAAAGTAAAACAGTAAAATGGAAGTGATTTGGTTTACTTCTTCTCCTTCAGCAGAATGAAGTGCAAAAATTGCCTCAAAATAAGCAAGGTGGAGGAATCAGATTCAACAGAACGAATGCCACTGGTGTTTGTCATGGAACTGTGTACTTTATTCCTCCTCTGACTCTTTATTCGTGATGGGAAAGCGGTTGACCTCGATCTCAACTGTATTGTATCGATGACTGTAAAGGTATGCCAAGAATGTTATTTAGAGCCACCCCACACTAGGCTCTTTCGAGGGTCGTCCTCTTGTGAGCCAGGGCTCGGAACCGGTATTTTGCAAAAACCCCGAAATAGCCCAATATTTTGAATTATTTTATGCTTTTATGAAGGGCACAATCATGTATTTACGTAATGATTTCGTATTATTAGATAGTCCGATTAAAAAATTAAATAATAAACCAAAGAACGAAAGGAACGGAAAAAATACCGGTATTTTTGTATGGAGAAAATACCGGTATCTGACCCCTGTTGTGAGCGCCCGCGCAGTCAGCGCAACGTCGTTGCGACGTCTTTCGGTCGTCATCATATCAGCGCCCGCGAAACGGTGGCAGAAAAGAAAGACGCCACGCTGGCGTCGCATCGACGTTGCAGCGTCATTGCGCCGACGTTGCATCAACGCTGCGTGTGCGGTGACAATACGACGGCGTTCGAAACATACTAAGTAATCAGCGTACCAGACTTCCCGATTTTTGAATCAAAATTAAATGGCCCGCGCGGGATTGGCTCTGTTTCGGGGATAACTCGACCGCGCGTGCAGCGTGCTGAGGAAGTACGGGCGGGTGGCATATTTTTATTAAAATACATTTTCTATGGCTATTTTTGCCATGTATTGTCACGTAAACGTAAGTTAAAAAAAGATAAATATTTAAAAAAAATCGGTTGTCTGTAAAGTCGGGTTACTGACGATAGTCGAACGTGATAACGTTGACCTTGACCCTGACTTTGACTTTGACTTTGACTTTGACTTTGACTTCGACTTCGACTTCGACTTTTTTCCCAATAAGCTGCTACAATGACATTGACACGCTAAAATGATGGCTAAGTGGCCAGTGTAAATATCTGCCGTTCCACGAATATAACGTCAAAGATTTGTTTTAATAATTTTTAAACTACGATTAAAGCAGGCGTAAAACGGAACTGCCAAAGCAGCATCCACTATTTAAATTTAAAGATTTTTGCCAAACTCAGCAGTGTCTCTTGTCATTCAATAGAGATTTTGACAGCCGTATCTTAGGGAATAAGGGCTAATTTATTAACAATTTGTAAGAAACTATCGTCTTAACGACTTAAGTGCTGGAATAATTTAAAGTACCTATTTGACAGGTAACGGCCCTGCAAGGTAACGGCCCCGCAAGGTAACGGCAAATGACGTCACACTTTTTCGTGCGTGCAGCCGGCTCCATCGAATTATAATTTATAAGACGTTATCACGTCAAAACTTCTCATTATATACGGTTTTTACTATGTCCCGCTTCTTTTACTCAAAAAGTTTCAAAAACCTGACTCTGAAATCAAAATCTAAAATCAGGCAACGATGACGCTAAAGTCGCCGTCAATAGAATTTGCTAACTTTGTAAATAAACCGCCATATTGAAATTGTCTCTGAATAATGAATTTACTAGTGATGGGCAAGACTCTTACTTTACTCTTTTATGTCAAAACATATGGACTATTAAAGTATCGAACGCAAGAAACAGGTATTTTTAATTTGCTTAATCAGAAGACGAATCTTTACTTGAAGATTATGTATCCACCAGACCAGTGTTTATCACAAAAGGTGCCGTTATTTCATCCGTAGCTGTATCGATGATGCCGTCTAAATGTTTCATTTTATTTTCTTAGGTACAGAGCGTAAGTTAGGTAGTGTGTAGCAGCTTTACAATATCACCAACTTTAGTCACAACGCTATCATCATAGACAATTGTAGAATTTAAAAGAAACAAATACATCATTCCATTATGTCATAATAACCTATGTATAAAACCATTTTAAACTTTTAATGAAATATCCAAGATTCAATTATTTATTGTATGGTTTTGTATTTTACGGCAACGACCGTTTAAATAGTGTATGGTTTCAGTGGTGTTTGATGAGGTGGTGTGAAAATTCAAGGAGAAACAGTGACAAAACAAAGTTACGCCTTTTGTTTACATAGTTGGCAAATTCTATTGACGGCGACTTTAATGCTGGTTCTATTTCTCACAATTCAGAAACTGGTTACGTAAACCCCCGGTAGGGGCTCGGTCCCGCTTCCGTCGCACACTTGAGGGAATATATTAAGAACTTCCTTGGCTCGTGAATGAATTGCGAAGCTTTGTATGGGGTTCGTTTTTAACCACCGCGGCAGGGAGGGTTATGTTTGATGCTCCGAAAATAAGAAGTTTAAGTCTTCAATATTTATCATATTTTTGTAATCGGAAAATTTGTGTTGTTCAAGCAAAAGGTGACCCATTAATAATTGTTAATAGGGTGCTAACCATAGGCCCTTGCCACAGTATAATAGCAGTAGTATTTCTTCCCAGAAAAGGTACGGCATGCAGCTTGTATGTGTGCGCGCCGTGTCGCGCGTAGGGCGTGCAGTACTGGGAAATTTTAGTATGGCAGTACCGGAAATTCCCGGTGCTCGCCTACTAAAATTTCCCGGTACTGCACGACCTAGTCGCGCGCTCCTCAACGACCGAAGCGTGACTACGTGTCTGTCATTATAGTTGACCCTTGCTAAGAAGTTGCAATTAGGGTGTGCTCCCGGGAATTACCGGAACCGAAAGTACCGAGATTTCCCGGTATTTTGAGCCGAGCAAGGAACCGGGACGGGAATAAGAGTCTCGGTACTTTCGCGTCTTTCGGGGAACACATTTAAGCAGCATTTTTCATTTAATTTTTGTTTTTTGGTGCACTATATTGAATTCTGTCTAACGTAATTCAAACAGTGAGAGAAATGGCGAAAAAAGGCGTATAATTTGAAACGAACAAGCGCGTAGTTAAATTTTAGCCAAAAACGGGTGGTGACGGTAACTCACCCCCGCCTGCCTCACTGGTCCGTAAAATTGTGATTATTAATGAAATTATATTAATAAAATGAATGTGCTTTTAAAGCCATGTGTAGTTGTCTTTATTATAAAACTAACTGAATCTCATTGGACTGAAGTATCGACAGTCATTGAAAACCCGTCCAGAAAGTACCGGGACGTCCCGGTTCTATTATAGGTCAGTACCGAAAATCCCGGTACTCCAGAACGGTACCGGTACTGCGTACCCTAGTTGCAATACATCATCACCCTATATGTATGACGTATACACTGACCACTGCTTGCCACAGACCTACTCTCATATATCGAATTGGCCATGGTCATCACAGTACAATAGCAGTATTTTTCTTTTTTTCACATTAACTTAGAAGTTTGATTTTTTCACAGCTTCAAGAGACCGTACCTAGACCTGAGTAGGTACTTATATGGCTTAATTTTCAACTCAATACCGCCACGCGTTCCCGAGATAAAGGGACGGACAGACAGACGGACAACAAAGTGTTCTTATAAGAGTTCCATTGTTTCCTTTTGTGGTACGGAACCCTAAAAATTAGGTAGGTATAAATAATACGTAAAGGATCGTATAGTTATGCTACAAGATCTACACGCCTATAATCAGAATCGTTGCAACCCTCTAAATTAAAACCCCAACTATCGAAGTAAATTCCAAGTCGACCATCTCGACAATTTATCGACAAATATTCAGACAATATCGCTAATGGCGCATTCTGTCAAGACAAACTGTAATCCTCAACTATGGGAGGTATTCAATAAATCGACAAGTTGCCGAGCCCAAGACCGGACTTATGGACGAAGAAAGTATAACTCGGGCTGGCCAGTGCTAGGGATGTGGGCATGCCTATGTCGACAGTTTGAAGTGTATTACATACTTTATCTTTTTATTTTAAAATACAGTACAATAGGTCCAAAAATACTGTGTTTCACCGCAAACTATTTATATGATAAACTTATTTCTATATACAACTAAAACTAGGTAGGTATATTTTAAATTTTTACTCTAGGCTTTTTATGTTAGTTGTACCTATATTGATTCTATTTAAGGGTTTCAGTTTAATTTTTAGTATTTAATTTAATTTGTAATTTTCTTTCTTGTATTGTCAATGTCTTGTATAAATGTGATCTCGAGATTCAAAGTATTCAAACTAAACATAAATAACAAAAAACATAAAAATTATAATTAGTACCTTTATATTCATGTACATTATTATGTGCAGTTGTGTTAAAAGTATATGTTTCAAAAAAATGTTAGTTTTTTGTTGTTGTCTAAATGCCTATTAAATGAATTAATAGTTGTGACGGAAAACGAGCCCTTTTGTGGAAGTCAATTATGCGCTTATATACCTATTTATTACATAACTAAACTAGCTTTCACCACAACCAGCGATGGTAGGTCATGCGATAAATGAATGATAAAGCATCCGTCGTTCTCACACTTACTGAACATGACGGGTGCTTTATTATAAATATTATAATTAACCATGATAGGCCTACTCGAAAGATGACAAAAAGTTGATCAATAACTAGCATTTACCCGAGGCTTTGCCCACGTTTTTCCCGTTAATGTCCCAAGGGAACTCTTTACTGGGATATAAAGTAGGTATCCTATGTTTCAATTGAGAACCAGGTCTATGGTTTTCATCTCAATCCATCCAGTTGTTACCCCGTTATTTAGTAACAAACATCCAAACCGCCAAACATCTAAACGTCGTCACAAACTCTCACATTTATTATATTAGTAGGATTAAATGATAAGATATATCGATATAAGTCAGTCCCATCACTACTGCGGTTCGCCTTGTTTGCGCGCGGCAAGTCTGATCGTTTAAGCTGAAACAGTAGCTTACTTATTACCTGAGATGGCACAACTTGCTCCAACAGCTGCCTCTTAACTGATAACGTCGATACTGAAAATTGTTAGAATAGAATTTATACCAATTTTAGTTGAGTAAAATCTCGGAATAATTGACTTGGCTCATAGGAGGGAAGAAAGCACTACACAACGCATAATTTAGCTGAAAAAGAGAAAAAAGATTGGTAAGATCTTGGAAGAAATTCACTCAGAGCTGGAGGGAGCTCACTAGGATAGGTACCTGGATCCCAAAACTCTTCTCCGTAGGTCATACAGACAGATCATAAGAGTAGAACTATTGTTTTGACTTTTATATTTTGTTAATTACTATTTTAGTCCTTCGAAAACGAAGCTATGTTTAGGAAATGGTGCAAAATTTATTGTAGAATACACAAAATTTTAAAATCTAGATTTGTAAAGCAAAATTATGAAAAATACAGCAGTCCATAGTAAGTACTTTGGCAGGTCCAATAGATGACTATCAATGTATTCCAGGATCTCTTTTTTGTTTCCTTTTAGGTTTTCTTTTCACTACAGTGGTTTTGTTGCCCTAGATATGAAAGTGATTTTGGGTTTATTTATGCAGACAATTCATGAAACTATCAATGATTTTGTAAGATTTGCTGATTTCTTTTTTAATCTTTATTTTCATTTTACATAAGCCGATAATTATTCAAAATATAAGAAATGCAAAAATCATGAAAATACAAGCACATTGAGAACTTTCATGAATATATTCGTAATCTGGCCACTTGAAAACGTAAACATTTGCGATGATATCCAGGGCAACAAAAAAAAAGTTTTTTTTTGTAGAGCTGTGCTATGATCCCGTATTTACAAGTCAGGTTATTTGCTCCGGACTTCGAGTTCATTCTCCAAGCCACCAATGCTCTCAGTGTATAGTAATTGTCCGTTCAACTGGGCTAATGCTGTTAACGAATACAATGCCATTGAGAGGTAAACCACAAATTAGGATAACGAGAATATAGTGTCAAAAAAGTATAACTGCCTTGAAAGATCATTAGATTTTAGATTCTATTTACTAGACAGTAAAGTGTAAATGCAGTTATAGATAAGTGCGATCTTAATTTGTTTTGCATTTCACATTCGCCCGACGGTCTGCAAGTGTGTATTCCGTAGAGAAAAGACTTAGAGATACTATGAGCTTTCAACGGATTATCGGTTCTATGACCGTAATGATAAGGCGGCAAATGCTTTCAAACAAAAAAATAATAATGCGTTATGCTTTTACAGATTCAACGGGGAGCCAGGTAGACCGCCCGGGTTTACTCGTGTTACGCATTGTTATTTTTTTTTGTGGTATTGTATTCTCTCAATGGCATTGTTCGCTCAATGGCATTGTATTCGTTAACAGCATTAGCCCAGTTGAACGGACAATTACTATATCGTCATGAATTTAAGAGCTATTAGGCTCTGCTCTTGTCGGTTGAGTAATTTCCATGTCTCTCAAGTCTCAACTACGGCACAACGTTCACCTTTTCCTTAATTTAGTCGATGTAAGTTCTTCTTAGTCTTCCTCTCTTTCTCCTCCCTTCAACTTTTCCTTCTACACTCACGGACAATGAATTCGGGTCATTTTCTATGAACACTTATATAGAAAATCACCCGAATTCACTGTCCGTGAGTGTATTATAGTCTTTAGATATTCGTCGTGTCGTAACAGGTGTTCAATCATTTTTCCTCTTCTTCCCAGTGCACAGGGCAGAAAAAAAAACAAAAAACAGGATTTCTTTTTCTAACCTTGTTGACTGAGCGAGCGAAGTGAAAAACTCTGCTTCAGCTTAGGCAAAAATGCTTTCATATGTCCGACCGTATGCCTGTTCTCCTTTACAGGTCGCATTTCTCAACCGATTAGGGCGTACAATGCCGAGAAATTTTAGTATGGCAGTACCGGGAATTCCCGGTGCTCGCCTACTAAAATTTCCCGGTACTGCACGCCCTACAACCGATTCTCGTGAAAGTTTGCGAGCAGGTTCGATAATTAGATTTTTTTATCGATATATTTTGCGGGTAATTTCGTTTTTGGATTGTTTTTTTTTTTCACTAACATTTCCGTTGGTCCGAGTATGCTACCTTATTCAGCTAGTCCGTTCCACACTCAGTTTCGCCTGGTCGCGGCACCAATACATGGAAGTATTAATAACTTAAGGCACTTGCTTACCGCCGGGCTGTGTTTTAAGACCAGCTACACTACATTGTTCTAAGTACACGTCCTACAGTACCACGTGTATACTGTATATAGGTAATATAGGACAAAGGTGATAGATTTTATCCCTTGAAGTGAGCTAGTGCTGTTTAAGAATACAATAGGTACCATTGAGAGGTTAGGTAACCGCAGATTAGGATAATGAGAATATAGTTTCAAAAAACTTCCTTCTGCCTTATACTTGCTACAACTGAACTGGAATCGTTTGTCTTTAAAGTGAATCGAGTCGGTCGATTCTCCATACATACAAAAAGAGGGTCATCACTCGCTTCCACGGCATCAACCATGGTTGAAATGTGTCATTCTATAGCTTGATATGTTTTGACTGCGCGAAACGACAAGAGAAGTTTTATAATACATTACATAACTAGGGTGGTAATACAAAGGCTTTCTTTATTATCTCCCGTGTTGTGTACATCATTTTATGTCTAAACTCGGCCAGAAAGCGGCTTTTTCCGTACGCGCTGCGTGCGGAAAAAGTCACTTTATGGCCAGGTGTGGCATAATGTTACATTACATAACTAGGGTGATAATACAAAGAAAGACCGAGATCGCAGAAGTTTGCGGCCCGAGCTGAAAGCGAGGGACGTAAATATGCGATCGAGGGCTTTCTTTATTACCTCCCGTGTTGTGTACATCATTTTATGTCTACACTTGGCCAAAAAGTCACTTTATGGCCAGGTGCGGCATAAAAAATATTCTAACACCTACTCTCAGAATTAAAGCGCAATCGGTCATTTAAGGTCAACTCCACAGAAATATATCGAGGTAGAAGGAAACAGTGTATGTATGTATGTATGTATGTACCTCGCGTGCTAAAAAGAAGTGGCGGCGACCTACTTTGCACGCCGTTAACTTGAGTTGCCATCAATATTATTATCCCATTTTTAAATCTGATAAAAACGGTATAATTCATTGTTCAAATACCACCAAATGAAATGGAAAGTTTATGTCTTATGGCGGTGGTGATCACAGTTAAGTTTTATATAAACGATAAGACGGTATCCCGGCTATACATCATCGTCGAGTCCTTTGCGGTTAAAATCGCGTCACACTAATTAAATAAAAAGAAACGCTGAAAAAACGCCTAAAATCGACCGTAAAGAGTCACACCTTACGGTTATGAGTTACACTGCCATCCTAATACAAAAGAATAGATCTCAAAAAATCAAATTTCACTCTTTAACATTGTTGCACATAAAATATATCAATGGATCGTATGACGGTTCCAAAAAGGAATCTTAGTTTATAAAATTTTCCTAAAAATTATTAAGAAAATTTAAGTCTACACCAAAATTATGCCATTTCCAAAACTAAAATGGCTTGTTTCTCAAAAGCTATGAAACTGAGATGCGCCCTTTTGAATTAGGACGGCAGTACAGGTCTTCTTAGTCGTATACATCATGACTGGGTTATTCTTCAGAAATATGTCTGCGGTCACCTTATTCCTCTGGCCCTTTTTCATACTAAATGTATGAAGACAGAGGAATAAGTCGCAGACATATTTCTGAAGAATAACCCGACTGATGATCGTGGTTGGTGGCCGTCGTCCTGGCACGAATACATTCCCGCCATCGATTCCGGTCCATCGCGTTCCTCACCACATCGTAGAATTTTTGAAACGGTTCAAATTAAATTAAATTAATCTTTATTGCAAGATTATATATATAACAATAATTATATCTAAAATGTACTTACGTACGTTAATGTGTTTACGTGGTAAAAGACAATATATAGTTCACATTTAAAATTACAATTAAGATTATAAATCATCTATCATAGTACCTATAACATAGACATACATAACATAATATTATTAACATTGTTACTCGCATTTAATCTGGTCGGTCCATCGTGCTGGCGATCGGCCACGTGATCTTACAGTGAGTTACAGGCACATACAAGACTCGAGAATGCGTTAGAGATCATTTCAATTACCTCTTACAACCAAGAATGCTTTACAGAAGATAATTTCAATTACTTCTTACAACTCGAGAGGACCCATTGCATTGACGGAACCCCAAGATTGCCATCAGCAAATTAGTCGTACAGATATAGAAGAAAACTTGAGTAACTCACACAAACTCTTATCTCACTATTTTAACACAGGAAACACCACCTTGAACCTTGGAAATAAAGTTCAATTTTCTATCGATTAAAATATAATTAGAGATCGTCAAAGCTGCTCAGTAAGAGAGCAGTCAATAGTCTATGACGGTCAGTGTAGGACGGTGTCATAGTAAATAAAGGTTGCAGCTCTCGGCGGTTAGTTCAGGATGGGAGTGTTTTTGATAGCGACAAGGTTCCAAGTATGCCATTCAAGTACCGGGACGATAGATTCCTAATCAAAGATGCGGGCGAATCTTAGCAAATTAGAGGGGAGCGACCCTTGGTGAATAGGGTTGGCGACGCGATAGGTACGTTATTTTTCATTATATGTACATACATATCGTACGACCATAGGTCCAATAGGCGTAAGGGACATCGATTTGACCGTTCTTTACCCCAATTGAACCTAGTTGTAAATAATGTGTTTTTATCTTATATTTATGTGGTTTAAATAAAAAACCAATTACAATAATCCATTGAAATAAAATTAGCTAGAATTTCTTTCACTTCGAATAGCTTATCTGTATTAGGTAATATACATAAGTACCGTAAAACGGGATGAGTAGAGACACAACTGACATTCAAACCTCGATAATATTTTATTTGTACAAATGCAAACTGAATTGTAGGTATGTATATATAATAAATGTTCCGGTGGTTTATATTTTAGTTTTTTTTTATAATTTTGGGTAGTTCCATTTCATAACTTTAACGATAAATACAAAATCCCTCTCACCCCGTAGTCCCTCGTAGTTGGGGTGACATGGGATTTCATACTAAGGTGAGTTGGGCAAATTGTTGGATCATCACTTTTGGATTATGAATATTACTATAGCTCCATTTGTAATAAGAATATATTATTTAGCAATTAGCAGTAGCCTTTAAAAACCACCTCACCCCTCTGTCATCCCTTCTCTCCCCATTCATAACCCAACTGCCCTCGCAATCCCTACTCACCCCATTTTAAGGTAGTTCTTAAGATTTTTTTTAATATACATATTTATTTTCAGACAGCTTTAACCTCTTCCACACGAACGACGTATATGTATATTGGCACCGCAGGTTGGACGCCAACGACGCATATATTGGTCACAGACCGATATAAACCTTCATGCACCAGCATAAAGTTCGATTTCGGTTTTGACTCTGTTTTGCCATGGCGTCGGATTTTGCGACTTTTATGTTTTACGGAGCGGCGAAAAGGTTAATGTCCATAGAACGTTATTTATGAATGTTAAGTTTTCAGAAAAATTATATATATTTTTAAATCAAGGTCTATGTGCAGTTCATTTCTCAAAGTTGTACATAATATTTTGATTTAAAAAGAGGTCTAAACACAATTTCCACATACTCATACTCATAAGTTTAAAGAAACCATTAACTTTTCAGCCAAATTATAAAAGAGACAATGGACCCCACCTTACTCATAAGTGGTACCTATATCTAAATGATTTTCCGATATATTAAATGGTAGGAAATAATTTTAATTAAAAATTCGGATAAACTATTGTAGGTAACAATAAAAAGTCAAAAATGGGAAAATCATTAGAGTCAACTTTGGAATACAATTTTGAAAGTGTCAATAAAGTAAAAAATCGCCAAAATTACAAACCTTTCGCTATTGGCAACCCTACAATGCTAAGGAGTTCCATAACATAACTGTCCATAACGTCTTAAGTGGACAGGCTCTGTCCAAACAGCGACTGATACTATTGTATGTATGCATGTATGTATATTAGTGAGTCATAGGACACCGCAACCCCATTAGTTACCCTAAGTAATTGATTTCTTGTAAGTCTTGCCAAGATTTCATACGAAATTGAGTTATAATATACGGGCTAGCGCAACTGATCGCGAATTCGCTTACCGCGTGACGGGCACGACCTGTCACGGGTCATTCTCATTTTTGTGCACATAGTCACTACTGTGGCCGTTATTACTCTTTATAATTGATAAAAAAAATTAATACTATCATGAATTCACTCATATGATAAAAATAATTCATGAAATTATGAAGGTCGAACGTTTAGAAAGAACGTTTAGTTTAGGGTTGCCAGATGTCCGGGAAATCTAGGATCTTGTCCCGTGTCCAGGAAATACACTTTATAGTCCCCGATTTCAAATACCTACTACTATTCTTTTTTCATTACATTACGAGCAGGTCCGATACGCTCGCGTTCTTGGTCGCTCATATTTTGTATTATCTTACCTAACCTAAGGGCTAATTCAGCTTGCAAGATTTGAGTCAAACAACATGGCAAGTTGAAGAGCTTGTAAAAATAGATAAGCCAAGTAGGTTTTGTCAGGAGTGGCTCATTCTGAGATTTTGCCGCGCTATTAGAGTCTGTGCGGAAAGAGAATAGGCGTGGCGAAAAACGGAACTAACCTAACCAGTATGGCATTTTTTTTTGCAAATACGGTAGAAAAGCATTACAGCGCCCCCCCATCTACATCCTATTCTCTTTCCGCACAGACTCTAGTACAAAATTTTGCCCCTGCGGAGTGGCGTAATCAGTGACCAAAAAGAGCACACGTTTGCTGTAGAGCAGAGGTTCTTAAACTTTTTGTGGTCACGGACCCCCTACATTATTTCGAAAACCTTACGGACCCTTTCCGAATACAATCAGAGAAAAAGAAGATCAAGGGCACATGAAACTTTGTGTTGTATGCATAATCACGGACCCCCGGCTCTCGTATCACGGACCCCTAAGGGGTCCATGGGCCACAGTTTAAGAAACCCTGCTGTAGAGAGAGGGGCGGTCGGATCCGGTGCGCTCCGTCGAGTGTTCGGACCCTAGCGTCAGTTTTGTTAGAAAGAGAGGTTACCTACTGACCGAATACGTAACCCTCGGATTGTCCCGGAGATTATATGCCTGAATCTGGCAACCCTTCACGGTAGTGACATCCACGGTAGTGACTATTTGCACAAAAATGAGAATGACCCTTACGCACTACATTGAATAGAAAGAGATAGATAGTATTAATCTTAGGATACATATACCAAATACAATCCTTAAAGGGTTGAAACGGGGGTTGTAAATTTGTATAAAAAAAGGTTGAAAATTTACGCGGACGAAATCGCGGGCATGGGGCGACATCTAGTTTTAAATAATCAGTAAAGTAGCTGATGTACGTAACGCTGAAAATTTTACCTTAGGAATTAGGTTTTCGCTGAACCCGAACGCTACATCTTTGGACTCCTACTCGCTTACAATGGAAAACACCTCATTAGGTGCTTGCTATCGTAGTCAATCGCTCACTGGGCAGTTAATAAAAAAAACCTTAACTGAAACCGGTCAAAAGTTCGTGTTCATGATTTAAATTACTTATTTTTATAGCTACCTAAGCATTTTCATTCCAATTTGAATCTTCAAAGTCAATTTGTACTCGCTTCAGTGGTGGTTGTAACATTCAACACAAAAAACTTTAGAAATTGTTATTTTACCAAAGATTTTACTTAAAGGCACGTAGCGGCACCTAGCGTCATAAACTGGAACAGCCGTAACCAACGTCGCTTGCCACGCCATCTACCGGGGAGTAGATGAAACATCAAAAATATACTTCTTTTAATAATCCTTATTTTTTGTATAACATTTAACTACTCGCGCATTTTGTTGAAATTACCCTTTCGGTATTGTTAAAAGGCTCAATTATGCAAACACCCACTTTCACAGTTTATATAACCGATAAAGGTTTTCAATTTTATAAAAAGTTTTGCTTTAGAGGAAAGGTGATTGTCAGTCCAAGAAAGAAGAAAAATCACGTCAACGCTTGACATCTAATATGAATATTTTTAAAATTTTATATTTTATCCATGTTATTGGTTGTTGAAATTAGAAAAGATTTTTTAATGCTTGTGGGTAAAAAATGTTTAGACGTCATATAGCGTGGTTTGTAAGTGTTTTTTTCTCGGTATAGTTTTACCTTACCTTAAGTACCTTTAGTTTTTACCCGACTGCGGCGAAGCCCAAAGGAGGGTTATGTGTTTGATGTATGTATGTCCGTTACTATGTCCGCTCGTAACTACTCAACGGCACAACCGATTTTGATAAATGATACATCATTAGATTTGTCTTGTTCATTGTATGTACGTTATTTCCTTGACTGGAAGATTAAAATTATCTTTTCCAGGTTATTCGGAGTCAAAGCACATGGCTTGGTGCGCGGAACATCTGCCCTCACAGAAGTCATCAGACCAACCATTTTTCCATATTGCAAAAAAACACATTTAGGTAAGACTGCAAAGTTTTGGTTAGCACCTGGGCCAAAATTCTTTTAAAGTGGAGATTAATATTTAAAGACACTTACAAAATTGCAGATGTCTCGTAATATTTTTAGTGATTGAATCGCGAAAATTTACTCGGGCATTTCTTCTATATGTCTGCGGTCACCACATTCATCTGGCCCTTTTTCATACTAAATGTATGGAGACAGATGAATGGGTCGCAGACATATTTCTGAAGAATAGCCCCTCGAGATCTCGCGAGATCGAGATTGCATTCCCTAGAGCCGTGACTTCGCTTGTCGCGCGACAGAGTATGCTCTGTCACTTTCGCACTATATTAAATGGAACGGTATAGGTAGTGTGTGTCGCGCGACAAAGAGCCATGTGCCATAGTTGCGCTAGAGGTTGTGAGGGTTGCATATGGTATTCAGCCTCACACTGTTTCCGAGACAGACTGGCAAGCTAGAGAAGAGTTAGATCATACTTTGAATTTAAAGGAAGACAGTATGTCTCGCTCTAATGTATAAGAATTTGTTTATAGCCTGGCAACCTCGTTGGTGACACTCACATGTGTGCTTTTTGTTATGTGCAGCCGTAACTACTCACAAAAGTTACCGCCAACACGAACGACGACCGACGGATACAGCCTCCAGACGCCCCCGTTCGTGTTAGCGGTAACTTGTACCGAGCGCATGGAATAAAACTAAATAGAAGAAGCAACAGTATTTTATTTTAACCACTTGACAAGATACAGATGAAGATGCACATATCCGCAACATTCCTTGTACACGTTACGACTTACGAGTAACTTCTTCTTCCAGCTACCACCCCAAGCTGAAGCCGCGGGAGTTGCCGCTCCGCTGCGTGCACGCTGCGGCGCCGCTGTGGAAGGAGGAAGAGGTGAAGGCGCCGAACTTTCCAGACTCTGTCACCACCGGAGACGTCAAGTAAGCAAGCACAGTGCCGGATTAAGCCAGCGCAGGGCCTTTAGCATTTCTTCAAAGAGGCGCTTGGTTGGTCTTAGGTATGCTTAAATACTGATTGACCGTTAATTTTATAGGCTTTTGCAAGCGGGCGCGGGGCCCCCCAATGCGCGGGGCCCGTAGCATTTGCTACTCTTGCTATATGGCTAATCCGGCACTGAGCAAGCAATATAATGGACGAGTGAGTTCGAGTATAAGTCCATCTACTGCATTTTCGGCCTACTGCAAGGAAAACCTCTCGAGTCTAATACTCGCGGTCAAAAATTTCGGGTCAGTGAAATACCGCCATATTTCTTAAAATACTTCAGAGCTGTGAAATGATTGAATCCCGTTTGGATCTTTAATTAATTTTAGATATTATCTGTAAAAATAACACTGAAAATAATAGCAATTTCATGATCGAACTCGTAAAAACCCCATGAAAAAAATAAAAAATAAAAACCGACTTCCAAAAACTTAAACTAAAAACCAAAAAATTATATGTTAATTACCCCAAAGAAATGGATAATCAACGATTCATATATACATATACAGATATTTATAGTTTTTAACCTGTTATTTTTGAAGTCGGTGGTCTATTTAGTTAAAAGAAAAAAATTCCAAATCGGTCTAGCCGTTTTCAAGTAATCGGGGAACAAACCTACATAACATTTTTTTTTGTTTTGAAGTCGGTTAAGACTGGAAACTTATTTCTAATAAGAAATGGACGAGAAACTAAGGAAAATACCAAAATCGCTATATGTGTGCCTATGATATTTGAAGAGTTCCCTCGATTTCTCCAAGATCCCATCATCAGATCCTGATTTGGTTGCAATGGGACCACCTCGGAGGTATAATACCCTTTAAAACAAAAAAAGAATTTTCCAAATAGGTTCAGCCGTCTTCAAGTAATCGGGGAAGAAACCTAGATACAAATTTACCCTTTCTTTTGAAGTCGGTTAACACTAGAAACTTGTTGCTAATAAGAGATGGACGAGAAATTACGAAAAATACTGAAATCGCTATATGTGTGCTTATAATATTTGAAGAGTTCCCTCGATTTCTCGATTTTTCGAATCAGATTCTGATTTGGTTGCAATGGGACCACCTTGGAAGTTTACCCTTTCAGATAAAAAAATAATTTTCCAAATCGGTCCAGCCGTCTTCAAGTAATCGGTGAACAAACACACAAAAAAAACATTCAAAGGAATTGAGAACCGTCCTTCTTTTGGAAGTCGGTTAATAATAACGTTAACGAAGTGAAGGATAAGATTTGTTTCTAACAACACAATTTATCTTTATGCTGATTGTAATTGGCGGATTTTGAACGCATTAAAGAGGTTTATCATTATGTGTATAGATAAAAAAGTGTACGTGTATGATGCACTGAGCAGCAAGCGCGGTGAATCACGTGCACGAGGCACAGGCGCGCTCTCATTGGTCCCTTGCTATTATAAACAATACAACAATAATATTGTTTGCCTGTTAGACTACATTGTTGGCTTGCTGCCTCGCTGTCCAAGAACTCACCATTTGGCGTCCTATACCGATTACCGACCATATATTGTCACCTTTCCGAGCAGATGGTGGCGGTGGTGAGAAAGTGATGTGAAAAGACAGATTATTGACACGTTAGCAATCTCCCTTAGTAAATATTTCACCTAAGCTATTCTGGTTTACTGACATAAAATGTTGGTTTATTAATTAAGATTAATTTGGTGGAATTTTACACTCGGTTAGCATAATTAAAATAAGAAAATATGGCCGCTTACCTACCTATTAAAATAGTTCACCTTATTTTCTACAGATATATAAAGAAAGAAGGTGACGCAGTAGCCATGGATGAGGTGGTGATGGAAATAGAAACGGACAAGACAGCATTACCGGTCATGTCGCCGGGGCACGGGAAGGTCGTCCGATACCTGGTCAAGGAGGGCGAGGCGGTCAAGTCGCAGCAGCCCTGCTTTGTAGTAAGTCCCATTTATAAGAAGTCCTCATTGTAGTATAAACATGGCGGATAAAGATAAAGAAAGCCCTCGATCGCATATTTACGTCCCTCGCTTGCAGCTTGGGCCGCAAACTTCTGCGATCTCGGCCTTTCTTTGTATTACCACCCTAGTTGTGTTATGTAGGTACTATTAACTGAACAAACGACTGGATACAATCTATCTGACTCTCCAATCATACTAACCCATTGAACATAGCTTAAGTTTCGCCTAACCGTAGATTTTAAAATAAAAATGCCCACCTACGACATATTGAGCAATACAAGTTATTGTTACTAAGAAACGTACCGTGATCCCTGGGCTACAGGTTGATGTGACCGGCGTAGCGCCAGCCGCGGCGCCCGCCGCTGCTCCCGCCGCCGCCCCCGCTGCCGCGCCCGCTCCCGCCGCCGCCCCCGCTGCCGCACCCACCCCCGCTCCCGCTGCCGCACCCGCCGCCGCCCCCGCTGCCGCCCCTGCAGTTTCTAAAGTCGCTGCGAAGGGAGCTAAAGCGCCAGCAGGGCCTACCGTAAGCTAACATATGCAAAGAAAAATTTCAAGTCGATAGCATCAGTTATCAGTAGATCCTGAGATATCTTGCTGTGACAGACGGACAGACAGACAGAGTCACACCATAAGGGTTCCTTTTTTACCATTTTGGTACGGAACCCTAAAGCGACTACTTAGTTATTTTCATTTTTTGTTGTTTTTAAATGCGTTGATGGCACGAAAATGAGTGTACCTAACTGGATTTTATCCGAGCAGTTCTGGAAACGTAATTTGATGGTTGGTGTTAGTTAATATATTTTGATTATTGGAATATACGTTGGAATATAGCGACCGTGCACAATGAAGGTCCTGCCCCTGCCAACCCGAATCTTGTGCTTTATCATGCAGGAACCACATTAAGGCGAGGTGAGACCAGAATCGGGCACGGAAGCCTAGTTTCCAAATCATTTTTAGAGCACTTATTTGACTCTTAGGTCACTGTAAAACATATATAATAATATTCAGAACTGTATCTAGGGCTTCCTCTCACTTAGAACACGATAGCGAACACTTCGCTCGATAGAAAAGTAGCGCGAAAACACTATAAAATAAAGTATTTTTTTCATTTTTTTTCATTTTGGTCATCACCAGTTACCTTTTCTGACAAAATTAATACCTGACAATCATGATTTCACAGTCATGCAGGGCATCCTCTCATGTTTGGGTTGATAACGTAAACTTTTATGTTAGAAATCGAAGATAATCTGCAATAATCTGCATTCCGCCCGACCCTAGTTTGTATGTGAAATGCGAGCCAGGTCCTACCGCGCCTTAACGGGAAACGCCGTTAATGTCGCGATGGTGGACGATTAACGTTAATGTAGTTTTGGCATAGATATTTATGCCTGATATGATAAGGTTCTTTTGGGTTAGTATCAAGTTGTCAAAAACGCAAGTGGTCCAAAGCGTGAACTCGCCCAAAAATCACTTGGGCAAATTTGCAGATAGTCGAATACGTAATCGGTCCATGAAGCAACTCGTCTGAAATCAACGGGACAAATAAGTGGTTTGTCCGAGATGTAACAGGTCTCTGTAGCCACTTGTCTTAAGGTCATCTTGACGAATTCGCATATCGGCTAAAAAGTAATTGGTCAATAAAGCAACTCGTCTGAAAATTTATAAAGCGTTTAACACTCAAGAGAGGTTTGTTATCTGGGATTTAAGACGAGTTGCTTCGTGGGCGACCAGCTATTTAGATGACATGCATTTTCGACGAGTTGATAATATGACAGTAGACGAAATGATTTTGAGACGAGTTGCTTCAATCGATTGCGTATTCGACGGTCTGCAGATTTGCCGTATGTAGTGATTTTTGGGTGAGTTCACGCTGCGTTTTTGACCAGTTGATACTAACCCGTTCCTTTATACTGTCCGCATAATGACTCTTTTGTCGATTTAGTGCCGCCAGCTATAACGTAAACGCCATAATTAGACGAACTAGTTTGATAGTCCCACAAGGACAAATGTTGCCAGAGTTAGGCCAGTGATGTTTTGAAATTGAAAAAAATATTTCTGGTAATTTAGTCCGTATGTGTTAGTTACAAATGTCTTACAACTATGTTAGTATAAATATATTCAAATCAAAATCGATAATTGTTTTGTCGATATAATAAAAAAAGACTATGACTGGGACTTAATTTATAACCTACTAATAAAGTAAGGTGGTACAGTAAATTCTTGAAAAGATTTAAGGATTACACGTTTCATGTATTTATTTTGTATTTTTAGACCTATCCTGATGTGTGCAATAAGTTTGCACTGCAAACTATTGTAGATAACATTGTATCGATATTTACCTATGACTATTTAATTTTCAGTGAGCCAGGCAACATTTTTATCTGTTAAACTAGTTCGCCTAATTATGGCGTTTACTTTAGTTCCTGCCCGTTCTCCATTTCAGTTGGCAGCACTGCGGATCACGGACCCGACTAAGACCATATCGGGCACGCGCACGGAGCACCCGGTGCCGATGAACAAGATGCGCTTACGCATCGCGCAGCGGCTCAAGGAGGCGCAGAACACCACCGCCATGCTCACCACCTTCAACGAATGCGATATGAGGCGAGTGTACTTTAAAAGTCTTAAAAAATAGGTACCTACCTGGGGCATTCCATGAAAACATCTCCTTTTTGTCGCTTAAGTAACGCTAAGATACCCTAATAAAACTGATTAGCTGCAAAGAAATATTCCCAATCTTAAAGCCATCATACCGATATTCAGCGTCCTATTTATACATGTCAAAAGTACTAAAAAGGTAGCTAGTGTCGTTTCGTTTACGTAACCTTCCTGTGGAATGCTCCACCTGATGTTTCCTTGAAGCATTTTTTATGATGAAAATTTTAAAAATAACTTAGTTTTGTGAATTGACAACAACTGCGAGAGTTAAGTGTGGTTAAGTACTAGTAAATAAAAATATATACGGTGTGTCTGTAAAAATATCGCCTTAGTTTTGCATAAAAAAAGAAAACAAAAACTATGAACAGAGAGCCTCCTACTTTTTTGAAGTCGATTAATAATAGGTAACCTTTCGGACAGTCAGTTTCTTAGATTAAGCGCCTGAGAAGTAGGTAGGTACCGGCCGCGCGCCGCGCTGGCTTAAGAGGAAACAGTAAGGTCGAGAGAATTGAAAATTAGGTATTTGTAAAATGTGTCGCTATCCCGCACTGCCCGCCTCTCCCCCGTAGAGCGCAATAGAGACAACTGCAGCTTGGACCGAAAATACCTTTTAAAATTTCATGAAAACAACGTTTCGTAGTCCCCTGGTTTCTTCCCTAAAACTTAACCTATTTAACTAATTTTTTCATTAAACATTAAAGAAAGGCTTTGGCCGTGTTCCTATGTTTTCCTTTTTTTTTTAATAATCTAGTCAAATTTGTTTGCTGGATGTGTGAACACAGCGGAAAATCTGGCATTTTTTTAGGTTTTTGAAGGTTAATATCTCTTTTGAGAATCAATTTATCGTTAAAAGGAAAACATAGGAACATATCAATAGTAGCCATAGATTTTTGGACAAAAAATGATTGCTCTAATGGCATTATCCAGGGAGGAAACAGGGCACTACGTTTGTATGGAAAAACTGCCCTCCTGTTTCCTCTTAATCCAGCTATTCAGAAACTAAACGACTAATGCAACATAAATATTGAATTATTGCAGCAAACTAATGGCGTTTCGCAAGGCCAATCTGGAAGCATTCGTGAAGAAATATGGCGTTAAACTGTCCTTCATGTCGCCATTTTTGAAGGCGTCGGCCAACGCGCTGATGGACCAGCCGGTCATCAACGCCGTCATCGTGGACGGCAACGTTATTTACAGGTTTGCGACTAAAGTCATCTAATGCTACGTTTACACGCTTCCGAAGCTTCGACCAACTTCCATAAGTACAAGGGTGTGAACGGGGTGTTTGGCTTAGCTGGCGTGAGCTTCCTTTTTTTTTGTAAACTGACAAACTCGCAACGCAACCCATATCGGCATAGCGATTGTCGGATCGGGTGGTCGACCGTGGCGTTTCCTGGGGTCGAACCAGGTCGCCTTGTCCCGGTCCACCTCGATAGGGTCGGGCTAGGAGGGGGCCTGAACGGCTGGAGTCGCACCAGGTCGTTTGGCCAAGGCCACCTTGACTTTTCGCTGAATATGATATGCCGAATGATGAATTATGCCAAATGATGAATTATGCTTTTTAAATTTATGCGATCCAATAGGTTCCCGAATCTGCATGACTTCACATCAAAAAATAATCACCGCGGAACACTCTATTCTGAGAGTTAGCGAGGCTCCGTCCGGCTATTTATTTTAAGGAGCTTGATTCTACGGGTGGGAACCACGTTTAATTCCGGTTTAATTGACGATTGGTCCAATAAGATCACAATTATTTTGACACTTTCTGTCTATAAATTCTATCCGCTTCCAGGGACTTTGTGGACGTCTCAGTGGCGGTGGCCACGCCGCGTGGACTGGTGGTGCCGGTGATACGCAACGTCGAGTCCATGGACTATCCCCGGATAGAACTCACCATCAACGGCATAGCGCAGAAGGCGAGGGACGGTTCGTGTCAAAGTTTTGTCCTCTTTTAACCCCATACTGCACATCTCGGACGTACCTACAGCATTCGCCCATCGCTCATACACACTTTGACGAAACCTTGATTGCGTAGAAGTTAAAAATAAGGTATCGTAGAGACTTAAGCAGTGCTCAATCATTTATTTGTTAAAAGCGGGTTTCATAACCGGTGTTACAGGCTTGGAAGAAGTTCTCCATTAAAATGAAGTATTATAGGTAACAAGGTTATTAACGTCCTTTATCGCGCTAAACGTTGTAAAAAATTCTTAAAAACAAATCTTTGTAATGTTTCAGGGCAACTGTCACCAGCGGACATGCAAGGCGGCACATTCACGATCAGTAACGGTGGAGTATTCGGGTCCTTGCTGTCCATGCCCATCATCAACCTGCCACAGAGTGCCATCCTCGGCATGCACGCCATCGTACAACGACCGGTTGCCGTTGGCAAAAAGGTTACTGCAATTAACATTACAGCACTACAACCTACCATCATCCAGTCTACAAGGCAACGGCGCGTTCGGCTCCCTCCTGTAAATGCTCGATGTCCATCATTATTGCCGCAGAATGCATGCACGCCATTGTGCAGCGACGGTTGCCGTCGCCAAAAAGGTTAGTACAATTAACATTACAGCACGGCAACCTACCATCATACAGTCTACAAGGCAAGGGCGTGTTCGGCTCCCTCCTGTCCATGCCCCATGTCCATCATAATTCCCATAGAGTGCAGTATGGCGTCCATGCCGAGGATTTGCCGGCAACCCGTCGCTGCAGTACCTACGGTTGCCGTCGGCATAAAAGTAAGTAAGTACGAATGATACAACCGCTCATTCCCAAAATACCGCATTCCTAAAATACCAGATTTTTAAAATACCAGATTATCGATATATCAGATTCTCCGTATACCAGATTCCCAAAATAATACATCCAACAAAATGATTTAGATCCTTGAGTAACGTACGATTTTATAATGTAGTGTCACGGGAATGTGGTAAAACAGGAATCTGATAAATCGAGAATCTGGTATTTTAAAAAATCTGGTATTTTAGGAATGCGGTATTTTGGGAATGAGCGGATACAACTGTAGCAAAACCTACCATCATGCTGTCTTGAGAGATAGGTTCATTAGACGCTGAAAGCGTTTATGCAAATTTTCATCGGAAGAGTTCCTGCAGTCCCCATCCCACCCACCCACTAGGGTAAATGCATTTCGTATGTATATTTTCGTTGTTCTCGATCGTCGATCATCAAGCTAATTATTCCTATTTCCAGGTGGAAATCAGACCGATGATGTACCTAGCGTTGTCCTACGACCACAGACTGATCGATGGGCGCGAAGCAGTGATGTTCCTCAGGAAGGTCAAGTCGGGAGTCGAGGACCCAACCTCCATCTTAGCCGGAATGTAGTACGACGAAGCGGACCTAACCTATCCAATTTAGCGATCAATTTTTAGTCTAATGACCACGAATATTTTTGGACTAGAAACAAATTGTGTTAGAACACCCAAAGTGATTTAAAGTCTGACTAAAAACATATGAGGTTCGGCTATATTGTGAAGTTTCATTAGATCCATTTTTTTCCACTGGTAACTATTGTACGACTGCCAATGTGAAGTCAATCTTCACAAACCTTATAATTATATATTTCCTGTCGGGCTTTACATATACTTTTCATTTGATCATATATGAAATGTTTGTTATTAGGTACCTAGTAGGTAGTATTTAACTCAAATATCTAATCAGAGAAGATCCCTATATAAATAAAATAATTACCTATGCCTACCTAGATTAAGTATCTAGACGATACGCTTCGGTAAAACTGTGTAATAATGTTTTGTATTTGTGTATGTATGAAATGAATGCATATGTTTTAGAGATGTCCTTGTTTTAATTACCTCCTCCATTGGTGAGTGTCAGGATGGCGGGTGTACATCAACAAATGGAGCCTTAACTCCTAAGGGGTCTCTGCCGTTTCGCCAAAATATGTTTGGTCAAATGTTTCATTTGCCAAATTTTTCGTTTCCCAAATAATAATTTTCTCTGAAACCATATTTTTTTCAGAACTTTCATAAAACAAACCTAACCTAACCTACTGTATTCTATAAAACCATAACAAAATACACTGAGATTTTTTTTCGGTTTCGGAGGTTTGGGAAATGAAACATTTGGCAAATGAAACATTTGACCAAAAATATTTTTCATCACACTTGCTCGAAAATGGTGCATTACACGTAGGTTTTGCGGGCCGTAAATGAGCTATTACGCCCTAGGGCGTAATGGTTTTCTTTTTAAATTTGAAACGCTGGTTCTGTTTTACTCTTATTTGTCATGTTCAAAGGAAACGCCAACTTACTTTTTTAACTTTTATCACTGAAATATTTATTTAAAGAGAACTGGTATTGCAAATACATGTAAACACATATTTCTGTAACATTAATTAAATGTTTCAATAGTGTATTTCAGTATTTTGCAATTATAAAATCAACCGTTTTAGGTCTGTACCGCTATGGTTTCTGAACGTTGCGCATTGTCTATGGATATGTCACTAATGTCACTGTCAGTTTTACAATTTTATTTAGGTTAAGTAAGGTTAATTTTAATTAGATTTCCTCACAAGTGTGATGAAAAACATTGTGTGTGCCACGGGCGGTAAAGGAATTACAAACTCGTGTTATTAAAGCCCTCGGCTTCGCCTCGGCCTTGTAACAAACACTCGTTTGTAATTCCTTACCTACCGCCCTTGATACACAATGTACTATTGGCGAAACGGCAGGATCCCCCTAAAATGTTGAATTCCCAAAATGTTGACTTTCCCAGAATGTTGTTTTTTTTCAGTTTCGCAAAATGGTGAATTCTTATAACGTTGAAATATTAAAAAGTTGAATTCTCAAAATGTATAATAAATAATGTATATAATGTATAAATGTATGAATTTTCAACATACTGGGAAAGTCAACATTTCGGGATTTCAACATTTTAGGAATTCGGCGCGGCCCCATGTCGACGTCACGGCGCCGTACGCCGTGGAACGGCACGACACCGTCACCGTGCGATGGTACGCCGTCGTGCCGCGGTGGCACGGCGTCGTGAACGGTACCGTGTGACGGCGCCGTGAACGGTGTGACGGCGCCGTGAACGGTGCCGTGTGCGGCGCACCGCACACTGCACTCTTCCCGCTACACTGTGGATCGAAAATTAATCGGTGAACAAACACACAAAAAAAGTCCTTCTTTTGAAAGCCGGTTAAAAAGTCGCCGGTGCTGTGCAAGCTGACACAGATTTCACACAGATACATTTGTTTTTTTTACGAATTTAGGCACTAATTTTGTCAGACCGTCGTCCCTTTTTTAAGTGAGTTTAACACGATATTTTTGAAGAATTACAGGGAATAAAAATGCAATAGGGGTATTTTGTAGATCATTACGTCGGGAACTATCGAAAAAATATATAAATTGCACACTTTTCAAAATCTTGACTTACCCAATTGAATAAGTATATATATATATATATATATATATATATATATATATATACAGGGCGTCCCACGGCTATGCCACATGGAGGAAAAGTACCTCAAATATTGTAGATAGGATGTTTTACTGAAAGGAAACTTTAATTTATTTTTCAAAGTAAAACATACTGCATTCAAAGATTTTCTAAAAATTGCTTGCTTCGTCGGGGAATCGAACCAACTCAAATGTAAAAAAATAACACCCCGTATTTTTATGATGACAATCGAAAGAGTGGACAAAAACAAATAATTCCTCTTAAGTAACATAGTATCTCAAAAGAGAGGAATAGCGTAAAATATTTGATTTAAATGTTAGGAAAATTATTTCCCATACAAAACAAAATTTTTTTCAAAAAATCTTTGAATGCCGTATTATTTACTTTTAAAAATAAAATAAAGTCTCCTTTCAGCAAAATATCCTATCTCCAATATTTGAGGTACTTTCCCTCCATGTGGCATAGTTAGTGGGACACCCTGTATATATATATATATATATAGACGCCTGCTTATTTGAAATAGCAATATAACATCTTCATTGCAGGTAGTTCAGGCACACAAAACATGCAGGCGCTTTATATAAAAAAGTGATTAACCCATTCACTGCTACGTCCGAACTCCAGGAGCATACACGGCGCCCTGTCATACAATTAAACTAGCTGCCGTAGAGTCACGACTAAACATCGAGGGCTCGTGGCATTAAGGTAGCATCAGCATTAGTGATGAGACACGTTTTTCAGCGACCGACGTATATAGCGACCGTGCAAACGAGCGCGGCTGTTGGTATAGTATATAGGGCTTCGGTTGGAGTTGTGTGCGATCTACTTAAAGAAAACAATATTACTGTTGTATGGTTTTATGCCTCATTATGGTCCGTCATAAAAGAGCAGCGTGCTTCATAGATAGACTTCGTGCATTGTCATTTTAGTGTATTGTTTCATTTGAATACACCCCTATTTTTTTTATTTTAAGTATTGAAAAAGTGCGTTGCCAAAAGGACAAAATTTAACTCCACCCTAACCTAACAGTTTCTTGACACGTTGACTGCCATGCATGAGCATCACCGGTGGGATCAAACCGGTATAGGTGTAGTATGGTGGGCAGCCAACGTGTTAATAGGGTACAACGAAAAATAGAAATTCCCAGCTACGCATGCTGGGAGTTGACGCTGGAAGAATTATCCCACTGGACAGTAACCATTAAAACCAAAAATTTTATTGAATTGAATTGAAAAGTGTCCGTCGAATGTGCAAAATGTGCGTTAATGTTGCAAATTTAATGTGTGAAAAGAGATTATATTACAAAATTATTTCGGACTAATAAATAGTTGCGGTTTTAATATACTTGGTATATTGCCGCTTTACTGAATACCTACTTTGATCACCAAAAATATTAAACCTTACCTCTACCCTCCATATCAGGCTGATATGGAGGGAGTCAAAGTGAAGTGCGCTGATATTATCAGCGCACTTCACTCTGTCTACAACTGCTAAATTCAGTTCATACCACCCATATACCACCCGCTACGCTAGCGCTACTGTGGGGAGGTTTCGAACTATGTATTTCGATTTTTGATTCGAATTCTTATTTACTCTATTCGGGTAGACACTTTTTTTTACTGATCCCCCATATACGATGTCGCTCCGTTCGTACCTCTATCCTCCGTACTAAATAAACTTATAATATAATTAATTATTTATGCTAAAAATATTAAATTTCGAAACTCGATTAAAAAGCTCGATTGAATTCGATTCCATAAAAATTGAACTCATCTACAATTTTACAATAGCAACATTGTGTTGAAATGTCAAATTGTCAACAAATAGCTTTACTGACTGACTCGTTTGCTGTGTATTTTTATTATTTAAGCGGGATCTTATTGTTTATTTACGCATAAACTCCATGTGTTGGAGATATTAAAGCAGTTAATTAATATATAAAGTGTATTTGCCGATTGTGTCGTGTGAATATGCGATAAAAACGTCAAGATGAGGCGAGGTCATCCTGGCATCGGTGGATGGCGGAATGAAAATCCAAGACATTTTTGGCCTCGTGGAGGCGGTGTACCGCGCCACGGACCTCCCCAGCAATATCCTCTACTGGACCTACCCACCAAGTAAGCGAATATAGCAACAAAACAAGCAATAATTACATTGCATCATATTGCGCGCCTAAAATGTGCCATCAAGTTTTTTTTATTTAACGTACGTTTTTGGCTGTCGTCTAATTAAAATCGCTGGCAGTATACCTTTTTCTAAGTAAATTGAAAGTTTATTTAATAGATTTGTCACAGATAACTAGAAGTATTCTTTTTTTTGTAGATTTGGGGGCCCAAGATTTAATAGAGGAGCCCAGCATTACAATGCTCACATAGGACCAAACCACCGCATGCGATTTGATCGCCGTAATGCATTTGGGTCACAGGATACCCGGCAAAGATTTCCAGATAGGTCGGACAGAGAAACTGATCGGTTTAACTACCCACCCCCACCCCTGTTAAGACATAATGACACCAATGATGTATCACCTTACAAAAGTATGATAAGTTACTGTGAATCCAGAAAAGGTGACCAGTCTCGCGTAAACAGCATGGGCGACATTGATCACAGACAAGATTTCAATTCGCCTCAAAGTCAGAAACCTTTTGGGCTACATCCAATCCCTCCATGGAACAACCCACCTATTGAAAACCGGAGGACTAGTTTTGATGACCGATCCCACCACAAACGCCCAAACCAATACCATGATAATGTGGATGGAAATGCGATCCCCTCTTTGACAGGCCATAGACCTCCTTCATCTGATCACTATGAAGGCAACTTGGCCTCGGCAATTGATAATTCGAATTCATTCAGCCGCTCTGTTGACGATACTGTTGATATCGTCAGAAGAAGGTTATTAAATCGAAATGAATCTCACATCAATACCGATGTCCCACCACTTGATCAAAATCCTAATGAGAGGACTGTTTTGGAGGCAGCTTCAACAACCCAATACCAAAGTGAACCACAAACACCGCCAACACGAAAGAGAATACAGCGGCGAAGACAAAATGTTCAGTCCAACTGTGACAAAATTAAGAATAAAATTGTTCACCAGTTGTTCAAAATGGATAAGGAGAAAATTCACAAATTAATGGACAATCCTAACTCATCTACTAAGTTTGAATATGCTATCAGCAGTCTTATAACAGAGTCTCAAAACAGTTTAGACAGACATTTGAGATCTGTAGCGGAAAAATCACTGTGCAGCTCAAGTACAGAGTTTATTCATGATGACAACAATACTATTTACGAGGATACATTCATGAAACAAATGCAGTGTATCTTAGAACCCCAGGATACAGTCTTACTTGAAGACATTAAACCACTAGTAATGGCAGAGTTAAACAAAGTTCTACAATTAGATGAATTTGATCACAGATTTGACAGGGCTGAAGAAGATCCTAATTATTATCCGGCAGAGGAACCAGCTATTAATACAAACTACCCTCATGACTATGGGTATGATGATACAGATTTCACAAAGGACAGCTCATTACATCCTGCCATGGAAGAGAATGACCCATATTATGACGGCCAACAATTTTCACCATCTGATTTTCCTCAAGAAAAAACACCAGACAGTCCAAGAGGACGAGAGCCAAGTGAATTATTTAACTACAATCAGCCAGGTAAATTATATGAAAGGAGAGGCGTGAGGGAAAGTACAGACTTCAACCGAGCCAATAACAAAAGCTCTGAAAGACGGGATCAAATCAGACGCAGTATCGATAATGAGCGGAACAGGTTTAATGATGAAAGACGTAGATTGGTAACACCTCCGCCAGTATTTGATGCAAATGTTGAGCAGCTCTCTGAGGAAGACGATCCGTTTGCTGACTTAGATAAGCAGTACCACGTGGCTGTAGACCACAATTTTATTGAAGCTGAACTAGACAAGCAGTATATGGCTGCAACTGAGAAAAGTCTCAATGAAAATGAGAGTATGACTAAAATGAAATTAATGTGCTCTATCAAAGATACTTCACCTGAAAAACCTATCAAAAACGAAGTATTGCTTAGCCCAGAACTAGTACCTACAGCAGTAAAAAAAGAAATTGAGAGCCAAATACTAAATATTGCTAAATCGCCACTGAAGTTATCATCTTCCATTAATAAAGTCCGAAAAAGTGGAGGTACTGAATCAAAACATGATGAAATTAAAATGGAAGCCATATCTAATCGTGAAAGCATAAAAGATTGTTCTACAGAAAATGAATATCATGGATTAAATACAGATAATGTAAAACAAGAATACAATCATGAAATTACTGACTCTGAACAAGAAATTAGAAAATCAGAAAACTCAAATGCAGTAAAATCTACTATCCCATCGAATTCCCGAAAACGATCAGTTGATCAAAAACCATCTCATCGAAAAGAAAAGCGTAAAAAGAGTGACGTGAGCCCAGAGCCCAATAAGCAAATATTAAATAAAAATATTATCATAAATGTTAATGACTGTTCAAAAGAAAAAAAATGTGATGCTGCTAAGTCTATTTTCAATCTATTTTTCTCTAAAGACGAAACTGGGAAGAAAGAGTTACCAAACGAGACTAAAAATGTAGAACTGAGTGATAAAGGTTATTCAGACAAATATGTGAAAAGGAAAGAAATGCCAAAAAAGAAAGAACAAGAATCTAAGAGGAAACGTAGTACGTCAAACAGTCATTCCATAGTAAGTCCTAAAGATAATAACAATAGTTGTAGTGAAGCACCGCCCAAATTGGATGCAAAAACTAAACTAAGACCAATAGATATGTTCATGAACACTCCAGCAAAGGCATCGAATGTGCACCATGCTCATAGAAATACGTCACAAGCACCAACTCCCAAAAAAGTAGAAGATAACAAACCTCTGATGGGACCCACTTCCAAGACGGCTAAGCGGCATGTAGCAACTCAAGTTGTTCTTGCTAAACTACGTAGCAGAGAGACGCAGACTAATTTAAGCAAAAGCTCTGTGTCAAGATTATGTCAAACAGAAATAAAAAAAGTAGCAGTGAAAGCAATTCAAACTGATCACGTCACTTTTGGAAAATCTGAAAAGAAATCCAGTGACACCTTCGAGAGGATGAAAGAGATCGATCTCGAGATACAAGTATTATTACAAGAGAAATTTAAACTATACAATTCACTGGAAACAAGGGAGTCATGTTCTAATGCTATACAGAATTTGGGAATGACTGTTCTCAATGTTACTCCCATTGAAGACAATAAAGAAGATTCCAACGATGATGGCTTGTCGTCAGAAGACGCAATAGTGGAGGAGTTCACAAGTATACCAGTTGAAGAATTAGAACAAATTGCGCTGGAGTCTGTGGTAGAAATACCAGAATCTCCCAAGAAACATAAGCGAAGTCAGCGTCAAAAAGTCTTAGACAAACAGCGGAAGAGCTCACTAAGTCCAAGTGTTCGCCATAAAAAAACTAAAAAGGTGAACACTCCCAACATATCACTTATTGAGCAGATCATCACTGATGATAGACCTCTAGAAGATATCATATCTCTCGATGATTGGGAGAATCCTGAGGAGAAACAAGCAACCGTCACAAAGAAGGCCAAATCCCAAAAAGCACAAAAACAGAAAGCACGTAAAAAGCAGCCAGCAAAGAAAAACAAAAATGCCAAGCTTTGTTCTAATCTATCTGAATTCAATATAAAAGAATGCTGTGTTGTTATAAAGAGAGAAGATTTAAATAAGTACCTGAAGGAAAGCCCGGTAAAGAAATCTGTCGAAGTCCCTAAAAAAGCTGTTGTAGTGTTAGACCTAATTTGCGATCCTGAGCCGCAGAAAGTTGAAGTTATAGAGGCGCCTGATATAGTTGAACAAGTTGAAGAAACGGTTGTCACAGACCCTGCTGATATTCAATTTGATATGCTAGATGTGTCAGAAGATATAGTGATTGGTGACAATATCGAAGTTAAATCTGGAGAGAAGGATATGGTAGAGAGAGATATGACGATAAGCGAGGATATAATACTGGATAACAGTCAGTCTTCCTCAGATGATGTAGTTCCGAGTGAATCGGGGCAGGGTGAGAATGAATGTAAGCTGTTTGACTACTCGTCTGATGAGACACTGAAGCGAGATACTGTCACAGTCACTGGAAATGCTGATGCTGTCCTAGCCATAGAGGTATGTAACGTTTCTGATTCTATTGTAATTTTACGATTTCTTCTATTCTTAGATTTCTAATTTCTTATTTTTTTTGGCCAATGAAATTGCAACTTTAAGATTTGTGTACTAACGCACTAATCACGAAACATTTATTCTCGTAATTAGTATGAGTGAACTAAACCATCGATATTCAAAATCGTATAAAGTCACAAATTATTAACAAAGTGCGGCGCCTCAATTTCGTTAGCTACTATGGCCCTTGGCTGCTAAAAGGTTGCCGACCGCTGGACTATAGGATAGATTTTAAGATTTTAGCTTAGGGGTCATCAATATAGTACGTCACACCCAAGGTCAAATATGTTAGGATAAAATGTGACACAGGATAAAGTGTCTAAAAGTCTGAAAAATCGTGTGACGTGGGTGATCCCTTATATTATTTTCCTTTTTAGTGTATAGAGAACAACTTCATAGCAGCATGTCTGGACGGCAACGTGTACCACTTCAACGGCGAGGGGCAGCTGCTGACCACGCTGCGCGGGTCCAACCTGGCGGTGACTTGCCTCACCATCGTCAAGGAGAAGTACGGGACCACCGTCTACACTGGCTCCTTGGATTCCAGGATACGATACTATGATTTAGAGGTTAGTGCACAGACCTTAGCTTAACGCGGACTTCGGAGACCTTCACCTGGCCCAATTAATTCAGCCTTAGGAGCAATCCTGAAATCATCAACTTTTTGTCCCTTACGAAACGCTACGGCAGCTACCCTAATAAAACGTATTAGCTGCTAAGAAACACTACCAATCTTAAAGCCGAGTTATGATATTACAATGCTGATAATTAGCTTCCTGAATTTATTTCTCGGAAGTATGAAAACAGTGGTGTCCCTTACGAAATATTTTCATGAAATGCTCCCTTATAAGTTAGCAGTGGCGTGGCGTCCAAAGAACTTGATTCCTACCGGCTTGCCTAATATCAGGCATTTGACCACCTTATTCTACAGCTCTTAAGGAAAATGTACGCCAAATCTGCACCGGCTTGCCCAAGGATGCCGGCTTACGCCACGCCACTGTAAGTTAGTGTCACAGTATGGGTTGGTACCATGTTTTGGTTTCATAAATCATAACTGCACCTGTATACAGGGCGTCCCAAGACTATGCGACATGAAGGGAAAGTACCTTAAATATTGTAGTTAGGATATTTTGCTGCAAGGAGATTTTATTTTTAAATCCGGCTTTTCTAAGATTTTCTAAAAATGACTTGAAGCAGCTTGCATTTTATATTTTCATACATTTTATTTGTGCGAAATGACATGAGAACACTCAAAAAGTAAAAAACTATATAATTTTAGCAAACATTTTTTAAGGCTTTCTTTAAGGCCCAATTGCACGTTAATTCTGTTTTTTTTTTTGAGACTTCTCACGTCATATCGCACACACGAGATGCATCAGGCTACAAAATGAAACTTATTTTAATCATAATAGGGATGACGACTGGATTAAATATATATAATTCTATTTAGTCCGTCAGTTAGATTATGGAAAAATATGTGACACGTATTTTCTGGTTTATCAAAATATTAAAAATCGACAAAGTTATAGATCATCAAACTTCTGGAGTGGGGGCTTGTGACGTCACTCCTAGGTGAAAATTGTACCAAGGAGCGACGTCACTCGAAACTTCTAAGTACTGTATTCTCGTCATTTTTTGTTTGTCAAACAAAAGAAAAAATACGTGTACAATATTTTTTAATAATCAAACTGACGGACTAAACAGTTTTTTTAGTCGTCTAGCCTATTGATGCCGTGGAAGGAAACATGACCCTCTTTATGTTTTTACGGAAAACCGACCGACTGGAATCACCTATAAGTCTACTTTTCTTTATACATGTCAAATATGACGTTAGGCAGTTACATGATGTGGTAAGCTTGACATTCCTTAGTTCTCAGCAGTTTTTATGAAATTAGATACTTTGAGGTCACGTGGCCGCCGGTACGTTGACTTTATGTAACACTGGATTCCGCCTCGCGACTTCGTTTACGTGTATTTCCCTCTTTATATACAAACTTTCATCTCCCGTTTTAGGGCGTTTTCCAAAATAAATACCGGTGTAGCTACTTTCTCAAAATATGGACTTTTGAGGTTTTTCTGGCTCAGAATCATTTGTACTTTTGAACCTTATACGTAAAAAAGTCCCAAATTTATTTTCCCTTTACGTCACCATTTTTAATTATGTTTGTATGAACGTGACGTAGTGGAAAAAAAAACCATACAAATTTTGGGACACTTTTTTTTACGTATAAGGTTCGAATGTACTAGTTTATTTTGAAAAACGCCCTCTAACCTCTTAGGGGTAAAATACCCGTCTTTAAACGAGCTTATTTGACATCTCTAAAACACGACTGACTGATTATGATTGTCTTTTTTTTATTCCCACGAAAACATGACCTTATATGGAAGTTTCGGTTTCGGTTCTGGTTTCGGCCGAAACTGATATCAAAGCCGAAATTCGGTTTCGGCCAAAAAAACTAGTTTCGGTCGGACACTATACTCCGTTTTTTTTTTTTTCACTGTGAAAATTTGGTAAACAAACCTTTTTTTTTTTTTTGAAACTGACAAACTCGCAGCCCCTCCTGGGCGTAGCGATTGTCGGACCGGGTGGTTGGCCGTGGCGTTCCCTGGGGTCGAACCAGGTCGCTAGCCAGACCACCCTGAGTTGGTCGGACTGGGTGGGAGCCGGGAGTGCCTGGGGTCGAACCAGGTCACTTAGTCCGGTCCACCTCGATATGATCGGGCTAGGTGGGGGTAAACAAACCTGACGTTTGTCAACTTGAGGTTTTTTATCAGGTACATAGTGCGGTAACATCGTGTAATTAATTTCATTCGATAGTAAATACTTGATTTTTATGTAGGTAAACAATATACATAGTTAAAAAATCAAAAAATAGTAAAAAAAAATTAAGTTCATATTTTTGGCCATTATTGTAATCATTGGTAAAAAATGTTGCATAATAAAACACCCAAAGAGGCAGAGGTTTTGAAGCAATGGTCAGGTTTTTAAACTCGTTGTCGTTATTAGTATTTCAATACAGTCGCGAATAAATACTAATACTTATCATTTAGAACTTCTGTTTTTGTATTTATTTTGTGAATTATCAAAGCAAAAAGCTCGCGTGTGTAATAAACGGCGTTCCGCGCGTAAGAATAATGAAATTAGAGCCTTACAGTTAGTAAGGCTATGAGCAAGTGTGTTGAAATTTTTTTAAAGTATAAATTAAATTATTATACCTTGGTTTGGCCTACCAAGCGAGCACTAATAAATTATTATAGGACAAGAAAACGACATAATAAATATCAAGTACCTTTAAATTGTTCATTGATAAATGCAAATGTTGACGACCCCTGATTCTTTTGTTTACCAAATTTCCACATTGAAAAAAAACGGAGTATAGTGCGTGTTGCCAGTGATGTGATGACATACGGAACTGAGATATATTGAATGAATGAAAAATGTTTATTTCAGATTTGTTTAAATCCATATTTTTGTTAGTAGGTTACACGATTTATATTGGTTAGTAAACAATTTAATTTAAATAATAATTATCATAATAACTAGCCTATAGTAATATTTTCGGGGTGAAGCGACTTAAATAATGTGACGCGTGCGTCTTCACCCAGAAAAACAGGATAGGGTTGTCCCATCTCTCAGCAATTGCTTTCAGGAAGCTGTTGGTACTGTTCTGCACCCTGTGCATCAGCATATACTGAATGTTGTTTCAGACGGGGATGGAGAAGGGCCCGGAGTGCAACGTGCTTAGCCCCATACAGACGATGGACCGCGCGTGGGACACGGTCTTCGTCGGCACCCGGACTGGCTTCGTGCTGCAGTTTGAATGCAGGGTAACTATCGTCACTCCACCTTGGCGCCCTACACTCGAATCGATTCGAAATCGATTTAGTGGTAACAGCAGGGATCACGTTCTGACAAAATGTGTGTGAGAGTGATGTGGATGCTTTATCATTTAACAAAACGGGACTTAATCGCGTAAAAACATGCTATTACCTCGACGTTTCGGACGTGCCGTGACGTCCATGGTCGCGAAGGGAGTCCCTTCCGAAACGTCGAGGTAATAGCATGTTTTTACGCGATTAACGCGTTTTTGTTGTAATAATGAGTGAAAATCGTGAAAGTTTAAATCAATATGCTTTATCATTTATTTATCGCGCGACAAAGCGTAGCATCATAAGCCTACAGGATCCTTATCAAACACAGACTAGGGGTTAAACCCATTTATTCAGCAAATTCATTCATTCATAAAAACGTACCTCTGATTTCAGAACAACATGCTAATACCAGTGAGCACCGTGAAATTCTCCGAGCAATCCATTCTGGCGCTCCGAGCGCTCAAGGAGGGGCCCCGCAAGGTCCTCCTCGTGGCGGCACGGTCGGAGAACGTCACCATCAAGGACGCCCAAACCGGGCTCCTGTTGCGGACGCTAGAAGGCCCGAAGATGACCGTGTATACGTTGCTCTTTGAAGACGGGAAGGTGTATTGTGGAACGAGCAGCCATCAGATACACGTTTTTGATTATTCGGTAAGTTTTTCACACTGTAACTGATCTAACTACAATTTTTTTTTCTTTTTTTTTGAAGACTAACTAACTCGCGACCCTTATTGGGCATTGGGTCGAACCAGTTGCTAGCCGGCCCACCCTGAGTGGATCGGACTGGGTGGGGGCCGGGGGCGCCTGGGGTCGAACCAGGTGGCTTGTCTAACTACTATTAGGAGTGACTTACTCCGCGATTTCGCCGCGCTGCTACTAGTACCAAATTTTTCCCCTCCAGAGGGACTTAGCCGGCGAACAGAAAGAGCACGCGTTACGCGATAGAGAGAGACGAACTGATGCGGTGAGTTCCGTTCAGTGTTCGGACCCAAACGTCAGTATTGTTCGAAAGAGAAATTTCTGTAGTACCTATTTTATTTCTAGTGTCTTTGATGCAGCTCATCTGCCATCTTTTGAACCTTGGTAGGTATTCATTATCTTGTAACAGGTCCCTGGCCAGTTCATTGGAGTGTTTCATGCCATGCCACGTGTTACATAAAAAAAAATGTTTTTTTCTCAAACATGCAATGAAATGTCGTAATTACGTGCGTCATAACAAGCTTCAAAGTATTACGTTTCGGGCGGAACAACTCTAGAGAACTGTAAAGGAATTTCATACAAAATTGAAGGCCTAGGCCGGGAAGTATTTTTTATTTTAATGTAAACATGGCATCTGTGTTCATGAACAGGCTAAACTTCAGAATTATTTATTTTGTATTTTTTTCTAGTGGCTGAATGGTTATCGGACCAAAAATATATATATAAACAATACTTAATGCTGCTTAACTGCATTTAATTTATTTATTATAGAAATGAAGATTCTTATTATCAGGTTGTGTATAATGGCCCTAATAGAACACTACAAACGCGAAATACGGACGACTTCCGTACAAAAAAACATTATGGAGCGAAAATAAAAAATACTTTTGTCGTGTAGCTGGCTTTTATATTTGTAGTTGATTTATAAATAAAATTTCAAAATGAGTTCCGATGATAACAGCGACTACAAAGAAATTAATTGTACTCCGCCGGAATTGAAGGCGGAGGCAGAATTACCTATTTTTTACTGTGTTTTTTTTTCTTCGGTTACCGCGATATTAAATTTGTTTTTTGAGCGGTGTATTTGTTTATTTCATGGCATATATTTGAGAAAAGCACTATACGTGCCTGGCCGTGAAAAGGGCTTGCCGGCTTCGTATCACTATCCGGCCTCCCTACGGTCGGCCGTATATACAGGGTGGAAAAAAGATTTTTTTTTTAATTTCCTTGGTCTTTGTATTGGAATTGATGGTAAAATAATATTAATGATAGATTTCACGATCTTTTTTACTTGTAAAACCAAATGTTTATTAGAGAGATTTTGTCCTGCCCAATAGTCCTATCGATTAGTAGAATAAAATAGTGATTGCTTATTTTTTGAATTTTTAGCTGGTTCGGTTCCCGGGGAGACAAGCGAATTTAAGAAAACCTTTTAATGCAGTTTTGTTTCTTTTTAAAAGTAAAGGAATGTTTCCTTTCAGTAAAATGAGCTAACTAGAGGATTTAAGGTAGTTCCCCTCCGGGGCCCATAGATGTTTTCCACCCCATATACCTACTCATCCGGCAAGCCCTTCTTTCCCGGCGTCTGCAGTAATGTACTTTTATGCCACACCTGGCCATAAAATGATGTACACAACACGGGAGGTAATAAGGAAAGCCCTCGATCGCATATTTACCTCCCTCGCTTGCAGCTTGGGCCGCAAACATCTGCGATCTCGGCCTTTTTTTGTTTTACCACCCTAGTTGTGTAATGTACTATTATGCCACACCTGGCCATAAAATGATGTACACAACACGGGAGGTAATAAAGAAATCCCTCGATCGCATATTTACGTCCCTCGCTTGCAGCTTGGGCCGCAAACTTCTGCGATCTCGGCCTTTCTTTGTATTACCACCCTAGTTGTGTAATGTACTATTTTTTTCAGAGCGGCTCCCACTGCGGCACTCACGAGGGCGGCAAGGGCGCGGTGTGCCTGCGCGCGACGGGCGGGCTGCTGTTCGCCGGCTGCTACGACGGCTGCGTGTACGTGTACCGCGAGGGCGAGGCGCGGCCCTTCGCGCAGCTGCGCGGCCCCGGCCTCATGCTGCTGTCGCTCGCCGTCGTCGGCACCAAGGTGATTTTTTTTTTCTTATTATTATTTTTTTTTATGCCTGACAAACTTGCAACCCTTATTGGGCGTGGCAAAAGTCGTACCAGGTGGATGCTGTGGCGTTCCCTGGGGTCGAACCAGGTCGCTGGCCGGGCCACCTAGGGGGGCAGGGGGGCGCCTGGGGTCGAACTAGGTCGCCAGTCCCGGCCCCCTTTAGAAAGAGGGTCGGACTAGGTAGCGGCCAAAGCGCCTGGGGTCGAACCACCGGTCGGCACTGTTGCAAGCGCCATCCCGTTACTCCGTGATGATGGCGCTTGTAACAGTGCCGAAATATCGAGAACTCACAAAAACAAACATACATGGTAAATATCCCGTCGTTAATAGTAGTTATTATGTGAATGACCATGTTAGCTTAAAATCGTATATTGTCTGTCTTTATCCTTCATAAATAGTAACAGTAGGCAAGATGGAAGACGAAAAAAACAGGGAAAGCGGAGACACACTCCAGAGCACATATTTGCATCGAAATATAATAAACAGTGTTCGGAACTTGGGTGCTATTTGGGGTATATGACTTCAAACATTATACAGAAACAGAGATGTTTCTCAGAATGGATTATTACTATAGATGCATATAACAAAAAAAATGCATCAATATCCATTTCCAGAATCCTGTCTCTATATAATCTGTCTGATTACTTGTAGCTCTAGCAGTAGAGTACTACTTATCCCTTCCCATTCAATATAAGGTGCTAATAAATTAGGTACCAATATTTTTAGGGCTGATAGTACTCAACTTTCTAAGCTTATTTATGTATAAAACAATAAACAAAGTATGTATGTTTTTTGGAGAAAATTAGGGAAGTAAGTTTGCTATGCAAAGCATCTGTTAATGAGGTAAACAATAGTCAGTGATTAAGACCTCTTTGCTTATCTTATGGTTACTAACTTTTCAATATGAATGAAGTGGCCACTTGACAGAAAACGACGTCCACTTGACGGTAAATGTTCTTGTCAGTTAAATTAACAGTATGATTAAATTTGTGTGGAATTTTTATTTATTTATTTTGTTCGGGAAACGAAACCCAAAAATATCATATAAAAGTTTTCTTAGTTTCTATAAAAAGTTAATTGTGTTGATGTAAGTACATAATTTGTTAGCACCTTATATACCACCTTATACATATAGTACGAAAGTGACGGGCATAATGTGAACATTTTAATTAATCCTAGATATTTGTTTCAGATAATCGCCGGATACAAAGACAGAAGTTTGTACATATGGAAGATTCCACTTAGCATACTAAAAGAAATGATTTTGTAAAGTGTCTATTTAGTATTGTAGATGTTTTGCACCTTGTAAGTTTAGGTATTTTAGTTCCGGGAACATGTATGTTACTTTCTAGGTTATAATGTTTTACCTAAAGTTTAATTAAAGTGTTAATTGGTTTTAATATACTGGTTTTACTCTAATGGAATACTAATATTAAAAATGTGCAATCGAGTGAGTCTTATTTTTCATCCTTTTTCTAAATCTAGTCTGATGAAAGTTTTAAAAGAAAATTGTGTGATTTCGATTAATCCATTTTTATAAAATAATTAAGAGCATAAAGTAATAAAAAATACGAAAACGGTGTCTATCATTAATAATCTGAACTCTGTTAAAGCGAGTTAAGTATATCATGCTATCTCTTTCAGCAGTAGTGTTGTTCTCAACCGGTAATAACCGCATGAGCGGAAAATACAGATTAGAAATATTGATTCTCCACTTACTTCCGGTATTTATGAACGCAGTTTAATTTCTGCCAAGTGGCACTCCTGTGAATACGTTCTGACTTACGTCAGTGTGGGTGTTTCGGTTTCAGTGTGGCGGCCATTATTCTACGTTTAATTATTTAGTTTTTTTGCTGTTTAGTGCTTTACCAAACAAAGAACTTGAATATTTTAGATATATTCTCTAAAGCCATACTTTTGGACAAAATACGTTTATAGTACAAATATGAATCCAGAATAGTAAGTACCATTTCCATATCGTGGCGACTGAAAACAAGGATGGGCAGAAATCCGTTCTATTTCGCACATTCATTGTCTCTCGACATAATTTTTCTTTTACATCTAGCACGTTTTTGATATTAAGGGTTCAATAAAAGTGTTAACCAGCTTGTAAGTTGAAAAATGAACTGGTGACTCATTGTGTTCGTGTTAGGTACATTCGAGGAATTTATGTAGAAAAAATCTTAATCGAATGTTATATGAATGGCGCACTTGCAATCGGAGATCATGAAACGGCCACGATTACACTCTGAACCCATCGCGCGCTACAAACGTGATGAAATATATTCTCTTTGTTAGTCGTATACGCCTCCTTTACAATCATATATTTGTAATCTATGTCATTTCCAAGTTTGCTCACGTTTTGTCATTCATTATCCGAGTATCTCATAAAGTAAACGTCAATACTGATTAACATACTCTAATATGGGTCTGTTTTGTATTGTCTCCACTATCAATTACGAATTTTATTACAACGCTAGTTTTTATTTTGACATTTAATCATTAACATTATCCTTTCCAGCGACTATCTGTTCAAGCTGCTCCTTATCGGAGACTCCGGAGTGGGCAAGTCCTGTCTTCTGCTCAGATTCGCCGATGACACATACACAGAAAGCTACATTAGCACCATCGGTGTTGATTTCAAAATTAGGACCGTAGAATTAGATGGCAAGACGATAAAGTTACAAATATGGGACACTGCGGGACAGGAGCGGTTTAGGACCATCACCTCATCATACTACAGAGGAGCACATGGCATTATTATTGTCTATGACTGCACAGATCAGGTCAGTATTTTAAATCAATATTCTTTTTATAGATAACTAGTAGGGGATTCCCTCTACTAGGAGACTTATCCAGATGGGAGGATTGAACCATTTTATAAAAAAAAACTGACAAAATCATAATATTCATTTTATCAGCACTCCACAATCACCTAACAATACCTATTTGGCCATGACATATGCATGTAAAAAGGAAAAAAATATTTTGCCAATTATTTTTATAAAATGGTTCAAGTCACATGTATTCCCCGTACTTGTGGGTTCACTTGTGTTATTAATATTACTATCCCAAGGGAACTCTACCATCCTATCCTGTTTCAATCCAAGAATAGGTCTACATGTATGCCAAATATCTTCTCAATTCATTCAATTGGTATCTACATATTTAATAACAAAGATCGAAACCTCCAAATATCTTTACAAACTTTCACTTTAATTAGGATAGGATTTTAGGACTGCTTAAAGCCAGTGAAGTATATGGTTACCTTATGAGGTCTTTTGCCCAGTTGCAGTAGCATTCATTAACACTCACAACCCACCTAAAAGGCACTCACAACTTTTGCTAAGATGTCGGCCGGTTTTGCGTTGCAAGCTCTGTCAATTTCTGGAGTGTTGTAAATTTTTTTGTCTGGTCATGTTTTCGTGAAACAAATATAATTGCATCAGTTCTAATATGAGTTTTGCTAATGAGAGTTTTCAGAAATCATTTCCACCACTACAGCATAATGGTGACCGACCTTTTTGACAGTAGATGTCAAAGTCTTGTGGTGTGATTGTGGATTCGACACCTGCTGCACAAAAAGACCTTTTGCCATGATGCAACCAGCAGTATTCTGAAAATCCATATTAATTTTTGTGCAACACTGTGTCCAATTGATTGCATTTATTTGCATCCTCGTAAAAATTTAGCCATTCATATATCTACTTGTTATCAAAGATTATAAACAAAGATACAATGAGATGACAATGCTCCTTTGTATAATAGATATGCTTGCATTTCATAAAATTGGCATGTGTAAATAATGATGAAATTTACTAATATTGTCTGCATGTTGTCTTTCATCATGACAATAACAGAAATTTTGCTTTACTTTTGTGGAATTGTTGTGTAATTTAAATAATCCACTTAATAAACATCTTAATGATCAAAATCATAAATACAAAAGAAAATCCCTAAAAATTCTGTACATAACAGAGGACATTATAATATAGGACAAAATTAAGTAACTGATGAATCATTCAATCACACCATTTTACGTTTATAGACAATCCTTTATTACATTTTTGTAAATTCTAAGTAGTGAATCACTAGAATCAATTCACATATAAGTTGTTCTTCATTAAATCATGCTCCATAGGGTTCATAGTTTTAATGATAAGCTAGAACAAACTATCAACCAAGTGATTCATACATATACAAGATTTATTTAATTGATCCATTAGAAATGTTATGAATATACTCATTAAACATAATAGCTGTAATTGTTTCTAAGCTTTTTAAACAATGCAGTTTTTTTTTTAATTCCTTTTAATCTTGCGATCTGCCTAAGTAATGCAGGCATTTAGCTAGAGGTTATGTGCTTAGGTATTATATCGTGTATGGTAAGTGCCCAGTGGGAAGTCCATGTTCATCTATCTGTATGAACCTATCTGCTCATTTCATACTAGGTCTTGAGGGGCTTTCCTTTTTAGTCTCTTAAAAGGGCGGGTCGTTTTGTCCATCAATTTACAAGCCAGTTTGTTGGGGTGGTTTGCCATTCGTCAAATAATGCAGTTTAAAGGGAATAAAAATCTTATTGTACCTAATACATAATTGGATGGAGTTAAATAATAACGAATTAAGCGCTATGGAGATCTATAATGCTTAATTCGATATTGCATAACTCTGTCCAATTAGTGATACTTAATTGATATAAAATTTTCATATATACACAGAGATTTATGCATACATTATAATTATAAACAAATCAACAGTGACAAAACATTTCTGCGTCTCTCAGTATGTAATAACTTCATTCTTTGAAATAAATCAAAGTGCTGATGTAGCAAGTTACTAAGCAACTGCGGCCTGATGAATCAATAAGATGCTCTTATCTGATCAACTTGATTTCTAAGTGCATTTAAGTTTATGTGGATACAGATTTTACAGTAATCAGTTTTTCTATTTCTATATTATTACTAGCGTTTATATACTTTCACCCAATATTGTTATGTAATCTAACTATTTTAATTGTTCATGTTAGTCATGCACTTCCAGTATAGTCTTGACATTGCAATAGTAATGTACTGTCAATAAGTAGTTTATTAAAAGTAAATTAATAACAATGCGGATTTTTTTTAAGTTGCCAGAATTAAACGGTCTTTAATAACCAAACCATAACACACAATACACAACCTAAATTGTTGAGGACTGAAACACAGATTTAAATAAATCCAGTGGATCAAAGATTTATGGGAAAAGTGGATAAAATAACCTATGAAAAAAAAATTGAATATCAAACAACTATAATACACTGAAACAACTACTAGTAGTGTATCCAGGGGACGCTATGGAGCTTAAGGCCCCATTTACAGGGCCGTATTTAGGGATCCAGGGCCCCTAGGCACTTGGTATTCAGAAGGCAAGCCACGCTTTTGCCTTATATGAAGGGTCCACCGGCCCCTCTGGGGCCCTTCTAGGCTGGCCGGGCCCCCTAGGCCCGGGCCTTGTAGGCCTAGGCGGAAATACGGCGCTGCCCATTTTGATGGGGCGAGAACTTGCATGCGAGTTTTATTTCGTTGCGGGCTACCCAGGTACGATGAGTACAGCTGATCGATTAATCGCCGCAATGAAATGAAAATCGCATACGAGTTCTCGTCCCGTCTCGTAACTTAATGGGGTTAAATCCTTTCCAAACACTCAGCTATAATCCGAAGAGCATTTTCGAAGTTTGCATTATTCCATTCTGCTCCTTCTTCTGTCACACTGTATTCATGTGAGCGAGATGAGATGTTATGGACGAACAAAAGGGTCAAACCATAGTCGGGCAATTCCATGAAAATGTAACGGAACGGACAAACAAAAAAAGACGAGGATATTGTTGCTTAGGAGTTTGGAGTGACGTCACTCTTTGGTACAATTTTCACTTAGGAGTGACGTCACAAGCCCCCACTCCTGTAGTATGATGATCTATATGTATACCTTTGTCGTGCGTATAATTTGATAAACCAAAAAATACGTATCCCATATTTTTCCATAATCTAACTGACGGACTAAATAGAATGACATATTTTTAACCCAGTTGTCATCCCTATTCTAAATTTACTAACCGCTTACACAGTTTTATAATGAGCTGGAAAAAAATACAAATAATTTATATGATATACATAACGGCCAATCAATATGATAAAGAAGTTTTCCGCCTATTCGTGATGACCTAGAGCCCAATAGTTGGGTAACCTTCACATAATTGGTTTGCGTGCTCAATACACTTCGTATCAATCTAAACTGGAACTTAGATTAACTTCATTTGTAATTACATATATAGATACAAGAAAATAATATTTATTGAGCCAATCTACAATAAAAAAAAAACCGCAACATGCTTCGTCAACTTCTAATGTATAGGTACAAAATAATATCCCCAACACGGCTCGTCAATAATAACAATGGACCTTAACCTAAACAAAATACAAATCCGCAACACGCTTCGTCAACACTGCCTCCCCTTTAAAATACTCCGCCCCGCACCGCACCCGGCTCAAAGGTCCCCATAATGCTAGCAGCATTCCCCCGCTGAACAGCTAATGAGACCTGTTGAACCAAATACGATCCGGAGCGAGGATCGCAGCCCCTCTCACGCAAACGACGTCCCAAGTCCACAAAGAGGTTGCGAGCCTCCGCGCCCCAGGGTCCCGCAGGGGGCGCGGGACAAGAAATCAAAGTACATAGAAAAATTAAATGGCGCTCACCTGTGAACAGACCGGGAATCGAACCCCATTTAATTTTTCTATGAACTTTGATTTCTTGTATCTATATATGTAACTTAGAAATGTGGTGTAATTTACCCGCATTAAAAACCAATGAAGAAACAATATGTTTCTTTCATATAAAGTATTCATCTGTAATTGTTTTATTGCTCAATTATTATTCTAAATGTAAGCTCTTGTTAGGAATGTATCTATTATTAGTGGTAAAAGTTTTCTGCTTTTAAGCTTTTGCTTCTTATCTTTATTTGAGATTTCATAACTTATCGATGGGTAATATTGATTCACTGGCTATTATTTCGTAAAGTTCTGCTTAAAACTTGTCAACTCAACAAACGATAACAAAAAAATCTTACAGGAAAATCAAATGCGTTATTTATAATTAATAATCTTTGTTTGATAACCAACGACTTCTTACATATAGATTTTGCTGCTGCATTGTCATGTCACATTTACAGAAATAAAATCCATTTATCTATAAATATAATAAAATCGTAGAAATGTCATGTTTGTTCGCGTATCACGCTAAAACTACAGGACTGATTTGAATGAAATTTGCTATACAGGTACACTACATCGAAATATAATAAGTATGGAAGCGTAACTGAAGCTTAAAATCGGTCCCACGGAATACGTATAACGGGGCAGAGCTAGTACTTAGTAGTGAAGAAAAAACTGTAGTGGCAAATTAAATTCTCATGTCAGTAGCTTTGTAACCAATCACAGATTTATGTCTTTTAAACGATACCTATCCTAAAACGAAGTTTTCTCAAATCTTAATACTAATATTTGTCATAAATGATTTTTGACCCACAAGTAGTAAACATTAAGGAGGAACGTTAGAGAAAGTTACCAATTTTAGCCGCTCAGATGGCGTTGTACGTCGTTTGCGTAGTGTTTTTATTATTTTTAGCTAAACCCAACCAAATATTTACTATTTCTATGTCTTGGCGGAACCAGTAAAAAATGATGAGCTTAAATCGCAACCAATTTCAGCTCTACAGTCTTCTTGTGGACAATAAAACAGGTTTTTTAAAAATAATCGCAATTTTCCACATTCTCGCACACACGCGTACCCGTTGACAGTCATTAGTGTCAGTGACTGTCAATAATTATTATTATGACAGTATGACAGGTCATGTTTGTTTACATATTATTTTGGCGCCATTTTAATCTATTTGATAAAGATTTAGACGTTCAGGTGATGTTGAAATAAGAAGTTTTAGTTTCATACTACATATATTGTTAGGTATCCAATATATTTTTATATTTCTGATTTTTTGATTATCTGCACATGTTTGTTACTTCTTTCTTTGCAAATTGACCTCTCACATATGAATAGTTAGTTGTGCATGTAACTTACATGTAACTAGTATACTTACTGACCTAAGTTAGTATACTTTTATAGTATACTTACTTATTAGCCAAGCCAAGAAAAAAACATATTTTATATCGTATATTATTTATTTATTTTCATTGAGAATTGTCGCGTCAAACTTACTTACTCCAAAATGCTAAAATTCCACTACTTACAAGCAACTTTTGTGAATATCTTGCTACTCTGTCATACATTTAGGATCTGTTATTATTGCGCTGTAAAAAAAGTTTTATTCACGGGTTCGATAGAATATTATTCATAGACTTCGGTAGAATACAAAGCCAAGCCTTTCAGCTGCCTCATATCGCTTCTTAATTCTTGAACGCGCTAGGTAGGCGATCTCCAGTCTGGCTGATTCCAGCCGAACATCTCCATGCAGAGCTATAGCTTTTCATAGCAGGGGTGACGGCAACGAACTTCTGATGATGACGCAAATTAGGATTTACTTGGGTAATCCATCTGGTCTCGAGTGTGCGTACGTTTGTTTTCATTATTTTTAGTAAAATGGCAGTACGCTCCGGTGACTACTTCACATCAGGCAGGCTTACCACCCAAGTAGTATGCAAAATGTTGCTCAAGGAAATATTTAACTAACTGTTTTCTATTCAAATAATAAAATAAAATTAATAACAAGGAATATCTTTGCTATTGTATGAAAAATGTTGACAACTTCAAATGTAAATGTGACTGTTGTAGGCAACATATTTTTTTAATCGAGCATGGGAGTGCAGTAATGAAAAAGGTTTTTTTCAAACGATACATTTATGGTCAATGATAGCAAACTCTTTTAGCTTTTAAAACTAATGGACTGCATCGAAAAATCCAATATTTTTTACTAAGAATAAGAGCTCGTATTTATATCCGTACTCAAGTATTTGTACAATTTTTATCTTTACGATAAAAACAGTTACAATGCAATACCACCTCCTTCTTGAACTCAGTTTAGGAAATGAAATTTGTTGATGGAGATAAACTTCGACACCGGCTGACAGCACTTTATTTTTTAATTTTTATTAGCTTAGCGGCCAGAAGTTTTAGGAGTAGGTTTTAAACAATCTAGGCATTCTTTTGACACCCAGAATCAGCTGTTGTTGATAAATGCCGCCCTTTTGTTTACACCGACACGATACTCTACACTCACACAAACAACGGTTTGATAAAAAAATTATTAGTTTTCAAATGGATTTATTTAGAATATTTCTCATTTTTTCGGTATTTTTTTCTTATTGGCGGAATCAGAAGGAAAAGTACTATCGAACTAATAATGTTTCAAGTACAGAAAATGATCACGGCTGGAGAAAAACGGGACTGAAATTTGTATGAAAATTCTCTAAAACGTTCAACCTTAAGCTCGTTATCAGTTGGTACATAAGAAGAATTTCAAGGTCAATTTTGTTACACGTTATCGTTCTATCTATACCATAGGTTCCCAAACTTTTTTGACTTGCCGCCCACTTAGGCATGATGAAAACTTCCCGCCTCCCCCCCCCCCCCCCTGCGACAAATAAGTGTGATTTTTTTTTATGACGGGTGGGGGGGGGGAGTGCAATTGGGGCTGACGTAGTCTGGAGAAGCCCCTTTTTCAAAAGCGATAGAGCCCCCCTTTATAGCATCAACGCCCCCCAATTTCAAAGCCCCCCCCCCCCCCCCCCCCCGGAACCCGCAGCGCCCCCTGGGGGGAGGTACGGACCACTGGGAACCTATGTTCTATACATAGTTATAGGTATTTCGATGGTAGACTATGACCCTAATTAACACATAGGATACTATTATCCGACTATTTTTAAATCCGAAGTTGTGGGTGTGTCCACTACTCATAAAATAAACAAAGACTGCTAGCTAACTCATCAGTATTAGTACTCAAGTATCAGTAATGTGCACTGGACTGGGCAGTTTGGCAGTGGGCCAAGTCGCCTAACTTCAGTATGTAAACAATGCCAGGCACCACTAATTGCATATACAAACAGACTAAACTCATTGCCAAGGAGAGTTGTGTAAGCTTGTGCGCAAAGAAGTGGTTACTCTTTATTTACACAGTTTTCAATGCAATCCGAACTATTATTATAAATACGAAAAAACTCTGTCCTCTTCATGCCAACTGCTGAACCGATTTGGATGATTTTTTGTATGGAGATAGTTTGAGACCCTAGGAAAGATATAGGATAGTTTTTATTACGGAAATCATCGCGGAAAAGGAAGCAGTGGGGTAGGTAGAGTGCGTGACACCCGGGGCGGATATCTACGTTGGCTCCCTTTATATCAGCGGTTCTTAAACTTTTTTTGGTCACGGACCCCCTACATTATTTCGAAAACCTTACGGACCCTTTCCGAATATAATCAGACAAAAAGAAAATCAAAGGCACATGAAAGTTTGTGTTGAAGACATAGCCACGGACCCCTGGCTCTCGTACCACGGACCCCTAAGGGGTCCATGGACCACAGTTTAAGAAACCCTGCTTTATATGGAACATAAAAAGTTAAAAACTGTAATTCTATGCAGATAAACTAAACACTTTTATATTATACCTTGAGCTCCCAGTACTTTGGTACCTATTATTCCCAAAAACAGTATCCACGAAATAGATTTTTACTAGAAGTTAGTTGCTACGTTCGCAAGGGTGACATAAGTTATAAGCCTTTTTTGTCTTCCTTGACTGTCTTTCAATCCCTGTATCGAAAATGGTTGAAATCCGTCCAGTTACAGTATAATAGCAGTACAGCAGTACATCGGTACATCGGGCGCATGTGTGTGCGCCGTGTACGAACGCAGAACGCGCAAGCAAAGTTTAAGAATGCGTAAGAATGCTCCAGTATGGATCGCACTCACACTGACGTCTGTGTGAATACGTGTCGCGCGCTAAACGACCGAAGTTGGACTGATAATCCGTCTTTATACTTTGTTCCAGTCGTTTTTATATGACGTTACTACAAACATACCTACACAAAAACCTAATAATATCTTTATTTGGCTGGGGACCTCCAAATAGTCTATAATAGTAATTTTACGTATCATAGTCATGTGTCAAGTGACTAACTGGGGATACACAATGAAATGTACAGGTGCAACTAATTGTCATAATGCTATATTAACAAAGCACGTTCCATACTCTCGTATCTATGAGCCAGGTCAATGACTCATTATCAAGCTATTAATGGCACCTGTGATGCTCGTCGTGAACTGTTCAAAGATCGCTCTATCTATCCTTATCTTAGTAGCTATTTTACCTCGTACCTAGTCATTCTAGCTCGCTTCTAAGGCCCGAAATGGCAACTGTTACCAATATTTATAACTAGCATTTACCCGCGGCTTTGATCGCGTTATTCCCGTTAATATCACAAGGGAACTCTAATAGGATACAAAGTATCCATTCTGTGGGCTTTTTTATTTAAAGTGCTGTCTTAACTGGCAGTTAACAGGTCAAACTCCATACATTTCGTCACGGACTGACAGGTTAGAGGAGGTTCTTAAACTTTTTTTGGTCACGGACCCCCTACATAATTTCGAAAACCTTACGGACCCTTTCCGAATACAATCAGAGAAAAAGAAAATCAAGGGCACATGAAAGTTTGTGTTGTATGCATAGTCACGGACCCCTAAGGGGTCCATGGACCACAGTTTAAGAAACCCCTGGGTTAGACGGTATTCGAACATAGCTTAAGTTTCGCCTAACCATAGATTTTAAAATAAAAATGCCCATATGTCTCAATCAAAGACTTGGTCTAATTGCATGACAAATTTCATTTCAATTTAACAGTTGTTATCCAGTTATTTAGTAACAAACGTCCAAACATTTTCACGAACTTTCACATTTACTCTATTCGTAAGATGGGATCGTACACGGTGCCAATACATAGTATCTCTTTCTTTTAACTAAAACAGGGCTGCCAGAGATACAAAAATTGTATGATCCGGAGACTTTTTGTATCTCAGTTAAATCCGGAACCTTCATGTATAATTGGACACAAAATACGAGTACTATTTATTTTATTGCATACTGAGGCTCAGAATTGGAACATAAAAACACTTACAAGGAGATTATGAGCAAAGGTAAACAACATTCGTAGAATTAAAATAAGAACAGGCGTGCGGCAATCTCATTGATTACTATCCCCCCCCCCCCCGATACTAAAACCTGGCTACGCCCGTGGTAGGAAGGATTATTGAAATCTTAGTTATAGGAAAGTTAGAACACGCAATAATAATCACGTGAGTATTTGTGATGTATTTAAGATAATTGCTGCTTCAAAACAGTACCCAATTGCTGGAACATCATCGACTATTAGTAAAGTGATACCTTTTGGCCTGAAAACGACTCATTTAACAAAATAACAATTGCTAATTTTTTATTGTGCAAAAATATCACTGCCCTGTCCTCCACATCCGAGTATATTAGCGAATAATCAGCCAAGTTGTATAGGTAGGTGAAGTACTCGTTGCAAAAAAGTTAGTGAATGAAATTAATGAGTGAGTAAATAAACACAAGGCTATAGTTTAAAGAAACTTTTTGGTCTATCTTGCAATTCACTGTTGAACTTGCCATCGGTACGAAAAAAGAACAGTAGGTAATTTCAAAATCCCGCTGACATTACACGACATGTTGTTGTGACCGTGACCTCAACTCTGCTGGAAATACCTATACAAACCTTACAAATTGCCTTACCAAAAATGCCATTATAAGTATTTGTGAGAATAACCCAAATTCAAACATACTAAACTGCATAATTTCTAAGTGTTTTAACATTTCTTAAAAAACTGATTTGAACTGTCATCAAGTAGCCTATTATGGTTAGGGCAGTAAAAAATAAACGATTTTTATTTTTATTTTTTTATTATTATTTTTTTTTATAAGTGTACTTCTCGTTAATGTATTGTTATTATTAATTTCAGGACTCGTTCAGCAACGTGAAACAGTGGCTGGAGGAGATCGACCGCTACGCGTGCGACAACGTGAACAAGCTGCTAGTGGGCAACAAGTGCGACCTCACCACCAAGAAAGTGGTCGACTACACCACGGCCAATGTAAGTTTATTTAAGACAGCTATTCTCAAAGTGTGTTTTGCGGAGTCCTGGGGCACTGTAAGGTCCCTGCATGGGCTCCGCCAAAATGATATTTTGTGAAGAGTGCATTTGGGGCAGCACCATTTTCATTGTTTGCAGAGGCTTCTAGATTCTAGAAAAGTTAAGATTAGATTATTTTTTTGATGACCTTTGGATCCAGCAGAATACCAGTGTTTTGCTCAGTTGTCATGAGCAATATTGATCCCTGAGCTGGAACCTTTTTGTACTGCTGCAACGCACACAGAGTACAATTTACAATCTATCATGTGCATTGTTTGTTTTATTTTTCTGTGTTTTTATGTTTCACCTTTCTGTTTTTCTGTTTCCTATGTTTTTTGTAATTATTGTATTTTTACCCGACTGCGGCGAAGCCCAAAGGAGGGTTATGTGTTTGACCTGTATGTATGTATCTATTTATGTATGTATGTCCGTTCCTATGTCCGCTCGTAACTACTCAACGGCACAACCGATTTTGATAAATGATACATCATTAGATTCGTCTTGATGGCGCGAGTGTCACTGGGAATGAAGTTTGTTAAAATAATAAAAATTGCGGATTTTATGCAGTTTTAAAGTGCACCGCGGTCGGGTTTTTTTTTTAGTAAAAATATTTAGTTATTGTGTGTGTTATAGTGGAACAAATATATGTTTTATCTATCTATTTAGATTATAAGATAGTTTTGAAACCGAGTGAGTCTTGCTCCGAGAAGTATTTAATGTCTCAAAAGGGGTCCGTCGTCAAAGGTTTTAAAATCCCTGCTCTAAGATATTAACCCGTGAAACACTTCCAGCAATACGCCGAGCAGCTCGGCATCCCGTTCCTCGAGACGTCAGCGAAGAACTCCACCAACGTGGAGCAAGCGTTCATGACAATGGCGGCCGAGATCAAGGCGCGCGTGGGCCCGCCCTCCGCCGGCGCCGCGCCGCAGGGCGCCGCCGTCAAGATCGAGCAGGGCCGCCCCATCGACACCGGCAAGTCCTCGTGCTGCTGAACACACAGAGTGAGTACTGACGTCACACAAAAAAAAAAAAAGGTCGCTCCCTGCACGCGCCGCCATCAAGATCGAGCATCGACGCCGGCAAGTTCCCGTGCTGCTTAACACACAGAGTGAGTACTGACGACCACCTTTAATTTCTACAGAATAAGGTGGTCAAATGCCAAAAAAGTAAACGCTATAACCTAATAAATAAAATAAGGTGACTCAATAAATTCTTGATAAGGTTTAAGGATTAATATACATTTCAGGAATTTATTTTGTCTTTTTAGACCTATCCTGATGCGTGCAAAGTATTGTCGATAACATTTTACCTATCGATATTTAGCTATATGACTATTAAATTTTCTGTGAGCCAGGCAACATTTTTATCTATCAAACTAGTTCGCCTAATTATGTGTGTATTGGTGTTTACTTTAGGCAAGCCGGTAGGAATCGAGTTGTTTGGACGCCACGCCACTGGTACCTTGCACATATTGTGCTGCATTGATAGTAGTCAACGCCACTAGTGATGTGCCACGACATTCAGTTTTTTTTTATTTTTTTTTATTTATTATTTACCGGTTTTTAGTTTTTTTTTTTAATTTTCAGGCTGGCGGCGACGCTTGGGCGCTAGGCGATGTTCGTGCGCCGGCCGCACCAGAAACAACAAATGCAATTACCACAAATCGTTTCATGATCGCATCGTTAATTATAACTAAATTAATATAGTGCCCGACACCCGGCACCGGCACAGTACGTGAACGGTTACAAAATACACCAATCTAACATACTCCGGATTTAATCGGTTATTTCGATAACTACCAAGTCGGCATTTCTTTCGTAGTGATGTTGATTGATATCGATAAACTTTTCTCGTTTCCGAAATTTTGCAGGATGTTTTAATAATAGTGCGTAAATTAAAATAAAATAATTCAAAGTCATTTGACGTTTTTAATCGTATATCCTAAATTGTAATATTTATAACATCCAGGATTGAAGTGTTATAGTGGGTTCCTTATATACTCGTGGTAAGAGTTGTTTCATCTATAAGTAGTTGGCTCTTTGTACAGTCAGTGTAAAATTAAGTAACCAACATAAAGTCTCATAAATATGTATCCTGTCAGTAACTGTGAGGGAAGAGTTAATTTATACATATTTTTGAAACTTTATGGATATATCTTTAGCTCTGACTGTGCTGTTATTATTTTGCAAGCGTAATACAATTCAAAATAGATCCGCCTTCTAAAATGGGAAGGGCATCAATTTATCATGTTAATAAAAAATGAGAATTATCCACATTTTATTTGCCATGAAGGTGGCGATGATGGTGAAAAAGTGGTATGAATCTATGAATGTCTTCGATTGTACTTAGATTAAATAAAAACAGAAAGATATGTAACCTATGGCTCGAAAATTGACCACTAAATAATGGCCCAAGTCATCTATGTTAGATGTCTGAAATGTTAGCGAGTGAAGAGATGACGGGAGGTATTATTTTAGTGCTTTCTATGGCCGTTACATATCTTTTCGTTTTAATTTAAGTGCTTGTATGGCTTAGATTGTACGGCATAGTCACGGTGCGAACGTTTAACAGAAGTGAAGCGACATAATCATTGCAATATAGACGCATTTCTCCGGCGATTTCCGTGGCCTTGACTTCGGTGGCAATATGTAGAAGTTTTGGGAGATTTGCACGACAGTTTCGAGTATTTGGCACCACCAAAGTCGATACCACGGAAATCACCGGAGATGTGCCCAGTGACATCTGGTGAGTGGATATTTCATAGTACTGTGCCGTGTGTTGTCCAGGTCTTAAAATAAGCTGACTTAAGTTGCTATGTCCGAATATCTTGATAGTTAAAGGGAACGAAACGGATGGGTGTATGTTTATACATGTTTATATATAATGAATATCGTAGGTTAATTTTGTGCTGTTTCCGCGAGGTCAAGCCGATTTCAACTTAGGTCAAATTTGTATGTGAGGGCTCGTTTTGTATGGTCTAATGTTAGTAGATGTTGGGGCGATGAATACTACTTAGAGAAGTGTGACGCTCTAAATAAAATAACTGTATGGCTATTCATAATGCCTGAATAAAGTTCTAATATATATTTTGCTGATTTCCGCTATCTAAATATTTAATAAATCACAGACTCTAGTAGCGCTATTCTTCTTTTGACTCGCACTTGCTGTCAAGAACACGCGGATGCATTTTGTGTGGCAATAGACAGGCTTTTCACTTAATGGGGACATTTACTTTAAAGGTAATGTATGTTTTAAAATCAGCATTTTAATTGGGCATTGTGAAAATGATTCTGACTCTCTTAAAGGAAAGAGTGTCACTGCTGTGGTAGTTATTTAACGTCAGGATCTAATGGACACAAATCTACCAAAATCATTACGTCTAAAACTCCTCGGAGTCGTTCCTAAAGAACATTCAAAACATAAACAAGCGCACTGCGTCTTAAACTACTTTTAAATATAAACTAAATTGTGCCGTATGAAATACGTAACGAAACACAAATTTCAATACTATATTTTGAATCGAGTCGATTTCGAATAATGGGTTATTCTTCAGAAATATGTCTGCGGTCACCTTATTCCTCTGGCCCTTTTTCATACTAAATGTATGTAGACAGAGGAATAAGTCGCAGACATATTTCTGAAGAATAACCCTAATAGCGATGTCGAACAGAATATGCTATTTTTTTATTTAACTACTAAGCTATTCATCTCAGTACCACCTAATGGTAAACGACGACTACTTTTAACGATTTACATTTTTTAACATCCACTATGGTTGTAACAGCTATAAGGTGCATACTTGCCACACCTAATATTGACCTGTGGTGGTAAAAAGCTTATGGTCTGACTTGGGTAGAGTAACGGTTTTGCTAAAGGTTTGTGTGCATTGGAGCCAAAACCGGTTTTGTACCATACTCGAGCGAGCTAGCGGCAATCTAGTTTTTAAGTCTATACTTATCTGGGCCTGTCCAATAGGACCGTTTTATTTATCCCCACTCGACACTTGAGGTACTAATTTTATATTTCGCGCACTGGGTGTTTGCTGCGTTGAGACCAAGCTGTGTTTAATTTTGTGTTAACTTCCTTAAATATAAATGTTTAACACAAAATTGTAGATATAGCATAATGGCCTTAGAAACAGATATAACGATAGTATGTTCAGTAGGCATCGATGCAACTGGCGGGTTTATAGTATTAAAAGACATTACATTTTATATCATACAGCTAGGCATTTCAATACCGGTTTTTATCGAAAAAATGGGTCCTGACAGAAAACAGATATCCAGTTTATCTGATAATAATCGGTTTTTCGGTAAAAACCGGTATTACAATCCTTATATACAGCAATGGTGTGATAATTTTAAAATTCAATGGCGGTCCCGGATTCTAAATGCCGGTTTATTTATGTTGATTTCGTCCTTACATTTAAAATATTAAAGTATATCACTGGCGTTTATAATACTGGGCCGATAATTTATTTTTTAAACGATCTATAGCTGACTCACTTATTTATGTCGTTATTTTTGTACATCAATTAGTTTACCAATCCGCTAACCCACTGTAATTCTGTATTGAGGGGTTCTTAGACATTAAAACAGTATGCTATTAAAGAGATGTTTTATTTTAACCGTCTGCATTGACTCCTTAATCTTAACTTAGGTTTTGTACATTACTAGATATTGTTAAAAGTTCAAAAATTCAATAAGAACATGAGTATACATAATCTTCATCGGTGATTAGGGTAACTTTTTGTTGGAATATATCAGTTATATCTTGGGGCAACTAAGTATAGCGGTGACCTGCATTGCGCAAACAGCAAAATATATGGTATTTTAGGGACGTTAGTGATGTGCAGATCCCCTTCACATTTTGTTCGACACTAGACTTAGTTGCCGCAAGCTATACAACTATTATAAATAAAATAAAAAATATTGGTTATACTTTTATATGCAAAGTCGTAGTACTAAACATAGGTTAAAAAATGGTACCTACAATTCTTGTAGGTATCATTTAACATACCTTGTCTTATTATACGACAATGTATAGGTAGTTTCACGAAAGTTGAGGCCACGCACACAACAACACTGTCATGTAATGACAGCGAGGTTTTGAAATAACTGTTCTTTTTTCGTACCGATAGCAAGTTCATCAGTGAACAAAAAGTTTCTTTAAACTATAGCCTTGTTTATTTACTCACTCATTCGTTCACTTTTTTGCAATGAGTACTTCATGTAGCTGTGTGTGTAATCATTCACCTCAACTCTCGTGAAACTACCTATATCGATACCTTTAGACTCAAAGGGCGTAAGCGCCATTAGAACCTACGGCGTTTACGTCCTTTGCGTCTAAAGGTATCGAATGTTCATTCCAAAAGTGAACCGACGTAACGATGTTGCCATTGTATGATTTCCAATAAGTGTATGACATAGTCCAGTTCACGCAACGTCATGAGGTAGGGGAGAGAGGGGATGTTACGCTATCTGCCACTATTCTTAATTTAACCGTGTAGAGATGTGCCATTCTCGGAAACGTTCTCCGTTTTATATGGAGAGAGAACGTTCTCGAGAACATTTCCCATACAAAACTGAGAACGTTTCCGAGAATTCTCGAGAACGGCACAACTCTATAACCGTGTAATGCAAATCGGGCGTACTTCGGGCACACGCCTGATAAGTCAGCATCAAATAATGAGTAACATTCAAATAGAGTCAAACCGAACTTTCAATTTCGGCTAAAAACCGGTTTTGGCTGCCATTCAGCCGAAACCGAAACTGAACTTGAGCCGTTTCGCGCTGCGATCGGACAGTCTTTATTTCAAAAAGCACTGATAAATTTGAAACATGAAGTTATAATTATGTTATATATTAATGATTACTTCAAACATCAGAGAGTAAATGATTAATATGTTATTTATAGGGATGTAACGATACCGATATATCGGCCGATATATCGGTATCGCCGATATATCGGTATCGCCGATATTATACAACCGATATTTGAAGAATTTGCTGTATGAAAAAAAATCTGCAAAAAATAATTTCAATTTCTGACTTAATTTATGTACTGGTCTATTCTATTACCTTGTGCAATGATAATTACTATGTTAATTAAATCTTTGGTTCTTAATAAAAAAAAATGAATTTTAGTTGACAATTTATTATTTTTACTTTACACTTTCAAGGTTGACTCTCTGGTAAATATAGCCAGTAGTCATTGCCATTAGTTATAATAAGGATACAAAAATATCTGAAGTTCATACTTCATTATTAAGCTAAGATATCGGTATCGGTATCGGTATCGCCGATATTAACTACTATATATCGGTATCGGTATCGTATCGGCAAAACTGTGTATCGTTACATCCCTAGTTATTTAAAAATGAAGACTGACTGATTATGATTGACATATTTTTTTCCTTCCCACGACAACATGACCTTATATAGAAGTTTCGGTTTCGGCCGAAACTGAGATAAAAGCCGAAATTCAGTTTCGGTCGTGAAAACTAGTTTCGGCCGGACACTACATTCAAACCAGATATACCTATCGTCACTAGGGCATACAATACCGGTTTTACTTGTATGGGCCAATACCGATAAACCGGTTTTTAGGTATTGGCCCATACCTACAAGTAAAACCGGTATTACATGCCCTAATCGTCACCCATATTTGCGCCTATAATAAGATATGTTGGGATATACTTATATCACAATAGGTAAGGTTTCCTTGAATCATTACAGTCATCAACGCGCCGGTTCTCTAGAACCTTTCTAGCGCGTACAATAAGGATCTGGAATGAACTTCCTGCTAAGATTTTCCCACTGCGCTACAATATGGGATTTTTTAAAAAGGGTGTCATCAAATTTCTTCGAGACCGGCAACGCATTGGCAATGCATCTGGTGTTGCAAATGTCTATAGGCGGCGGTGACCGCTTTCCATCAGGTGGGCCGTCTGCCTGTTTGCCAGTCTATAGCAATAAAAAAAAAAAAAAAGGTATGGACGCTTTGGATTTTACTGACTATTTGATGCTGATGGGGTTAAAAAATGTCAGCAACAGCATCTCATCATATACTCGTAGTCGTGACAGACGCCGTGCAGGTTCAGGGGGCAGTGCAGGAATTCCGGGCACAGAACTGGCAGTTTATCTGAAGGAAATATTCATTGTTATTCATCACATATTAAATTGTGACGTTCCGCGGGTAGAGGTACCTTATGGACGTTGTCGCTTGCGTCGTATCCGACTCCGTTACTATATGACATCAAGGTAGAAGGACGCAAGCGACAATGTCCATCCATAAGGTACCTTTACCGCGGAATGTATTAAACACTAAACCGCCCTTTAACACTACCTAAACGAACGACTTTCCAAATTGAAATGAGCATATCCGAATCACTCGGCTACCATAACTTGATAAACTCAATGTATGTTCTCATTCTCATCGTGAGGAAACATGCCTAAGAACAAATTCACCAGGTCCAGGTGGGCGTTTCTCCAGAAATATGCCTGCGACTCATTCATCTGTCTCCATACATTTAGTATGAAAAAGGGCCAGATGAATGAGGTGACCGCAGACATATTTCTGGAGAAATGCCCAGGTATTGTATGTATGTGAATTCCCAAACCCGCATTGAGCCAGCGTGCGGACTACAGCCCTTTCACACTCATCTAAGACTTTAAAACAACATTAATTATTGCTATAATTCTGATCCTATTCTGAAATTTCTTAAAATTTCTGGCCCCCATAAAGAAAGTTTCTCCACCTAACCTAGTATTAAATTTGATAGTTTGTCTATCTTCTTTGAATATAATAGAATAACTTTATTGCTGTTATGTGGTTTTGCAGGCGTTAATGCTGGGTTACGTACATCATGACACCCTGTAAAGGTACTGCAATTTCCTTACCAATAACTTAAAACTATGTTACCTATTCTTTCTCGTTTGCTCAAAGGTTCGCTCAGTGGCGTAGCAAGGGGGGGGCCGGGGGGGCCATGGCCCCGGGCGGCACATGGAAGGGGGCGGCAAAAACTCAGCATTTTTTCTATGCCTAGGTAAAATTAGGAAACCCTTTTCCAAGTCGCCCCCGCGAAAATTTCTGCTCTCAAATTTTAAATCCCAAACAAGTACGATTCCCAGTTATTTACATGTTATTTGTATCAAAATTAGAACTTAATTTAATTTGACTTTGTAAGAAAAAAGGCGCCATTGGCGCCCTAGTGACGCCATGTCAGCACTGTTGCCAGATCTACTGATAAAGCAGTAGCTTTACCTGATTTTTAAAAAATCTACTGAATTATAAAATGCTTGTCTAAAAAAAATATAGACTAAACAACCGTTGAAATTCGAGAAAGATTCCAAGAACTGCAAATCTGGCCCAAAAATATGACTTTTTAAGGCCTGTTGTATTATTTATTGGGCGTCAACGAAATTAACCTAGATCATAGGTTCCCAAAGTGGTCCCTACCACCCCCCAGTGGGCGCTGGGAATTCAAAGGGGGCGGTAGGGGCCTTGGAAGAAATTGGGAGGCGTTGATGCTATCCAGGGCGGCGCTATCGCTTTTGAAAATAAAAACTGAAAACTACAATAGGTACCTATATCAACTAGGTACAGTATTTTTCCTTATTGCTCACCTGATTTAATTTGCGTACTCAAAACAACCACGCATCGACAGGAATATCGTTACCGATGTACTATCGCCCAACGATACGGGTGCCCAGTTTTTCAACAAAATCGCTCGCAAGCTCATCTTGACCAGACCCGCCCCTCAACGAGCCAACCAATTAGGGACAAACACAAATGTTTTGATGGTTTTTTTACTCAACCTCCGGTTGCATCTTCGAAGTCATTGTGAACGCGTATTTTTTTGTCTAACAACTTTCTTTAAAATGAACAATCTCAAGTTAAGGGAACACAGCAGAATAATTACCTACTCTTACAGATTATGGACTGTATATCTCAGGTAGCTGAAGAGCTCAATATAACGGAAGTCTCGATCTCCGGATCTAAACCCCATAGAAAGTCCAGAGGTGGGACAATAGAAACAAACTTGGGCTCGGCAATAGATATTATAGAATCTATATCTATTATAGATAGTACTGTCCCTAAATGACCGCCTTTCTCCAAGCTGCGTCATTCCCTATTTCCACCTCCCCGTCGTAAAAAAATTGTCTTGGGGGCGCTGAAACATTCTTATCATGCCTAAGTCAAATAACTGGCCAAGAGCATGTCGGACCATGCTCAGTGTAGGGTTCCATAGCCGTAACTATAAGGTAAAAAACACGATGTAAAAAAAGTACAACAACAAAAGAGCGTATCTTCATAGCAATTACGTCCTTTTGTTGAGAAGCGCAGTTTATCGGCAATAACTCAAAAACGGTTAATCCGATCTTGTTGAAAATAATTTTCGTTGAAAGTATTAATTGAGCGTTATCTTTGTAATTTTTTTTATATTTTTCGGACACACGGTTTAGAAGATAGAGGGGGGGGGACACAATTTTCACAACTTTCGGAGCGATTATTTCCAAAGGTATTCACTTAATCAAAAACATTACTTAAGAACCTTAAAATATTTTCAAAAGAGCTGTCGAACTATGTACCACACGTTGACATTTTAAGAAAAAAATTTTTTTTAGCTTCTGTTACATGTATGGAGTGCCCCCCCTAGATTTTTTTATTTTTATTATTTAACTACCAAACTTAGTTGCGGCATCTACAAGACATCTATATTCCAAATTTCATCAGTATAGGTCTTGTAGTTTTTGAGTAAAATGCCTGTGACATACGGACGGACGGACGGACGGACGGACGGACGGACGGACGGACGGACGGACGGACGGACATGACGAAACTATAAGGGTTCCTTTTTAGCCATTTTGGCTACGGAACCCTAAAAAGGCGGCAAGTCAAAAAAGTTTGGGAACCTATGACCTAGATCAAGTTCCTCCAGATATAAATACAGAAGAATTTAAAATTGAGCGCATGCGTCTACGGGGTTTTATAGCTGCAACAGACCCAGCGTGTCAGAAAAAACTCATGAAGTCCGGCTCATTGGCTTTGTTAAAATACATAATATAGTCTAAACTTCAAGATGGCTCACCTAATATTATTGTAATGCTTAGACTATTTTTAACAACTGTCATCAGCAATGCTAGTCGGGTCAATTGCAGAGAAAATGTACCTTTTACTTTTTTTCTCTGATCATGGTGTGTATTATACCATTTTACTCAGAATCATGAGCACTTTTCATTTCTGAAATAAAAAAAGCTGTCCAAAATGTCCCAAATTTCCGTACAAATTTTGAATCTCAGTTTCGTTACGCCCAAACTAAATATAGGAGAAATAGTAACGAAACTGATAAAAAAAAATTATCAGTTTCGTTACTATTTTGACCCAGTTGCGAAAGAAGTTTTTCGAAACTTAAATTAATAAAAAATTACCTGCGGTTAACTATGTCCGCGTTGAGGCTAAGAAATTTACCTATATTGGCCATCGAACGTGAGATACAAATTGACATTGACAATTTTATGCACGACTTTGCTTTAAAAAAAGCACGCAAAGTAAAATTTTAATTAAATTATATACTCTGACTTTTTAGCAATTTTCTTCACTACCTAATAGAGTAGGCGCTGAGGGCGGCGATTTTTCGGTCGGCCCCGGGCGGCAATAACCCACGCTACGCCACTGGGTTCGCTTACAGGGATATGTTTGCCTTTGTACATAACCAGTCATTTTTGTATTGTTTGTGTATGAATAATTACAAACATACCTAGTGTGTACGCGCAGCCGCAGCAATACCCGTGGATGATGGCGTCGTCGTCCTCGCAGCTCTTCGGCGGACAGCCGTTGCACCACATGCCCAAGCCCAGCCACGGCACGTTCCCTTAAAAAGTCACATGCAAGTAATGAGAGCAGCAGTATTTTTAGGGTTCCGTACCAAAATGGTAAAAAAGGAACCCTTATGGTGCGACTCTGTCTGTCTGTCCGTCTGTCACAGCCAGATATCTCAGGAACTACTGCTGCTATCGAGATGATAATAGTTTTAAAAGTCGCTAACCCTATTTGACATTAAAAAAATCTTGTAACTTTTTTACTTTTTTTAAAAGGTTGCCGTAATGTGAGGTCGAAAATTTAAAGTTGTGCTATTGTATCAAATGAAAGGGCTTAAGTTGTAGATTTAAAAACCATTTTTTTTTTGTTAATCATGTATTTTTGTATTTATGACCAAAAACGTTTAAAAAAATACCATTCCCCCCCTATTATCTTCGAAGTTACTTAACAGAAAAATCTGTAATAATTACCAATTATTAATATCATCCTAAATATTACAGGAAAAATATGGTTTTCCTAAAATGCACCGTTTTTTAGAAATTTGCAAAAATCGTAACACAAACTTTTTTGCTCCTACTAAACTAACCGCCACAGTTTTTCACGTATCTACTTACAAGTTTGCTCGGAACCCTCGGTGCGCGAGTCCGACTCGCACTTGATTGGTTTTTCTTCCTACAAAAGGTACATCGCGCTCTTGAATGTGTGCGCGCCGTGTACGAACGCACTACAAGCAAAGTCTAAGAATGCTCCACTGTGGATCGCACTCACACTTTTTTTTTTTTAGGAACTGACAAACTCGCAACCCATACATGGGCGTAGCGATTGTCGGACCAGGTGGTCGGCCGTGGCGTTCCCTGGGGTCGAACCAGGTTGCTAGCCGGACCACCCTGAGTTTGGTCGGACTTGGTGGGTGCCGGGGGTGCCTGGGGTCGAACCAGGTCACCTAGTCCCGGTCCACCTCGATAGAATCGGGCTAGGTGGGGGCCTGAACGCCTGGTGTCGAACCAGGTCGTTCGGCCGAAGTTGGACTACTTGTTCGTTTTATACCTACTTTGTGCAAGGTGTGCGCAGCACACGGGCGCAGGTTCTTAGGGGGTGCCGAGAACCGCTCGCAACATCTCCAAAGACTGGGAGTTTTTATGGGGAATCAATAATTTCTAAAGTAGGTACCTAAGGGTATAAAACTAGGCAAACGAAGTCATGACCAAAAGCTAGTAAGATATAAATTCTGTGGGTCTATATTGTCTCCCATACCTACTTTTTACCCGACTGCGGCGAAGCCCAAACGCGCAAAAGCGCTCGTAACTAGGTACTCAACGGCACATCCGATTTTGATAAATGATACATCATTAGATTCGTCTTGATGGTGCGAGTGTCACTGGGTATGTGGTTCGTTAAAATAAACAAAATGGCGGATTTCAGCTTCAAAGTGCACCGCGGTCGGGTTTTTTTTAGTAAAAAAGTGGTTATTAAAAGTAATACTGTATTGTTAGTCATAATGACCGAAAGTCATACAACCTATTTTCTACAAAACCGTGAAGTAACCTATTGTTTTTTACATGTTAACGTCAATATTACAATACAATAGAATATTCTACCGTTATACAGGGTGTTTGGCAGATGGATGGACAAACTTACACAGGGGATAGGTGGGACCATTTGCTACGTGGCCCACCCCAAAAATTTCACCATGTTTTTTTTTACATTTTTTAAATTTATTTAAATAAAATCCGTTTTCAAAACTTAAAACCTCCATAACTTTTTCAAAAATGATGAAACGGACTTTATCTTTATTTTATTTTTATCTAAACTGATACTAGAGTCTTACAAATTTAATAATTTGATGCACACGAAGTAAATTGAAGTAAATTAAAAAAATAAAGTATAGGTAGGGCCTAGGCGATTTTTTTAGAGTGGACCACGTAGCAGATGGTCCCACCTATCCCCTGTGCAAGTTTGTCCATCCATCTGCCAAACACGCTGTATAAAAACAAATACTTTATGACTTTATATGAAAGAAACATTTTTTTGTCTCTTCATTGGTTTTTAATGCGGAAAATTTTACACCACATTTTTATGTTACATATATAGATACAGGAAATCAAAGTACACAGAAAAATTAAATGGCACTCGCCTGTGTACAGACCGAGAATCGAACCCGGTACCTCTGGATTTCCGGCCCAGTGACTCAACCATTCGTCCACCGTACACTCAGAAAACGCCCTCAATTCTGCTATCTACCTTGACTTCCGTATCTTTTCTGTTTTAATAGGAATTAACCTAAACGCCATCTATGAGAAACCTATACAGGGTCCTCACGCATACCCTGTTACAGGTACGACACTCAGGCGAGGGATGGGTTCGATTCTCGGTCTGTACACAGGTGAGTGCCATTTAATTTTTCTGTCCTGTATCTATATAAATACTTTATGACTTTCGATAATTTATGACTAACAATACAGTATTAAGACTTATAACTTTATGGGAAACAAAGGGATCCCAAATTCTGTACTTACATCGAGAAGCTTTCCTAACACCATCCAGCCCGGACTCGCTCGACGACGGCCACAGCATCGCCGACCCGCGTCCGACGAAGCACAAAATAAACAAAACACGTAACGCCCTGCAGATATCCATTGTAAATAGCTCCTGGCTAAGCTGGACCATGCTTTTAAAGGGCTGGGTCATCTTACTTAATTAGACGTAGGTCAGTGCCTTCAGATAAGACGGGTGTACAGTTAACAACAGAAAAGGTGTCATCCTGTCATGCAACTTTGTAGGTGGAACCTTATTTGACTTGGATACTGTACTGTACCTAATTGTTTTGAAATGAGTTCATAATTCTGATAGGCAAGTTAACTGTAATGAGTAATACAGGTTTTAGGTGAAGTAACAGTCAACATAGATGAATGAGTAATTTTAAAACCGACTTCGAAAATGAAGTTTCAATATTCTTCTGTATTTTATGTAGGTATCAACTGTTATTGTTAGACTAGAACTTGCTAAATCTCTCAATACTTAAGTGCGAAAGTGAAGAATTAGTATATATGGAATACCTACTTACTATGTATGGAATTAATGTATAGTTTCAAATGATACTGATAGATGGCGCTTACCTCAAAGGCCCAATTGCACGTTAATTCTGTTTTTTTGAGAATTCTGCAAACGCTTCGCGCAAACGAAATGTAGGTATCAAGCTATAAAATGAAACATATTGCAACCATGTCCTACTATGCGCCTCCCCCTGCGTGTGACGTACTATATGAATGATCCCGAACAAACCCACGCACCTTTTGGTTCGTGGTCTCCAAATGACAAGCTCGTGTGGCGGGGGCACTGAATAAGTAATAATACTACGTATACAGAAGTCTCTCCCTCTCTAACAAAACTGACGTTTGGGTCCGACCACCGGACGGAATGCACTGGATCCGACCGTCTCTCTGTATCGCATAACGCGTGCTCTTTCTAGTCGCTGGCTAAGCCCCTCCTCGGGGGCAAAATTTGGTACTTGGAGGCGCGCGGCGAAATCGCGAAGTGAGCCACTCCTGGTTACGCCCCAATAGTTCCCAATACATTCGATGCAATGTGGGATTTCTCACTACGGGGAAATATACAAATAAAAAACACAATTACATAAAACATTTATTACTAAACATTGAACAATTGGCACGACACCACATTAAAAACATTAACATTTTACGAAATAAGATAGTAAAGGCCCACTTGTGTTGGTTAAACTATAAAAACAATAAATGAGATTCAAATTAATCACAGTTTTGTAAAATTGAATTGTGTCTAAACTAATGCAGTGAGATCATTATTTATTACAATTAGCTAAGTATGCGTCGTAGAAGTGCAACAAACTATAGTAAGACAGAAGTTAAAAGATAACTTAGTATCAAAATTATCAACCTCATAAAATAGTGAAAAAAAATACAAAAGATATATTTACATTAACTTTAAGTTTCAAACATTTTTTTTACACACAGCAGTCTTTAACGAAATTTCAAGCTTCAGGCTAAACCAGAAGGTTGGAATTTTGTTGAAGATTCTGTTGTCAAAGCAAAAAGAAAAAAAATATTTATAGATTTTCAATTTCAAAAGGTGCAGGTAATTTTATCCAACGGTAATTAAACGGGTTACCCTCATCTGGCAGAAAAATATTGGTCAGAAATACACTTCGCAGAACATGTTTCGCAGAAACACATTTAGTCGAATGGTAGTTTTGCATAAACTATATTTGGCATTATTATTACTAGGCATACAATACATTTTGCAGCATATCATTTTACAGATAATTACTTTCGCAGATTTTTTTGAGCATAATTTTATGTAGCATAATAGTCCTGTAGCATACTTCTATTATGGCATAATGATTTTTCTGCTTGCAGAAAAGTAGGTTAGGTTAGAACTGCGACCTCTTACAAAAACGAACGGCCGTTAGAAAAGTAGGTTAGGTTAGGTTAGAACTGCGGCCTCTTACAAAAACGAACGGCTGTTAGAAAAGTAGGTTAGGTTAGGTTAGAACTGCAGCCTCTTACAAAAACGAAACGGCTGTTAGAAAAGTAGGTTAGGTTAGTTTAGTAAATTATAAGGATAACGAAGAAAACGGGGGGACGGGGGTGCGGAGCTATGGAAAGGGCAAAAAAGGGGGGCTCGGGGGGCGAAGCCCCCCGCATGAAAAAAAATATTACACAGAAAAAGTAGGTTAGGTTAGGTTTGAACTGCATCCCCCAACAAAAACTAACTGCTTTTAAAAAAACTTGGTTAGGTTAGGTTTGAACTGCAACCCAAACAATTTTATGCCACCTAAATATTATGCAAAAAAATTATCTACGAAATGACTATTCGTTTAGAAGACTGTTATGACCATCAACATTATGCCAACATATGATTCGGGATTATAAAATTCTGCGAAATGATTTCTGCTAAAAAAAATTCTGCGTAAGGTGTTTCTGCCAAACAATACTTCTGCTAAGTATTATTATGCGAACCAAATATATGTCAAAAAAGTTTCTGCCAGATAATAGTGAACCTAATTAAACAGAAAAAAGAGAAAGAGTTCACCGGCTAAAGATTCAATTTTATGTTGTATCTAAATCAAGACAGGATAGATATTATGGAGTAATTTTAAGTAATCTAAGAAAAAAACAATTGAAAAATTTATAAAACAATATTAAAATAACATACAAATCAAACTAAAGAATACAATTTCAACTTCTGTCGTTATTAAGTATTAAAATATATAAAAAAATGTGTACAAAAATCTTACTGCTTACGTCTATTCTGTGTTTGTCATATATAATTAATTTTTCTTAATTTAAGAGCAGACTTACTGTTGTTCGTTTGTGTTTTAGTATTTCTATTTTATTGTGGGCTTTTAAATCTACCTACAGATATGATATTACAATAATACTTTAAGAGAATAACGGCGTAAATAAACATAATATCACGTAAAAAACATCAAAAACATACTTATTATAACCACATAATCATTTGGCAATAACCATTAAATCTTTGGCACAAAACATACTGTGGAATATTCAAAATATACCTATTACCTAATACGGGAAGATCAATATCAGCTCGACAACCTAATAACAACTTATTAGTCAGTACAATAAATTAAATACATACAAAACTTTGGCATACTTAATACTGTAATGTAACAATTCGAAACAAAGCCTTAAAAAGTATGGTGGAAATAATTTTACATTTGCATCAAATACAGATAATTTGGCACTATTGCTTGCTTACTATTAACGGAAGAATTCATTTACATTGTATATGATGGGTCTCTTTTGTCTGCCAGAATCTTATATTATAACCTCACGATATAAAAGGATTTCATCTCACAACAGTCACTTATTAACAAAATCTTTGCAAATATCTGTTTAACAATTATAAATTTAAGGTGTTCTGTAATTCGGAAATTCTGCGTCAATCTTTCACATACCATAATTTGACCCGCGGACTTGTTCGGAACTGTTCCAAATGAGAGGCCAAACGATGTCGGTTCGCCAATCGCTTACACTTTGACGAACCACAAAACTTCGATTACGAACTTTTACTACTGTTTCAAGGATCAAATTATATTAGGGATGACATTGATCCGGGATTTCTGAATTACATTACATGTGATGTGTTAATTGTGTGTGAAAATTTTCAGTGAAAAACTAGCACTTTTTGTGCAGGTACCTTATTAATTATTGTTTTTATTTTATTTACAAATTAAATTCGACGCCGAGGCGAGGTAATTAGGACTAGGTACTTAAGTGGAATCTTTTTTTCTAAATCTTTCTAGCTTACTGTCAAATTTTGCCTAGTTAAGGGAAAAGGATCCAGCCCACAACAAAATCTGTAATGAAATCCAACCTTAAAGTTTAGACAGAAAGTTGGAATTTCGTTGCAGACGTTGTTGTGGGTTAGATCCTTTTTCATCAACTATCCATTGAATCTCAAGAAAACTTTCCTATTCTCCTCTTTAGTTTTATTCGCGCCCTTGCTTGCACAAGTTCTACATACATGTCCGCATTAATGACTCACATACTCAATAAATTACATCACTACTTTGAAAAAACACGTACATACTTATCAGATATTAACTCCAGAAAAAGCGCAATAAGTGTGTATGAAGTTTATACACTTGTTTTTACGAGTTTGAGATGCGATTTTTTTCAAAGTAATGAATGATTAAACATTATTTAATTTTTCACCAACTTATTTTTAAAATTATTACTTATTGACAGGGCACATACATCAATCAAATATTTCTTTTGCCGCATTCAATGTCTCTATATAAGGTCTTTTGAAAACATTAAGGCTTTTTTATTCAAAACATTGTAATACTGAATATTTCTTTTGATTTTCGTGATTGGCAGACTTTTTTAATAGGACTATTGAGCCACTGTGGAAGTAAATCAAAATATAAAACAATCTATACTTATGCCTTATGTTACACTGAAGGAGTAGGGCATTCGAGCATTCGTGAAGTTAAGCCAAGACATTCGGGTCCTGGGGCAAATCGGGACGCGGCCCTTGTTGTTGTCGCGACCTTGCTCGGGCCCAGCTAAGTTTCTTGCCGGAGTCTTCTTAGCTGGGCTAGGTTTAGCGAACCGGCAACTAAAACTCCCATTAGTTCGATACACAAGTTCACATAAGGACAGGTTGATCCGCTTCATCCTTCCCGCTGGTCCGCTGCTCACTTTGAGCAATCAGCGAAAAGTCAAAGGTGGCCCTGGCCATCGTCCTGGTTCGACCCCAGGCGAACAGGCCCCCACCTAGCCCGACACCTATCGTGGTAAGCCGGGACCGGTGACCTGGTTCGACTCCAGGCACCCCCCGGCACATACCCAGTCCGATGAGCGTGTCGGCCGTGTGTAAGGCACACGGTCGGACGCCCTTGGGTGGTCTGGCCAGCGACCTGGTTCGAGCCCAGTGACCGCAACGGCCAACCACCCGGCCCGACAATCACAATGCTCGAAAGTGGGTTGTGAGTTTGTCAGGTTTAAAAAAAAAAAAAAAAAAAATCGAGCATTCGTTTTGAAGCATTCCGTTTTTATGCATCAGTGTTTTTTGTCCTGATTTAAATGTTATAACGTTTTTTTAGCCAAATCTAACGTGAAAACAGCCATCATGATCGTGTTGTATGCGGAAGGTTTAGGCGGAGACGGAACCTTGCAAACATTATTTCAGTCCATTCAAATATGGACGTAATTAATGTAAAGGGATTCAAGCTAATTGGCAAAATTCACAATTCATCGATGACATTCTGTGGGTTAGATCCTTTTCCCTTAGCTACGTAAATATGAAAACGGGTATCAAGCCAGTGTTGTATGCGGAGGCTTCAGACGGACGCCCGTTCGAGTATCTCGAGCGAGCCGATGCGGCGCGCGGGCAGCTCGCCCTCGCACGCCTTGCTGCCGAGGCAGTTGCACGAACACACCTGCTCGACCGACAACCGGCCCTGTATGACGCATGCGCTTTACCCACATTACCCCACCACCCACTACTTTGTGCCACAGTTAAGAAATGGAACAGAGTTTGAGAATCACGTAACCGACACGGTTTTAAAAACTACAGTCCTGTATAACCGGGTGATATAGTGCGACTACGCGACGCGTTTTGATAGCAATTCAAGACACCTTTCACACACAGAGCATTGTAGAGGCTGCTAGAGTCGGACTACGATAAGTTTGCAGAGGTCAATAAAAGGTTTTATTAAAAAGAATGGATATGGTAACATCACAAGAAAGAGGATTGATTAGTCTTGATACATGGCAAATATCTTTCCGTTTAATAAGTATATAATGTGTCTACAAAACTACTGAAATAGATATTCAGGAAAGGGAAAAAATATTACCAAGATTAAATAATCATCTTGCTGCGAAGTTTCTTCATGTTTCCATATATATGGGTTTTTAACCCTTACTCCTTACAGATAACCGTGGCTAGATAACTAGTGAACTGTGAAGATTTTTTTTCCTAGGAGATAACTAGTTATCTCCGAGGATTTTACGTCCTTCGCAGATAACTTTTTTTTTAACAGTTTTCTGTGAGGAAAATCCCATCCTTGTAGATAACTGGTTACCTCCAAGGATTATATATTCTTCGCAGATAAATATTATTTTTTTAAGTTTTCTGAGATGAAATTGTATTCATCGGAGATAACTAGCTAGCTAAACTTAAAAAAATAATATTTATCTGCGAAGAATATAAAATCCTTGGAGGTAACCAGTTATCTACAAGGATTGGATTTTCCTCACAGAAAACTGCCAAAAAAATAAGTTATCTGCGAAGAATATAACATCCTCGGAGATAACTAGTTATCTCCAAGGAAACAAAATCTTCACGGTTCACTAGTTATCTAGCCACGGTTATCTGTAAGGAGTAAGGGGTTTTTAATAAAACCTTTCTTTGACCTCTGCAAACTTATCGTAGTCCGACTCTAGCAGCCTCTACAATGCTCTGTGTGTGAAAGGTGTCTTGAATTGCTATCAAAACGCGTCTCATACCGCGGCCGCTGCATGATTGTTCTGTCTAAACATCTCTATCGTCAATTGTATATCCTTTACCCTACGGCTACACACATCGTGATAACGCGAAAGTTCGTGACGATGTGTCGTTCTTTTTGTATGTCAAGAGAATGAGACACCAACACGAATCTTTGTGCTATCGTGAAGTGTGTGGGTTAGACTGCAACCGTGCTGATACTGCGGTAGGTAGGTACACCAATAGTATGTGGCGGCCGTGTCCGTTCTCTGGCCACTCGTCGCGTACTCATAATGTTATGCTCAGCCGAAAAATCCCTTAACGTTCGTAAAGCTCTCGTTGTATTGCACGCTCTTTAGCAGCTCAAACTCTATTCCGTTTTTTTATTAACATCTTTGTGCCCATGATACAAGAAAACCAAGTGTGTTCTTCCCGAGACTGACAATGATGACTTGTTTTGACTTTAGATATGCTGACGTCACAAGCTTGATATGTTGCCATTTTGTGAAAATAGATTATCTGTGTAAAATGCGTCTCTTCACAAATTTGCTTCTAAAGAAAAGGAATGTTGAGCTAGTAATATTGGATAGATTTTCCTTTCACCCGAATAAACAAATAACATGTACAAACACCTAATTTCGCTGGCCGGTAATTTATTTCATAGTTGACTATGGGTTATACATTTAAAATTATGGAAGTTCTTAATAAATGACAGCATGAACGTGCCATCAGCATGTCAGATGTTGAGAAGAACATACCTGGTTTTCTTACCATCGATAGGCTAAAATTGACTTGGTTCTTCGAGGAAGAATTTCCCAAGCTGATATAAGTCACACCATGGGGGGGGGGGAGGGGAGCCAAATGTGACAGCTTATATTAAAAAGATGAAATATCTCAGGAAAAAGTGTGACATCAAGTGACATGGGGAGAGGGAAACGTACTTCGTGGGTGACCCTTTACCGATCGAACTCTCCCTTACATACCTCCATGTGGGAAAGAGATGGAGAAGTGTGCGTGTGGATTGAGTGAGCACCCTTCTGAAATAAAAAAAAACATCCTGTTCATTTAGTAAAAGTTCTAAAACAATTGTAAAACTAAATCTCTGTATTTGTAAAAAGATAAATCAAAAGATATAACCTTTAACGTGTGCTCACTCAGTTCTCACAAACTACCAACGAAATCAGGGAATGTATTCATTTAACATATAATATTTATATACGAATATTTAGTAAAACCTGTGCTAACTTACCTTTATAATTTGTAGATCACCTAGTAACGTATTTAAAATTTTACAAATAATTTCTTATGCTCACTCAATCCGCACACTTTCGAAAACCCGATTTCTGATGAAAAAACTGAAGATTTAAACTGTTATATATGTGTATAGTTTAGTAAAACTAATCTGGGAATTTGTAAAATACAAAACGAACCACTAACGTGGCAGGTTTTTGGATAATAAATGTTTGTGAATGCTCACTCAGTCCACACGTTTCAAGTAAGTTAATAATGTAAATATCTCAATATTTGTAGTATTACATAAACTATAAATTACTTCAACTTTTAGTAAAAATTTTTACTAAATATCCACCATCTAATATTTTATATTCGTTGTCTGTTTTTAAAGATATTCAATTGCAATTTTTCTAATGTAAGTAGATCGATTAGGTTGACCACACTTTATTATATTATGGTCATATCCATGAATTAAATTTTAAAGTAAACAATTGTTTTGATTAGGTTAGTACATACTTATTACAATTAAGAGTTACCTGATCCGTAATTATTACCTTTCATTTACTGTAAAAGATTTAATCCGAGATCAAAAAATAAAAATAAAACATCTTTCAATGTCAAAGTGACGTACCAGGGGTAGTAACCATTTTGATCTCATATATTTTTTAAATGAACTGTATTTTGGATATGACCATAATATAATGAAGTGTGGTCAATCTAATCGACCTACTTACACTAGAAAAATTGCAATTGAATATCTTTAAAAACAGACAACGAATATAAAATATTAGATGGTGGATATTTAGTAAAAATTTTTACTAAAAGTTGAAGTAATTTGTAGTTTATGTAATACTACAAATATTGAGATATTTACATTTTTAACTTACTTGAAACGTGTGGACTGAGTGAGCATTCACAAACATTTATTATTCAAAAACCTGCCACGTTAGTGGTTCGTTTTGTATTTTACAAATTCCCAGATTAGTTTTACTAAACTATACACATATATAGCAGTTTAAATCTTCAGTTTTTTCATCAGAAATCGGGTTTTCGAAAGCGTGCGGATTGAGTGAGCATAAGAAATTATTTGTAAAATCTTAAATACGTTACTAGGTGATCTACAAATTATAAAGGTAAGTTAGCATAGGTTTTACTAAAGATTTGTATATAAATATTATATGTTAAATGAATACATTCCCTGATTTCGTTGGTAGTTTGTGAGAACTGAGTGAGCACACGTTAAAGGTTATATCTTTTGATTTATCTTTTTACAAATACAGAGATTTAGTTTTACAATTGTTTTAGAACTTTTACTAAATGAACAGGATGATATTTTTTATTTCAGAAGGGTGCTCACTCAATCCACACGCACACGATGGAGAACAGTAAAGTGACTTACCGACCGAACCCCCCCCCCCCCATATTCGTCACTATGTGGGAAACAGATGGAGACTAGTAAAGTGACTTACCGAGCCCTGGTCGTCGTGGCGGCGGCCCTCGAGTCCGTGCGCGTCGAGCTGGAGTATCGTCCGCGCGGCCTCTTTCTCCTCGTCCCGGGCATTCTCTTCTGCTTGCCTGCGAATTGACCATGTTATCAGTTCAACTTGTTGACAGCAGTTCTTATAATTATAGATATGTCACTGACAATTCGTTTAGTTAGCCATTTGGTTAACTGTCCAGCCTTTTCACTAAACTTTAACCCGCCAGCAGGTCGACGAAGCCCCGCTGCGCGGGGCTTCTATTTCTGCTCTGAGGGACACAAGCCGACTAACAAACCTAACCTAAAATAAGGAATCTGTTTAATGAAAAGGCTAGGCAGCTAACCAAATAGCTAATTAAGCTAGTTGGCGGCGACATAAATACAATACAGTTTTTCTAAGGGGCTAAAAGTTAAAGAAATCAACCCCTTTCTTCTAGGTTAGGTGCACTTCACTCGATTTCGGCCTCCCGCGCGGTGGGCGTAGCCGATCCCGTCGCCGGCAACCGAAACGTCACAGTAGCACAATATAATTATCGTGACAGTACGCAAACGCCGTTGATGCCGGCCGAACGCCGGCAACGAAAACTATGCGAGAACGTATCGTACTGTGCGAAATTTCCGTGCTGTGGCTGTGGCGGTGGGAATTCCCACGCTCGCGTCGAAGCAATAAATTCTTGATTTTTGTACGGAAACGCGCGACGATGAAATTAATGTTTATATTCTTTAATCTGTGGCATTATACTGTGCTTACATGGTCATGAACCGCAGCACAAGCAAGTTGATGCTGGCAGCGACCACGGCCAGCCCGAACAGGATGAATACCAAGCTCAGAGCCACGTAGCCCGGCTTACTGGTCAGCGCTTGGTCGTTCTGAAAATGACAACCTATGAATAGACTAGACGACTAAAAAAACGATTTAATCCGTCAGTTAGATAATTGAAAAATATTGTACACGTATTTTTTCTTTTGTTTGACAAACAAAAAATGACGAGGATACAGTGCTCAGAAGTTTCGAGTGACGTCACTCCTTGGTACAATTTTCACCTAGGAGTGGCGTCACAAAGCCCCCACTCCAGAAGTTTGATGATCTATAACTTTGTCGATTTTTAATAATTTGTTAAACAAAAAAATACGTGTCCCATATTTTTCCATAATCTAACTGATGGACTAAATAGAATTATATATTTTTAACCCAGTCGTCATCCCTATTTTTGCCACACAGCCTACATTTGGTTAGACCACAGTTGGACTAAACAGAACGAGAGGAAACCGCCTAGGTAGGTACATAATATTGTCTTCGGTTTCCATAATTATCACTCATTATAATAAAACTTTTTTTACCGACTACCGACCAATTTACCGACTTCAAAAAAAAAGGAAATTATAGTTTTATCTTTAAAAAAATAAAGTACATATGCCAACTATTTTTTGAGGTGTCGGTGCCAGTCTCGTACCGTTATTCTAAATACTAAGGCTGGCACCGACCGTACTAAAAAACATTTTTTGCAACCCGACTAATAGTTTTTGAAATATGCGCGGACAAACATACATACACTTACGAAGTTTGGCACACACGTTTAGAAGAGGCTGGTCCATGATTGTATTTATATAGAGTAACATATATAAAAACTGTGAAATTCTGACTATATTACGTACATACGGGTCGAATCGGTAACCTCCTTTTTTAATTAGGATAAAAAGTTGTAAAATAAAGGGAGGACTATTTCCCGTTCGACTGATAAAAGACTAATAACCTGTAAGGCCACATAGTCGCCGAAACCGATGGTGGTTAACGTCACGAAGCAGTAATAGAAACTGTCGAAGTAGCTCCAGCCCTCGTATCGTGAGAACACCGCCGCACCTGAAACAAACGGCTAAACCTGTAGGGTTATTTTATTCACGAGGAAACATCTGCTTCCGGGAAACCTTACATTTGGACGCAGTTAAGGGAGAAGGATTCAAGTCACAACAGAATCCTTTCAAAATAAATTCTTACGTTAAGATTTAGACTGAATGTTTGTATTTTGTTTAAAAGGTTGTTGTGAGTGTGTGTTCAAAATATGTCAAGAAATTGCCGGTTATTTACTACATGACACGACTGATTAATTTTTAAAACAGTATAAAAATCCATACTACTTACTACTACTTAGAACAAGAATCGGGCTATATCTCATATAAAAATACCTGTGGTTATAATGATACTGGATAGCATCCCTGTGGCAAACATGAGGTTCATTTCCGTGGCCTCCGTGGTCTCGCATCGCAAGTAGCACTTGGCCCTTCGTATCACAACTGATGCGAACTTGTTCAAGCGTTCGCCTATACTCTGGAACATCACGAGTCCTAGGGGAATGCCCACCTGAAATATTAAGGTCAATGAATAGTAATAGATACAATACAGATCAAAAATATAAAAATGAAGAAGTTATCTTCTCTCTTCTTCTCTCTCTGGCTGGGTCAGCCCGAACGTACATTTTGAGTTGTGTCACTGTTTAATATAAATTTAATGTTATACTTAAAGTATCTACATTTGAATACCTACTTACCATAGCATAAGCCATACAAAATGCCTTGCCCCCAACTGTGACAGGTGTAGAGTGCCCGTATCCGATCATAGCCAACACAACCGTGGCAAAGTAGAATGCCCCTGCAAATTTCCACTGGGGCCCAGCTTTATGGGGCTTGTTCTCTATTATAACTATCTCTATCATGTGGTAGTCCTCTGGTGTTATGTTATATTTGCGCATTAAACCGTTCCTCATGTCTACAATGTAAATTGGACACACAATATTCTTTACTGCACACCAAATCAAAAGATTTATATGAAACTTAATTGTAAAACGGCATATTTAATGGTAAACAATAAGTGGACATTGTTAAAGGAAAATGATCCAACAACAAAGTCTTTGTAATAAAACAACTTAAACTGATTAAATCGCGTATATTACTACATTTTTAAGTCCCGATGTTGTCTACCCGCGACCTCGAACGCTGAAAAGGGTTACGAAACGTCGAGTCTTAAAAAATGTAGTAATTTACGAGATTTAATCCGTTTGAGTTGTTTTATTAATGAGTGTTAATCGCGTAAACCGAAGACAATAACAAAGTCTTTACTTAAATTCCAACCTTAAGGTTTAGACTGAAGATTGGAATTTTGACAAGGTGATTTGATTTGGTTCGTTTACCATGCAGACCAAAAGAGGTGGCCCTTTTTCTTTTTGTTTGCTTCTATGGCATCAATTATGTTTGAATTGTGATTTATTTTATAGCTCTATATTACGCTTATTTACGCGAAATGACATGCGAACTATCGAAAAGTCAAAAACTGTATAATTTTAGCAAAAACATTGAGTTTCCAATAATGCTGATAGATGGCGCTGACCTTACAGGCCCAATTTCACGTTAATTTTAGTTTTTTAAGACTTCTCGTATAATTTCGTGCAGTCAAAATGTATCAAGCTTTAAAATAGAACTTGCTTGTATGGAAAACCGATCGACTGAAATCACCTTAAAAGAATCCAACAACAAAGTCTTTAATTAAATTCCAACCTTAAGGTTTAGACTAAAGGTTGGAATTTTGTTAAAGGAGTTGTGGGTTGGATCCTTTTCCCTTAACTATGTTTAAATATGATATGTATTTTACATAAAATAATAAAAATAATGGATAAAAGGGTACAAAATTGTGAAATAATGGTATATACTGTACAAAAGCAAACTTGTCCCTTTATAAGTTTATTTATCCAGTTAACCATTAAGTCATTGAGTAACGAGACAAGTGATTCAAATAAAAATAAATAGGTAAGAAATTAAAAAGAACATTTAATTAAATCTTTTATTTGTGTTTTCTTGCAAGATTCTAATTAGTTTACAATAGAAAAATAGTCAAAACTCACCAGAAAGAACTTCCCATCTTTTACTCTCAGTTTCAGATTCCAAAGCATCAAAAACTGCTGCACCAATCAGCAGATATGTGAACGTGCAGACCACTAGGGATAGAGTACGGACATTCTGACGCTTCATCGTGGTTACACCACTGCAGTAATATGCGACAAAATAATATTTATCGCACTCGACTGCGGATCTGTAAAAGATAGATAACTTTAAGAATTCTATAAAAACAAGGCAATTTTGAATTGGAAGAGATAGAAAACTGAATAAAGTATAAATTGTGGCACAGTAATTACCGTTATATAAATAGAATTATGTGGAATATTATAATATTCGTGAGGTATTTGGTTCTGCACTGCAGATTACGATTAGGTATAAATTGTAAACGACTAATCCTTATTTTGGCTTCCAACAGTCTTATAATTAAAGTATAGTTATAGAGGAAGCTACTGTAAATTATAAAAGACACTTCGTGATCATTTTAATTAATAAAATAATTTCTACAAAATCACAGCACAAATGAATACACAAATCGTCTCTGATTGAGTGTTGCTATTTGAAATATTATTTTTTTGTCAATAATAGTGTTGTAAGTTTCTATTCATTATTATCGGTTTCTTTATAGAGGTTAAATATAAGGATAGCATGACACTGGGACAATTATTTTAGCAATAATTCTTTAATTGGAATTCTTGGTCAAATTTCCTTGTTGTTGTTTTTATGAAGCTATATTTTTTTATTGGACATATTATTTGATGAAAATCATGTGAGTTTATTAATCAAAAATTAACATGAGATAAAAAAATTATTGATAACACGCGTGCTTATGGCATACTACCTTAAGAAAAGGTTCCCATTACGAGTTAAAACAAAAATAAAACACCTTTTAACTGTCAAGTGTCAAAAGTCCAAAAGTGTGACAGACATCACAGACAGTGACAGTGACAGTTCTTCGTGTGCTAACGTGGGTCGGCTCATGCTCTGCCTTTTCCTTTACGAAAATAATTAAGGATCGGCGGCCAAAAATAGCCACACCATGAAGATTTCCTGCAGTAAATCCAACCCGCCTTTAGGTAAAAAGCATCACTTTCATACAAAATAAAGTGTGTTGACTCAGTATTTAGAATAACTCACAATGAAAGTACTTTCTCCTTAATTTGTAGGTGGTTTGCTAGCTGTGGAGTTCTATCGAGCTTCTGGGAAGGGAATCGAAGTATCCTGGGGCTCCGACTCCACTGTTACTCTGCCCAATGGGTCTAAAACCGTGCCATATGGGACAAGTAATGATTTGATAAGGATATTGGAGAATGCTTTTAATAAAGCCGCTGGGCCCCTGCAAAAGGTGACGATGAACCACTGGCTGTCTTTCAGCCTCATCTTGGACGACGAGATCCCCAAGTCCCTGGAGTATTTGGACAAGACTCTGGGTGCCCTGACTTATTTAGTAGGAGAGGCCTTATCAGTCTCTGATTTGGCAGTGTTCAGTGTGTTATTTGGTGAGTTTTTATCAGTTGTCATAAATATATTTTTTATTTGTTTCAAAGATACCGATTTTAGTTCAAACTGTGGAAAAATTGAAGGAAGAGTAAGTGATGTAAGAAACAGTAATTATGCCTCAATTTCAATAGCAGTATGTGCAATATTCAATACTTGGAGCTTTTTAAATCCACAGAAGTTTATTATTTATTTAGTAATATAGCAGATTTTAATATCACTGCCATTTAAAGAGCCTATAACACATCTTCTATTTGAAATGTAAATAGAGAAACGTCCCTCTTTTGAAAGCCGGTTAATTAAATGAAAAATATAGTTGGCTCTAAATTGTTGCTTCAAATAAAAGTTATCTTTCATAAGCACAACATATACCTATTGATGTAAAAAGAATATAGGTGTATCTTTGTAGAAAAACTTCTTTGTGTAGGTCACATTTGCCTAATTTATAATCTTCACAGTTTCCAGCAAGTTTAAGGAGATATCCAAGTCTGGTGCACCGGCAAACATCCAGCGCTGGATGAAGCTGATCCAGGCCCAGCCACCGGTAGCTAAAGCGCTTAAAGAGCTGCCCTCTGAAGCTCTCGACAACCTGTCTAAAGCTTCCTCTAGGTATGTACGTACTTTATATTGGGCAATGAATAGGAATGATATTAAGTTACCTTTGGCAAATATCGGGTACGATGTGGGTGTTGGGATACATAGGTTAAATGAATGAATGTTCTGTGCGATAATATAACTATATTAACTTCGTGTACAAACTATTTAAAACTAAGTAACAGATATTAAGGTACTAAATAATCAACGCTTTAAAATAACCTAGGAGGATATAAAATCGACTCGACTAGTGCGCGGATCAACACCGACTGACCTAGGAGCGATATAAGATCGACTCGACTAGTGTACGTATCAACACAGACTGGTCAAGCGTCAGGCACGCTACCAGGCAAGAAGCCTGGTCGGATTCCCAAGCGGAAACGCTTCCCACGCTGGGATCTATTGCTCGACCAGATGGGCCTTGTCCAACCGTTGTACTTTACAACCAGCGTCGGAACAATTGCGCTAAAAAGGTTTATAGAACTAAACAAAGACTAAACATTTGGCCAATGCCGACAAGCTTATTTATGCAACGGTCAATAGGTACCGTTCTAAAGAAATAAAAGTTTACAATTCTTTTGTGTGTCTGACTTACAGTTAGACTTTTAGGAATTTGTTTATTACTGAAATATTTATGCACAAATATAACTGTAAGTCAGTCGCCACAGTACCCCCTTACCAGTGAAGAAGTCACGATAAAAGAAAAATTACGTTAACAATACAATTATAAATATAAAAACACTGTAAACAAAATACTGTAAATTAATTAGTATACACACATAAGGGGCACAAAAATACAGAAAGGCAAAACATCATACAATAATTGCTAAACACACACAATAGTCAAAAATTTTACTACCTACTAAATCTAAACAATACAAAATATCAGTACATCTATATTACAGTAGACAATTGTTAGTTACAAATTGCTTAACTGCTTTGTTAGAAACCCCAATCATACAAGAATACAACTTTTATTGGTAAAAAAAATAAAACATTTTACACGTCAAAGCATTTAGGTACATAACACATAGTCATAAATTGGGTAAAAGGTAATAAAATCACAATAAACAAAATTTTATTAAACACGGTAAAAAAAACACAATTACAAAAAAAACTTAAGTAAACACAATAAAACTTAATTAATAACACCTATTATTTAATACCAGCCCGGTAATAATCCGGGAAGCGAACTTGTCTACCTGACCTGGTTCGGGTGACGCCACTATTAGTAGTCACTGGCGGTATCTGTTGTACTATGGGTACAGGTGCTAAAACATTCTCTAAAGGTCGAGTTTGCCGCTGTACCGTAAACTGTAATAAGTCATCTTCGGACTCTGGCGACGGTTGTATGTTATCTGCTAGTACATAAGCAGGTTTTAATCGATCCACGGAAACAGTAATGTTATGTCCACGTCTGTTGATGACAAAAGTTTTATCACCTCTTGACACAACAGCATAAGGTCCTTCATATGGCGATTGCAAGGGTCTCTTAGAAGCGTCGATGCGGACAAACACATGACTTGTTGTTTTTAAGTCCTTATATACAAATGTTGGGTTATTCCCATGCTGAGTACCTGCGATCGGTTGTAGTTTGATGAAATTATCTTTCAACTGACTGACGAAATCCTGAGTATTATAATCGCTGGTTGTCCGGGGCAATAAAAATTCTCCAGGTAAACGGATGGTTTCACCATAGACCATTTCAGCGGGTGTTGCTTGGAGATCGTCTTTAAATGCAGCGCGAATACCCATCATAACGGTAGGTAAAACTTGTGTCCATTGAACGTTCTGATGACACTTGATAGCTGCTTTTAATTGTCGGTGAAATCGTTCTATCATCCCGTTAGCTTGTGGGTGATAAGCTGTGGTTCGCAATTGAGTCGTACCAGTCAGATTGTTCAGGCTTCTAAACAGGTGCGATTCAAAGTTTCGGCCTTGATCCGTAGTAACACGCAAAGGAACGCCAAAACGTGCGACCCAATTAGTGTAAAATGCACGTGCGACGGTTTCGGCTTCTTGGTTCTCTATAGGAATTGCTTCAGGCCATCTAGAAAACCGATCTATGCACGTCAAAATATATCTATAACCTTCTGATATAGGCATAACAACAATATCTATGTGCACATGTTCGAATCTAGTTGATGGTGGTGCGAACGATCCAACAGGAGCTGACACGTGACGTGTAACTTTAGTACGCTGACATTGTAAGCAACTTCTTGTCCATTCTCTGCAGTCTGATTTGATAGACGGCCAGACGAATTTCTGAGTAGCTAATTTAATTGTCGCTTTGGCTCCTGGATGTGAAAGTTGATGAACAGTATTAAAAGCTGTCTTGCGGAAAGGTTCAGTTATGTACGGTCTAACAGATGTCGTAGAAATATCGCAATAAATACTTTCATCGAACCCAGGTAACTGTACAAGTTTCAGCTGTAGCGTCGAATCGGTTCTACTAAGTAGCGATCGTAAAGTGGCATCCGTCTTTTGTGATATCGCAAGGGCTTTCCAATTAATGCCTTGTTCCATTGGTTCAATTTCAATACGAGACATTGTATCGGCAGGTATATTTTGCTCACCGCTAATGTGCCTGATATCGGTTGTAAATTGTCCGATAAAATCCAGGTAGCGGAATTGTCTCGGGGTGCACTGCTTATCTTTCTTTGAAAATGCGAAAACAATAGGTTTATGGTCGGTGTATATTGTAAACGTTCGAGCCTCTAAATGATGTCTTAATTGTTTAACGGCAGCATAGATTGCGTATAGCTCGCGATCGTACGCTGAGAAATTTTTTTCGGACGCTGACAACTTCTTTGAGAAAAACACTAATGGTTGCCACGCGCCGTCGACCTTTTGTTGAAGTGCCGCGCCTATTGTGTAGTCCGAAGCGTCGGTAAATAGTGCTAATTCAGCGTTATCCTTAGGATGCGCTAACATTGTTGCATCGGCTAGGCATTGTTTGCAGGCCTCAAAATCCTTCATTGTTTCCGGATTCCATTGAATTGGCGCCTTGCCTTTAAGATTGCCTTTAAGTAAATCGCTTAAATTCGCTTGATGTGAAGCAGCCTTAGGTATAAAACGTCTGTAGAAGTTTAGCATACCTAAGAACTGTCGTAGTTGCTTCGCCGTTGTCGGAAGTGGAAAGGAGCGTATGGCTTCAACTTTCCCAGGTAAAGGGCGTGTGCCCTCGGCAGACACTAGGTAACCTAAAAATTCAACTTGGTCCTGTCCAAACACACACTTTGAAGGGTTTATCACTACACTATAATCACTTAATCGCTTAAACACAGTCTCTAAATGTTTTAAGTGTTCATCACTGTCACTGGAGGCAATTAAAATGTCATCTATGTAACAATAACAAAAGTCTAGACCACGTAACACTTCGTCCATAAAACGTTGAAAACTTTGCGCCGCATTCCTAAGTCCAAAGGTCATGAACTTAAACTCATATAATCCAAATGGCGTAGTGATAGCAGTTTTCGGTATATCTTCCTCCGCCACTGGAATTTGATTAAACGCACGCACTAAGTCTACAGTTGAAAACACCTTTTTACCGTTAAGGTTTTGTGCGAAGTCTTCAATGTGCCGAACGGGATACTGGTCCGGCAACGTGCGGTCATTAAGCGCACGGTAATCTCCACAGGGTCGCCATCCATTGTCTTTCTTTTGTACCATGTGAAGCGGGGATGCCCAGCTACTTTGTGATGGGCGGGCAATACCCAATTTTAACATTGCGTCGAATTCTTTCTTCGCAGCGATAAGACGGTCGGGCGCTAATCGTCTCGGTCTTTGAGCGACCGGCGGTCCCGGTTTCGTGGTAATAAAATGCTTTGTGTTATGTCTCTTAGTATGGGCCGCCGCTCCGTCGGGTTTAGTTATCTCGCCGTACTGTTTTAATAGTGCATGATACGGCGAGTCACCGGCTATTGTTTTTATTGTGGGCACGGGATCATGCTCAGCTACCTGGCCGGTAATTGTCAGCTGCGTTACTGCGTCTATAATCCTTTGCCGTCGAGCATCGACCAATAAGTTATAATGACTTAGAAAGTCGATACCTATTATCGGCTTAGCAACGTCAGCAACTATGAACCTCCATGGAAAATCCCGGCGTAGTCCGAGGTTAAGATTTAATGTAATTATACCGTATGTCTTAATAGATGTGCCATTAGCTGCAGCTAGCTCATAAATACACTCTTCACGGTTTTGTGGAGCTAAGCTGCGGGGATATACACATAAGTCAGCACCTGTATCTATTAAAAATCTATTTCCAGAGTTCTTATCTGTAACAAACACGCGCTGTGACGTTGTAGGTTGTGTCGGGCCGTCATCCGCCACTAACGACTCCCGTCTGCGTTTCCCGAAGTCTCGGTGTGCGTCGCAGGGTATGTACATGGTTGCGGGCACCTATCAGCCTTCGGTCCATACTTGGCGTGATACCAGCACCATCCTCTGTTAGACGAATTATCACGGGGCCGAGATCGAGATCGCGATCTATTACGCGAGCGCGACCTCCCTCGATGTTGCGCATTTTCAATGGTCAACGCCTCTAATTTGCGTTGCATCGCGTTCATCTGCTGCTGCAACCTTACCCACATTGAATTTTCTACTGTCGTTGCAATGGTAGGCGTCGGCGTAGTGCTGTCCGCGATAACATCCGCGACGTCCGCAATTTTATCTAGACTCTGCTCCGCTTGTGTAGCCAAAATCATCTGCATGGCCCGAGGTAACTGTCCCATCCATAGCGTGCGTAACATATTGTCAGGGACTGCGGGGCCGGCTAAGTTCCTGAGGTGCCGCAAAAATTGTGACGGTTTGCGGTCACCTATGTGCTCACGTTCCAGCAGCCTACGCGTGTTGGCCTCTTGAGATGAGCCTAACCTCTTGATAAGCTCGGTCTTCAACGTCGTGTATTTGTCGGCAATCGGTGGGTTAATAAGGATGTCGCGCACCTCAATAGCTTGTTGCGGCTGCAGCGAATTCGCGACAAGTGCGAACTTCTTATCATCGCTAGTGATGCCCGCCGTCGTGAAATTAGCCTCCACCAAAGAAAACCACAAGGTCGGGTCATTTGGGATATATGGCGACAAACGTAGCATCGTAGTGTTGCAACTTGCAACGTCGACGTTGTTTACTACCACGGCGTTGTCGTTAGGCATTTTAAAAACACTAAAAGTCACTTTAACACGATTTAAGTCCACAAAAACACTATAATTATAATCTGTATCCACAACACACGTACCAATATTACCGCTTAATGTCAGATCACGTCGGGGTCACCAATTTGGCAAATATCGGGTACGATGTGGGTGTTGGGATACATAGGTTAAATGAATGAATGTTCTGTGCGATAATATAACTATATTAACTTCGTGTACAAACTATTTAAAACTAAGTAACAGATATTAAGGTACTAAATAATCAACGCTTTAAAATAACCTAGGAGGATATAAAATCGACTCGACTAGTGCGCGGATCAACACCGACTGACCTAGGAGCGATATAAGATCGACTCGACTAGTGTACGTATCAACACAGACTGGTCAAGCGTCAGGCACGCTACCAGGCAAGAAGCCTGGTCGGATTCCCAAGCGGAAACGCTTCCCACGCTGGGATCTATTGCTCGACCAGATGGGCCTTGTCCAACCGTTGTACTTTACAACCAGCGTCGGAACAATTGCGCTAAAAAGGTTTATAGAACTAAACAAAGACTAAACATTTGGCCAATGCCGACAAGCTTATTTATGCAACGGTCAATAGGTACCGTTCTAAAGAAATAAAAGTTTACAATTCTTTTGTGTGTCTGACTTACAGTTAGACTTTTAGGAATTTGTTTATTACTGAAATATTTATGCACAAATATAACTGTAAGTCAGTCGCCACAACCTATTAAGATTGATACAATATTTTTTTTTAATTACCAATCAAATGGACCTATTCAATAAGAACTGTACAAGTCACTGTGATACCCAAATCGCTATATGTGTGCCTGTAATATTTGAAAATTTCCTTTGATTCCTCCAACATCATCAGAACCTGATTTGATTGTAATGAGCCCACCTTAGAGGTACACATTCAAACATAAAAAGATTTTTTCACCATAAAAAACATCAAAAATAGACATACATTGGCATTTGATGTGGCCCTACAGTCTATTATGGGCTTCATAGTAACTGCTTGTGTAATCCCATCTATGGCATGACTGTAAAAGACTCTTAAAATCATGAAATATATAGGACCAGCTTAGCCCTTTCCAGACGGGAAATTTGCTGTATGAAAACTGCAGACTGTTGTGGCAGGAATAAAAATTAAATATATATCGCCTTACAACCATCGAAAATCATTTTAAATACTGACACCCAAGTTCAGAGGCTGCGTAAGCCGTAAGTAACGTGAGCCACCGCAGACGACCTCGCGGTTCAAAGGACCTCGCGCCTCGATTACGAAAAATAAATACTTCGTCAGCAGTTAGCCTTTTTTTTAAAGCCTGACTAACTCGCAACCTAGGATTGAAACAAAGGATACTTTATATCCCGGTAAAGACATCCCTTGGGATGAAAAAGAATCAGACATGTGAAAGAGCCCTTGAGGCCTACTTGCAGAAAGAAATTATTTCATTTCATTTCATTAACGAGAATAACGCGGGCGAAGCCGCGGGTAAATGCTAGTGTTAAATAATCTACAAATATATTAATAAATAAATAAATATCGGGGGACAATCTTACACAAATCGAGCTAGTCCCAAACTAAGCAATGCTTGTACGGTCACTAGACGACGATATACATACTTAAATAGAAAACATCCAAGACTCAGGAACAAATACTCATGCTCATCACACAAATATTTGCCCTTACCAGGATTTGAACCCGGGACCTCTAGTTTCGTAGGCGGTGTCACTTCTACTAGGCTAAACTTGCCGTTATAATACAATATGTACTGATATTTCAGGAGGTCTCCAGCCCACGAGGCTGGTTCAGGGCCCAAGCAGGAGGGCAAGTTCGTGGAGTTGCCGCACGCTGAGATGGGGAAGGTCGTCGTTCGGTTCCCGCCCGAGGCCTCGGGGTGAGTATTAACTAGAAATGTCAATATCTATCTATATCTTCTATACATAAAATAATATTTCTGATTGACCCAACGGTTAACTGGTAGAGCATTAAGAGCTGTTTGTACCTCCTGTATTGTGAAATAAATTCTAGATAAATAAATAAAATTAAATCGTAGAAAGACACTGTTTTTAACAAAAAAGTAATTAAATAATAAACCGCATTTTTGTCTGCTTGTTTGTGCGTGCAATACGCAAAAACTATCGGACTATTAATATTGCAACAAAATGAACTTAACTACTAGGTCACATTTTACTGCGATGTGCTAACGCTGTTCGTGGTGTCAGGAAGCCGCCCGCGAAAGCGCCGAAACATGACACAACACAAAACTCTTCTTTGGTGAAGGTTGCTATCTTCTTACGATGTTACGCTTTGTCGCGCGATAAATAAAGCATCCGTCACTCTCACACACGTTTTGTCAGAACGTGACGGATGCTTTATCATTTATTTATCACGCGACAAAGCGTAGCATTATAGGTATCAGTGTAATTCGTCCCATTCTTTTTTCGTTCAATTCTTATTTCGTCTCATTCTATATTCGTCACACATTCTTTATGTATAAAGAATAGTCTTAATAAGAATGTGTGACGAATATAGAATGAGACGAAATACGAATTGAACGAAAAACGAATGGGACGAATTACGCTGATACCGCATTATACGCCTGCAGGTTGATATGACGATGATGACTATGTTTCAAGGTGGCCCTGGCGTAGAGTCCTGGTTCGATTCCAGACGCTTTGGCCCCCACCTAGTCCGACTCTCTCAAGGTAGAGCGGGACAAGTGACCTGGTTCGATCCCAGGCGCCCCCGGCCCCCACCTAGACCGAACCGCTCAAGGTGGTCCGGCCAGCGACCTGGTTCGACCCCAGGGAACGCCACGGCTCCCACCTGGTCCGATTTTTGCTACATTCAGTAAGACTTGCAAGTTTGTCAGGCTTAAAAAAAAAGATGATGACTATGCCTCTGTACATAACCATTGATTTTTGCACTGCTTCTGTATGATTTTATGTGCAATAAAGTGTTTACATACATACATACATACCAGTAGCGTGGCGTCCAAAGAACTCGATCCCTACCGGCTTGCCTAATATAATATACATTTTCCTTAATAGCTGTAGAGTAAGGCGCTCAAATGCCTGCATTTGAGCGCCTTATTCTACAGCTCTTAAGGAAAATGTACGCCAAATCTGCACCGACTTGCCCACGGATATATTTTACGCCACGCCACTGATACATACTATGTGTTTATTGCAGCTACCTCCACATAGGGCACGCGAAGGCGGCGCTGCTGAACCAGTACTACCAGCAAGCGTTCGAGGGAAAACTCGTCATGAGGTTCGACGACACCAACCCCGCCAAAGAGAACGTTGAATTCGAGAAGGTACGTATTATTGACCATACAATAATCATTTACTTATACATGTGCTCGTGAGGAATACAAAAGATTTCAACCACGCCATTTTGCGCTGCGCATTCGGTCATTAGGAGTAAAAAACATAATGTCAAAATCGGCAAAAAAATGATTTTTCTTGTTACGATAATAGCTTTTGATTGGTTGGTCGAATCGATCTATTTAGTTTGGTTTTATAGGTAATTTCACGAGAGTTGAGGCCACGCACACAACAACACTGTCATGTAATGACAGCGGGATTTTGAAATTACTGTTCTTTTTTCGTACCGATAGCAGGTTCAACAGTGAATTGCAAGATAGACCAAAAAGTTTGTTTAAACTATAGCCTTGTGTTTATTTACTCACTCATTCATTTTATTCATTCACTTTTTTTGCAATGAGTACTTCATGTAGCTGTGTGTGTAATCATTCACCTCAACTCTCGTGAAATTACCTATATCTCTGGGAAAACACGTGTCGTCGAGTCATGGGTTATTTTCGATCAGTCAGGTCACCCAGGTACTTACAGCCTTTAGAATGCAAAGTTAGAGCTACAATGGCAGTATAATTATTTCAGGTGATACTAGAAGATGTGGAGATGCTGGAAATCAAACCAGACCTCTTCACCCACACGTCCCAGTACTTCGATATGATGCTGCAGTATTGCGAGAAGCTCATCAAAGAGGGGAAGGCCTTCGTCGACGACACCCCGGCCGAGCAGATGAAGAACGAGAGAGAACAGAAGACTGACAGCAGGAACAGAAACAACTGTAAGTTTTAGGTTACGTACCACGGCATCAGGAGTGACAAAGAGTCCAAGAATTAAACAATCGCCGCGATATATAAGTAGACTATCAATACAGATCATACTACGCATTATATCACTCCTGGATGTGGTAAGGAGTTATAGTGTGGGGTATTTTGTCCGGTATATTCTATTCGTTCCTTCCCAAAATACCGCATTCCCAGACCAGATTTTTAAAATACCAGATTCTCGATATATCAGATACTCCGTATACCAGATTCCTGAAATAATACATCCAACAAAATCATTCAGGTCTTTGAGTGACCTACGATTTTACAGTCTAGTGTAACGGGAATGGGGTAAGACAGGAATGTGATAAATCGAGAATTTGGTATTTTGAAAATATAGTATTTTGGGCATGAGCGATTCTATTTGCTGGTTTTATCCAAGTGGGGTGGGCTGGTTTGATTATGACATTTCGCACCTCCTGTGTTGTTTTATTGGCAGTGTAGGAACGAGATATTTGGGCTTTTATTTCTACCAATTCTATTAAAATTATCATCCTTCTGTACAAGAAAAATACAATTTATGCCACACCTGGCCATAAAGTGGCCTTTTCCGCACGCTGTGCGTACGGAAAAAGCCGATTTCTGGCCAAGTGTAGACATAAAATGATGTACACAACACGGGAGGTAAAAAAGAAAGCCCTCGATCGCGTATTTACGTCCCTCGCTTGCAGCTCGGGCCGCAAACTTTTGCGATCTCGCCCTTTCTTTGTATTACCACCCTAGTTGTGTAATGTACTATTCCCAATGTGTCCCAAAAAGTTTGTATGAAATTCAATCTTCCATCGAGTTACAAAAAAGATATGCGATTTTCGTAACTCATTGGATGTTTGTAGGACATATCGGGAAAATATCTTTTTCTTACACAGAAGGCTGAAAATTATGTAATTACCAATTTTCACTAAAAACGAAAGAAATAAAAAAAACGACAACAAAATAAAAATGGGCCCACTTAACTGTTGTCCGCTTTTGTCCGCAGCGGTCGAGAAAAACATGCAATTGTGGGAAGAAATGAAGAAAGCCACGCCCACCGGAGTCCAGTGCTGCGTGCGAGCCAAAATCGACATGCAGTCTGCCAACGGCTGCATGCGGGACCCCACCATCTACCGCTGCAAGCCTGAACCGCACCCCCGCACCGGCACTCAGTACAAGTGAGTCCGAATTTAAGAAATTGGTATGTGATGCGGAGGGATGAAAGTCATGCGACAAGACGAGTGTTAGGTATAAATGCCGGACGTTTTCTGGAAGAAGAGGTAGACCAAGAAAGAGGTGGATGGATTGTATGAGAAATGATATGGCTAGGAAGGATGTAAACGCTGAGCTGACGGGTAATGATGATGATGAGACGGCATCTTGAGTAGGGTATGCTTAATGGAGTAGAAATTAGAGGCAGTGTTTGATTTGTGTTTATGGAGTGCACGCCAGTGCCCACTTACTAATTGCCTGGTTGTTTACTCATTCAGTATAAGTGAGTTCGACTTAACTGCTTCTTTATTCTCTCAGTGTAAATGAGTCCGACGTATGCCGGTCTTTGACTCACTAAGTATGCGTGAGTCCGACTTATCGTTTTACCGGACTTTTACGCACTCAGGACAAGTGAGTCCGCCTTATCATTTTACCGGTCTTTTACGCACTCAGTACAAGTGAGTCCGACTTATCGTTTTACCGGTCTTTTACGCACTCAGTACAAGTGAGTGCGACTTATCGTTTTACTGGTCTTTTACAAACTCAGTACAAGTAACTCCGGCTTATCGTTTTACCGGTCTTTTACACGCTCAGTACAAGTGAGTTCGACTTATCGTTTTACCGGTCTTTTAGGCACTCAATACAAGTGAGTCCGACTTATCGTTTTACGAGCTTTTTACTCACTCACTCAGTCAAACTAGTAGTGAGCGCGACTTACCGTTTCACCGATTTTTTACTTACAGATCCAGGCATCGGAAATTCGGATGCTTATAGACCTAACTAAACTGTGGCGTCGATTTCGGTATTGAGTAGTATGGAGGCGGACTCAATTTAATTTTATTATTAAATTTCCCGGAATTTCTGTATTAATTTTTTTAAACTATAATGAACGCGTACTACCTATTTCAGTATTTAAATGAATTACTTGTAGGTATTTTCCATGTACTCGTTGTTTGAAGTTTGGTCAAAGTAGCCAGAACCTAAACATATTTGCGAGGTACAATATTACGTGACGAAATACAATAGCGGAATCCTGGATTCAACATTATTAAAATCAAAATTTTAAGAGATTTTCCGAGATTTTGACAATTTTAGGTATAAAAGCATCTGAATTTCCGATGCCTGCTCGTAGCATATCATAAGCAAGTCCGATTTGATGTGATCGTTTTGCCACAGAACATTTATGAAAATAGGGAATATGCATGATATTTTTTATTAACTTTAATAAAAGCTCATTGATATAAAACAAACAGTAGGAAAAAAATATTTTTCGAATAACTATAAAAATAACCAAGATATAACACAACAAAGATTTATCTCTATCTCTTTCTCGCAAAACAGAATATAGTATGGAGATTGTATGGCGGCCGTGTACTATGACGTCATAGTTCATATCGGATCTCTCTCTCTCTAATCGCTGTCTGATTAGTGCTTTAAAATGTTTATATCTTCCGTATTTCTCGGTCGATTTCAATTTTATTTTGACCGTATGTCATCTTTTTTACAGCATTTTCATATTTTGTTAAGAAATCTGTTAAAATTCATGCATATGCCCTATTGATTGTCATTCCAGGGTGTATCCGACATATGACTTCGCGTGTCCAATAGTGGACGCCGTGGAGGGCGTGACGCACGTGCTGCGCACCATGGAGTACCACGACCGCGACCCGCAGTTCTACTGGTTCATCGCGGCCCTAGGGCTCCGGCGCCCCTACATCTGGGAGTATAGTCGGTATGTAGCATTTATACCAATACTAGGGCATGCTCCCGGTACTGGATTTCCATACAAATACGGTACCGGAACCGGGAATTCCCGGTTCTCGCCATACAAACTCAGTACCGGGAGCATGCCCTAACCAATACTAGCATTTTCCCGCGGCTTCGCCCGCGTTGTTCCCGTTATTGTCCCAAAGGATCTCTTTACCGGGATATAAAGTATCCTATGTTTCAATCCAGGAAATGGTCTACTTACATGCCAAATTTCAGCTTGATCCATCCAGTTGCTATCCCGTTATTAGGTAACAAACATCCAAACATCTTCACAAACTTTCACATTTATAATATTAGTGGGATCACCATAGTACAGTCGAGGTCATAAATATGTTTACACTTTTCGACCTTATTTCCTTGGAATATACACAACTAGGTTGATAAAACCAAGGACCATTAAAACAAGAGGACTGTCATTCTCCATACAAAAAGCTGTTCCCCGATATGTACAACGCCATCTATGTATAAGCTTGGTATAAGAATTATATTACTTACAATTATTCAACTTTGCAAGCGTGACACAGTATTTAATTGTTAGAATTTATTTATTATTAGCTGTTTACGAACTAATTGTTACTATACTATGTTTCTTTGTTCAATTATAACATCGTTAAATGTTTAGTTTTTAGCGCCATCTAGTTTTTGCCTGGATATCCCCTTGCGGTCGGGGTACGATCCAAAGTATGGAGAATGACAGTCCTCTTGTTTTAATGGTCCTTGGTAAAACAAAGAAAGAGGAGGAAAGAGATCGCAGATGTTTGAGGCCCGAGCTGCAAGCTTTTATGTACTTGGCCAGAAAACGGCTTTTTCCGTATGCATAGCGTGCGATAAAAGCGACTTTATGGCCAGGTATGGCATAAATGTAATATAAGCAATGGTCTGGATCGATCAGAGTTCAGTAAATTTTGATCGGACACAAAAATGGACAAAGTAAGTTTTATAAAATGTTTGTCTTATTAAACTATCACATTATTAACCCTATATTTAACCACCACCGTTCATCTCTGCAGTGTACGCTACAATTAGGGCGTGTCCCCACCTAGTCCGACCCTCTCAAGGTGGTCCGGCCAGCGACCTGGTTCGATCCCAGGGAACGCCACGGCCCCCACCTGGTCCGATTTTTGCAACAATCAGTAAGACTTGCAAGTTTGTCGGGTTTCGAAAAAGGGCGTGCCGAACCGGGAAATTTTTGTATGGCAGTACCGGGATTCCCGGTTCTCTAATATTAAAATATCCTGGTTCTGCACACCCGAGCTACAATTAAGCGAAGTAGTTAATAGACAAAAAAAAATAGTGCTTAAAAAGCATTCTGTATACCTTACCAGATCATATAAAACATGTGTTTACTAGCGAACAGGTGTTGGAACCGGTATTTTGCAAAACCCCCGAAATAGCCCAATGTTTTGCATTATCTTATGATTTTTATGTACGGCTCAATCGTGTATTTAAGTATTATTAGATTGTCCGATTAAAAGATTAAATAAAAACGAAAGAACGGGTAAAGTACCGGTATTTTTACCCGACTGCGGCGAAGCCCAAAGGAGGGTTATGTGTTTGGCCTGTATGTATGTATGTATGTCCGTTCCTGTGTCCGCTCGTAACTAGGTACTCAACGACACATCCGATTTTGATAAATGATACATCATTAGATTCGTCTTGATGGGCGTGAAGTTCGTTAAAATAAACAAAATGGCGGATTTAATGCAGTTTCAAAGTGCACCGCGGTCGGGTTTTTTTTATAAAAATGTGGTTATTGTATGGAGACAATACCGGTATCCGAACTAGAGATGTGCCATTCCCGGGAATATTCCCCGTTTGTATGGGGAATATTCCCACCGCGGGAATATTCCCCATACAAGTGTGGATTATTCCCGGGAACAGCACATCTCTAATCCCTACCCTGCTAGCGAATTAATATAGGCTTATATTTCAGTTTGAGCATGACCAACACGGTGCTGTCAAAGAGGAAGTTGACCTGGTTCGTGGAACAGGGACTCGTCGACGGATGGTAAGTTGATACACATTACCTATTTTAAAACTCACGACCAAGAACCCGCCCAGCGGGCGCTCGCAAATTTTACTCAGATGCCGGCCATTTTTTTTCATTATTGCTCATTATTGGCCCACAAACCCGCCTCAGTAGGCGCCGTAGGTGGCTTTGTCGGTTCCTGGGGTAGTTTATAGTTTTAAATTTATGTCTGCTCGTGAAAGTGGTAAGGTATTTACGATTTTGTCGACGCGTATTAAAACAGTCTCAATCCTTAACAGCGCGAAGTACTATTAGGCCGGATTTACACCTGTAAGTAGGGACGCCAGTGGCGTGGCGTAAAAGATATCCTTGGGCAAGCCGGTGCAAATTTGGCGTACATTTTCCTTAAGAGCTGTAGAATAAGGTGCTCAAATGCCTGATATTAGGCAAGCCGGAAGGAATCGAGTTCTTTGGACGCCACGCTACTGAAGGACGCAGTTATACGTGAGACACGATACATTAGGACGACTATCTCAGTCTAACGTATAGCTACGTTTACTTAAGTAAAATTTACAGGTGTAAATCCTACCTTAGGTGAGTGTACAGATCTCTTTTTTGGCTTCAGTTTAGTTAGGTAAAAAGTATCCTATTGGAACCTGGGTCATAATCTGCCTGTTCACTAAATTTCATGGAAATCGGTCCGGTATATCACTTATTTTTGACACTACCAAGTTGCAAACATAGTCTTGTTACGATTTTATTATATGTATATGTCGCTGCCAACTGGTTTAATTAGTCATTTGGTTAACTGCCTAGCCTTTTCATTAAACACACTCCTTATTTTAGGTTAGGTTTGTTAGTCAGCTTGTGTCCCTCAGAGCAGAAATAGAAGCCCCGTGCGCGGGGCTTCGTCGACCTGCTGGCGGGTCATAATTTAGTGAAAATGCTAGGCAGTTAACCAAGTGGCTAACTAAACCAGTTGGCTGCGACATAGAGAATTAAGATAATGAGAAAGGGAGATGAAAGCTTTGAAAAGCTGATTGATCATCAAGAAAGAAAATCAGAAGATATATAAATTAATCACAAATTGTTATTCTGTTGACATCCAACAGTGTACCTATATAATAATTTTAATAATTCAAATTTCAATGTTTAGGTTTATTATATTTTAATAAAATACCTTTATGATATAATTGACTTGTAAACATTTTTTTATCAATAAACGCAATACAATGATGACCGATGACCACGATCCTCAGTCATGAGGGAGCGATCACACAGAGAAAGAGAGAGAGATAGAGATTAGTGGCATGGCGTATGAAAAATGGCCTTGTAATTAAAATAACCAACTGTACCTGTCCAGGGATGACCCTCGCATGCCGACTGTCCGAGGGGTGCTCCGGCGCGGTATGAGCGTGGAGGGGCTGAGGCAGTTCATCAAAGCCCAGGGCTCCAGCCGGTCAGTCGTCTTCATGGAGTGGGATAAGATCTGGGCTATCAACAAGAAGGTAATCCACCGGTTTAGTTTGCAACTAGTTTTGCGACGTAGTAAAAAAAAAAAAGTAAAAGGGTGGATTTCACTGCGTTTCAAACGCCGTCATCACCGATCCCGAAATTTCGACGATTCACTTTAAGAATGTATCCCATTATTAAATATCCCGAAAATAGTACCTTCTATTTTCATGTTTTGATCAAAAATTAAAAAGATGTCATCATAATATCGGGATTGGTAATGACGGCGGTTGAAACGCTCTGAAATCCACCAAAAAGCTAGGCGCATACTTGGCTGAAACGACTGGTATATCGCCAAAGATTCCAAAGAGTTTCTGTGTCAACTAGATGGCGCTACTATCGCCTATCATACTTAACACACTTGTGCCAACTTGTGCTTGTGTGTTTCTGAGTATAAGCTCTGGAGAGTGATCGCCTTTGATCTCGGTCCTGTGGTGAGAGGCACAATTTCAGTTTTTCCAAAGTGGTCAATATTGACCAAACGGGACACAGACCAACCAAAAAAAAAAACCTTTGATCTCGGATGACGTACTTTTTGATGTGATTGCGGAAAGTATGTCGTTTCTTACGAGTACCGGTGGCAAGACTTGGAACGAAAGGAAACCAGGGTGACCACTATTTACAACAATCAAAATTCCCTGACTTTTCCCGGTTTTCCAGCCGTTTTTCCTAGTTTTTCCCTGACTATAGTCTTAACCCTTAAAGGCATGATTTTTTTTATCGTTACTAAAAAAAATATGTGGATACCTAATGGCGTAATAAACACTAGAAAAATATTAAAAAAAAATTAGTAAACTTGTAATCTTTATGATATATGCTACAACATTATACTAAAAAATAATTACTTATTTTGTTATAAACACGAAACTCTTTCGTTGAGTTTCGTGTTTATAACAAAATAAGTAATTATTTTTACCTTAAATATTTAACTTTTTCAAAATTGCCGCCATTTTGCTCAAAAAATCTAATAACTTTTTTTTAAATACAATTTTGCCAAAAATATTTATGTATGTATTCGGAATCTAACACGTAAATGTCACATTTATTAAAAAAAGTAACAAATGTGATTTTGGATAGCTGCATATTGCTGCACTGGCCATCAAATATACGATGCAGATATACATCATTATGACATGTCATGTATAATTTATCATGTAATTTTGTATTATGAAATAAATAAATCTATCTATCTATCTATCTATGCATTTAAGGGTTAAATGTAATAAGGATGAAATATACAGAGTGTTTGGTCCATCGTTTGCCAAATTAAAATGGCGGATAGGTGGGGTTATTTTCTATCCCTTCCCTCTACGCTCTCTAAAAAAATTTTTAGCCCACGTGTATTTTTTTTTCTTTCTTTTGTTGTTTTTAAAGAATTTACAGGGCCGACGCGTTTAAATTTGAATTTAAAAAAAAGTGAGTGCAAAAGAGATGAAATGTTTATTGCATCGTGATGTGTAACGTTTCACGGTTGTATCAGAGTTAAAATTACTGACATGTTACTGCTAGTTTTATTTTTTGACCTTCAAATGTTTTACAACATGTAAAAATTTAGTCATAGATGAATTTTGATTTACAATAAAAAAAACTAAATGAGACCCACGTTCTTAAAATTGTTTTAAAAAATTCTGTGCTCTATCCTCTATATAATAATGTATAATCCCAAAGAACCTTTCATGAACTTTATTTTTTCCCGATTTTTTGTAACGGACGCAACAGGCAAATTAACGATGCCCAAACATTGACGCTGTATCTTCGCGGGTTTTCATTTTTCGGCGGCCAGGCTTGCAGGTTGTGAAGATGTAAATTCCCTGACCTTCAATAAATTTCCCTGACAATTCCCTGACTTTTCCATGACTAGTGAAATTCCCTGACATTTCCCGGTTTTCCAGAAAGTGGCCACCCTGGAAACGACACTTCCGAAATGACGTTTTTTAATACATTTACGAAAAAATGTCCAAGAAACAAAAACATGGCATCGGTTGTCACTATTCAGCCAAATCTAAAGAAACTATTATGCCACACCTGGCCATAAAGTGGCTTTTATCGCATGCTACGCGTACGGAAAATAGCCGCTTTCTGGCCAAGTGTAGACATAAAATGATGTACACAACACGGGAGGTAATAAAGAAAGCCCTCGATCGCATATTTACGTCCCGTGCCGCAAACACCTGCGATCTCGGCCTTTCTTTGTATTACCACCCTAGTTGTGTAATGTACTATTTTAGGAAGGGACATACGGTTATATGATAATTTGAATTAATTTAATCATGAAAAATCGATAAATATTTATTATTATTACTTTATAGTTGATTTATTAGCAAACAAATGTATTCTTTAGTGTACGAAAACTAGCTTAAAATTAAAAAAGCACTTGTGCGAAAAATACAACTTTCCGCACGATATACGAAACAGAATAAATACGAAAAGTACCAATTTTTCAGCAAGTGTATTAAAAAAACGTTTTTTATTTCAGGTCATTGACCCCATTGCGCCGCGCTACACAGCCCTAGAATCCAACCCGGTGCCTGTAAACCTAAAGGGCGTAAGCGCCGACAGCAACATGAACGTGCCCTTGCACCCTAAGAACTCGGATATAGGGTCCAAAGTCGTGTGGATATCGAAGAGACTGCTCATAGACCAAGTGGACGCAAAAACGTTGAAGGAGGGAGAGAATGCTACGTTTATTAACTATGGAAACGTTATGATTGATAAGATTCACAAGTGAGTAAATATTCTATTTGTTCTTTGACGTCATGAAGAGCAAAATGGGCTAAATAATCGGTGTTAAAATAAGCTAGTTGATTTGAAAATTACGTTATGTACTAGCATGCGTAATTTACTACACGCCGAGACTTTAGTTTTAAACCTAAAACGGCTCCCCCAAACTCTAATCAATTGAATATCTTAACCTAATGTTAGCGGCATTTCGTCGTCTAGTATCCATAACACAAGCTTTATTGAGCTTACTATGGGGCTAGTTCGATTTGTGTAAGATTGTCCCCTAATATTTATTTATTATTATTTATTTATTTATTTCTGCTGAGCTGGTAACACCGGCCCACTGTAATAGGTGTGACACTGTATTGGTCTGTAAATTGGTGCATTATGGCTTAATACTGAATATGAGATCTCTAAGGAACGAGTACTTTTATCTGTATTACTAAGGACCTAGGTTAAAAAGTGGGCGTCGAAGAGGAGTCTCTGATACTATTTTTTTCTCGAATTTTGTTTGGAATCCCTGTGTAATCGCATTTGATCCTCAGGGCTGGATATAGGTCCTTTGCATATACAAGTTTAAGCCGTCTGTTGCTCACGATGAAGAAGACAAAGCTATCTACACAGTCCAAGTATCAAAAAAGACAAAATATATGTATAAATAAATAAGTACATGCTAAATGCCTTTATGCCACACCTGGCCGCTTTCTGGCAAAGTGTAGACATAAAATGATGTATACAACACGGGAGGTGATAAAGAAAGCCCTCGATCGCATATTTACGTTCCTCGCTTGCAGCTCGAGCTGCAAACTTCTGCGATCTCGGCCTTTCTTTGTATTACCACCCAAGTTATGTAATGTACTATTATGGATAATTCGACCTTAACAAACTTAGGTTTAAGGCAGCCGTACCTTTATTCTAGGTCTTCCGACGGCACAGTGACCAGTATAGACGCAACTCCCAACCTGGACAACAAGGACTATAAAAAGACTCTGAAACTAACATGGCTCGCTGACACCACCCAGGCCCCTACTGTTGAAGTGTACTGTGTGTACTTCGACCATATCATATCAAAGGGTGTCCTTGGGAAGGATGAGGACTTTAAGCAGTACATCGGGCACCAGACTAGGGTACGTAGAATCAACATTTGTTTTATGTACGTAGAATCAACATTTTATGCATTAAATCAATATTATTGTAAATACAACAAGAAATGATCAGATGACCTATTAGAAGGCATGTGGGCGGCAACATATTTAAGGATTTTAATAGGTCTACGGGCTTTAACCGCTACGCTATTTTGGTTTGCGTACAAAAAAAAACGAATTGTCTTCTAATTTGATTTAATTTGCTTTTTTTTAATTTTTTTCTGTTTGAAACTAGTTTAAAACCCAATAATTGTTTTTGCAATATTGATAAATAATGGTTAAATTGTTATTACTCTATAGGATTCTAAGAGGTCTTCGGGCGGTTACCCCGTTTTAATACAAAAGTTCGATATGGTCAAGTTTGGTGCCTTATTGTCAGCTCATTTTTCATTTGAATAATGGTCCATTGTATTTTTGGGAATCTATATTAATAATTTAGCCGGGCCCTACGGTAGACCTGAACCAAAAGCGCCTCAAAAATTAAAGTGTTAAAAAATAACACTTTCGAATCGACAACTTATATTCGCAAAATTCGTATAACGGAGAAATAAGCGTATAAAGATGTAAAATAATTCGAATAATACCAAAAACAGTCGGCCATGTTTGCTTGCGTCAATTCGAGTTCGTTCGGAAATTGTCACAGTTTAGTGCAGGGGTACGTAGCATGCGACTATAATATAACTGCGGGCGCGGCTGTACATACTTGGCATGGGTAAGAAACCCGTTTTTTATTTTAATTAGAATAATCATACGTTTCCATAATTTTATTTCAAAGAAAACAATCTTTAAACGGGAAAATATTAATAAGTTACTGACATAACTGAAAAATTATATAATAATATTGTACAATATTATTGACACATAACCCAAAAAAAGTAACAAACGTTGGCAAAGGTGTCAGATAAATTTCTAAACGAAAAAAAAGGAATAGGCACATTTGTTTTTAATCCCTCTGATGGTGAAGTGGTAAGTTAGGGCGAAACTCTGTAGGGGCTTTTTAAGTTTTCTTAAATTTATTCTGACATCAAAAACAAATTAAATTATACCCGTTTTTGGTACAAAGATAGGAATTTGAAAATCAATGTTTATCATTTAGGTGAAAACAAAAAAATTACCAGGCGTTTGAAATATTCGACCATAATAAAGATAATGCAGGTCTGAATGTTTTTACGGTTCCGTATCAAAATTGTAAAAAAGGAACCGTTATGGTGTGACTCTGTTTGTCTGTCCGTCTCTCATAGGTCAGTCAGATATCTCAAACGATTGCTGCGATCGATTTGAAATTTGGAATAGTTTTAAAAGTCGCTAACCTGAGCTACCTACTGGACATAAAAAAAATCTCTTATACCTTTTTTTACTTTTTTTAGGGGGCCGAAATGGGAGGTCGAAAATTTCAAGTTGTGCTATTGTTTTAAGTGGGGTATCAAAAGGATGGAGTTTATTTGTAGATTCCAATACCATTTTAAGTTTTTTTCTTAAGCATTTACTTTTAGATTTAGGACGAAAAAAGTTCAAAAAAATACCATTCCCCTCCTTCCATTATTAATACATATCTTCGAAGTTACTGAACAGAAGAATCTGTAATAATTGTCAATAATTAATATCAACCTAAATATTATTTAAAAAAATAACGGTTTTCCTAACTTACACAGTTTTTTAGAAATTTGGAAAAATCGTAACACTTACTTATTTGCTCCTACTAAACTAAGCGCCATACAGTTTTTCTTAAAATATTCACGCATCTATTTACGAGTTTTTCATGTTTGAGGTAGGAATAAGAACGTTCAAATATGATTTCAAAAATTTATTTTCTACCTACGGGGAGCAACAATGCCGGTTAATTTTACCTCCATAAGATGATTCCGTAGTTTTTGAAGAACATGGTAAAATTAATAAGACAAAATTTAAGGTTTGTCAAATCACGCACGCAGCAATCAAACCCAATCAGGAACGTAGTAAGCGTAAAAAACTGACAGAGCGGGAGGGCCTATATAATCCGGCACACGAGGCATTCTAATCCGGCCCGCGTATAGAAGCCTCCCCTGCCTGCACAGTAAAGTACCTACAGATGTGAGACACACAGCACCCCCAGGACGAAAAAGATTATACGTAACTTCAAGTCGACCATGTCATGTAGCCCGCGCGACATTTTCAAAGGTGCTGTACGGCCCTCTGGGAAAAAAGTTTGGAAACCCCTGATGTGAATGCTTACCCCTTAGGTTGAAGTAAGACTACGCCGGCCACGTCTGTAGTAAGTATCCACATAGGCGGGCTAAACTGGCTTCGAACTGGGTGTGACATGTTGAATGGACAGGACCGGACTGGGCTCCGACTCCCCACGAGTCCGGGGCCCAATAACAACAACCACAAGCCGGGGGCCCGGCCCGTGCGGGCCCCGCGGCGGCTAGGAAAACTGGAAAACACCACCTTAACTATATGGCCAGTCCGACGACGCTAGAACAGGCCGCGGCGAAGATAGTGGGACGACCTGAATGTATTTCTTAACGGCTGTCCAAAGTTAGCTCGGGACCGGGACGGCTGTCATATTTTGTAATTCACTGTCATATTTTGGACGAGGGCTTAAATTAAATATTTAGACCATGTTGGGGTGGGGTGAGCCTGAGGTACAGGCTGGGTGGCGAGGACGTAGCATGCCACGGTGAAAATAGCAGGACAACCTAGACGTATTTTTAACGGCTGGTCAGGGTGGTCCTTTGGACCAGAACCATTGCAAGCGGGATAGATTTGCCCTTCAGCTTCAGTGGGACATTAATAATTAGACTTAAAAAATAGGATTTGGCTCTAGAAGGGGTAAAATTATGAATAGGAATCTGTTATTTCAGATATTTGAAAGTAAAACTTGGTATATAAATTACATACCTAATACATTAAATATTCGTGATGTTCCCTCAATTTCAACAAAACATAACTACATAGAGAACCCAATTTCTTAGATGTCGGTTAAAAATAAAAGGCTTCGAAAGATAAATAACAAAATGTACCTAATTGAAAAGATTCTTGGTAATGCTATTTCTAAGGAGGTGAAAGGGTTAAATGGGGTTTGTAATTTTTTACATTTTACCCGGGCGAAGCCGGGTTTTCAGCTAGTAAATATATACAGTAGTCTTACAATTTAATAGTCATGGTTGTAGAATAATCAGCTTGTGGTCAGTATTAATGGTAACACGTGGCAGTCGTAGGCATAAACAAAATATTTTAACAATATATATATGCAATGCATTACTTTTATTGCATAAATATACTACAGAAGCATAAAAATTCAACATATAGGCACATAAGTAATTAGAATAAACTCAGAAATACACATTTTAATTTAATTTTTTTTATGGTTGCGGCCCGGAGACCTTTAAAAAAGACATTGAATTTCGGTGTTTTTCTAGTCTCACAGCTTTTATACATATCACTTAAGATACCCTAAAAACCATACATTCATACGATAACGCTAAGTCAAGTTATCACCTGCCGAAAGTCTTGGGCCGGAACATGTGAACCTATAAAAAGGAAAGGGCTGCTATCCCATCTTTGGCCAAAAAATTCTGGGCGGCTGGAGGTCAAGGCAATATCTTTTTCTGCAATCGTAGTGCCTTCGAGGCCTAACAGAATGAGACCAATAAGTTGCATTTGCAAAAAATGTCAGTTATGTTGTTTTTGTAAACATCCCTTCAATAGGCTACCTACTTGATAACAGTTCAAATCAGCTTCTTTTTATGAAGTGTCAAAACGCTCCGAAAGTATGCAGTTTAGTATGAAATACGAACTTGTGACGTCATGCTCAACACGGTGCCTTATTTTTAGTTTCCGTCATTGTAAAATCGTCGGTGGCACGAAAATAAGTTTGAATGATTTTATCCGGGCTGTTTTGGGAGCGTAATTTGCTGGTTAGAGTTAATGAATTTATTTTGATTGTTGTCAAATACCCTATTTGTTTTAGTTGGTTAGTTCAATTGTATAGTTTATTTTTAAATCCTCTTGCAGTGGGAAGTCCCAATGCTGGGCGAGCCGGAGCTGTCCAAACTCAAAGTTGGCGACGTCATACAACTCCAGCGCCGAGGGTTCTTCCGCGTGGACGTGGCTCCTTCCGTGACGTCACAGCACACGCAACGCGCCGCCCCGCTCGTCTTGTTCCATGTGCCTGATGGACACACCAAGGAGATGCCTGGACAGGTTAGTCACTTAGATCGCTCATTCCTAATTTTTTTTTTATACAACTAGGGTGGCAAACAAGCGTACGGCCTGCCTGATGATAAGCAGTCACCGCAGCCTATGGACGCTTGCAACACCGCATTCCTAAAATATCAGATTTTTTAAATACCAGATTCTTGATACGTCTGATTCTTCGTATACCAGATTCCCAAAATAACACATCCAACAAAGTCATTTAGATCCTTGAGTAACTTACGATTTTATAATCTAGTGCAGTGTTTTTCAAAGTGTGGGTCGCGACCCCTTGGGGGGTCGCAAAGCCTCTAGAAGGGGGTCGCGAGGGTCGAAAACCCTCAGGCAAAAAGGAAAAACAAAACAAAAACTCTCAAATGTGTAACGGAATAAATGCAGGTTAGAAATCGTGGAGGATAGGGCATCGCGAAATATTTACGCATACAAAGGTGGTCGTACCATAAAATAGTTTGAAAAACACTGATCTAGTGTAACGGGAATGTGGTAAGACAGGAATCTGATAAGTCGAGAATCTGGTATTTCGGTAATGCGGTATTTTGGGCACGAGCGACTTAGATAAGCCGCTTGCAATATTACAGGGTTTCATGTTACATTACCCCTCTGTCCATTAGGATCCACCATGTCGATCCACCATTGGATTTAATAGCACGATAAAGTTCTCTGTGATCCACCATTGGTGTGATAGATCCTGCGATACTTGCATCTCTTAATATGCTCCACCAGTGGATCGAACAGAATTCAAGGAGTTTGGTAAGATCCACCAATGATTTCAGTGGAGCCTGTGATATAATTTATATATAAACTCCACTGGAATCTAGGTTAGCTATGATAACTAATGGCAGTATTCAGTAAACATCTAAGCCTAATATGCCATTGATAATCGTTTGTTTTCCGGGGTAGTTAAAGGAGGTGACGTAATATTATTAATTTTTTATAGCTGTACGGAAACGTCAGAAAAGAAATAAATTAAAACGAAACAATTTTAGACTAGGAAAAAAAAATCATTATGTGAAGGTTAAACACCTGTATAGATAAACAATAAAAAGATTATAACAATAAAAACTGTTTTTAGTTCAACCTATCCGTGAAATAATTTATTTGGGTGTCGATCGACAGCCCTAGCACTGATTTTACGCCGCGCGGGGTCGACGACCGCACTTCGGGCGTTACGATTCCAGAATGTTCTTTTCTATAGTATTGCGGGAGAGTGTCGTGTCTGTTCGAAGAACTATTAGATAATCTGTGGCGAAACATAGAACCCGGTAATATTGAGCCAGCGAAGTGAAGTCTCCAAGCAAAAAGGTACTAATTTTGCCGCTTACTTAAACATTAAAGGCATGTTAGAGTACTTTTCTTGCGGCGTTTCTCACCAGCGGCAGTAGTGGCTCAATCCGCGATTTCGCCGCGCGGCCTTGAGGCCCCGCGAGGGGACCTTAGCCAGTGACCAGAAGAGCACGTATTAGCACACGTTATGCGATAGAGAGAGACGGTCGGATCCGGTGCGATCCGTCTGGTGGTCGGACCCGAACGACAGTTTTTTTTTTACAAAAAGAGACTTCTGAGAAAACGTATTTAAATTTTTTCTCACTTTTTTGGCATTTACTACTGATTTTTGGATGAAACTAAATACCCTTACAATATTTTTATTAAATGGTAGAAACTTCGTACAGCGATTTTGCTATTTTCTATAGGAGATGGAAAAAATAGAAAAATGAAACCAGAAAATAATACAAAAATCAATATTTATTTCTCTCTCAAGACATAAAAAGTACAAAAATATAACAACTTAAATAAATATCTCTTCTTTAATTGATTACTTATACCACTTAAGGTTAACAATCGTCGAAAGTTTCGTAAATGAAGGGGTTAGCGAACACAAATTCGATAGCGATTCGATACTTAGGGTACATGACCAGCATGCTATGGAGAAGTTTCGAGAATGCGCAGAGTTTCGTTTTGTCGTCTGCATTGGCCGGGCCTTTTCTGTGGCCCCAGTCATTGGCGTACGTTTTGAAAAGGATGTTGTTTAGTTTGTCGTTTCCTCTGATCTCGTTCATTACAATTTTCTGGAACAAATGTTGATTATTCAGAAGGGTGTTTCTAGAAACTCGGAAACTGGTGAAAGAGCTCCCATATTAGGTTTATATTAAGTTTGAAGATATTTTTTTATCTGGCTACGATGATAAGTACTGTAGCCAGCCACCTGTCATCTTAAGCCTGCCATTCGTTCAGGGCACAGAACAACAATTTGTCGCTTTAATAGGCTAGTTTCCTAACAGATCAACTCAGCTTCTTTTTATGAAGTGTGTGAACGCTACGATAGTATGCAGTTTAATGGAAAATATGAATAAATGACGTCACAGGTTGTTATGGTCAAATTGTCTCCTTATTTTAATTTGTCTTTTTAAAACTGTTAAAAGCAAGAAAATAAGTGAATCTGGATTTATTTGGGATCAGTTTTGGAAGCTGAATAAGATAGTGTAAAATAATTTATTTTTACTACAGGAAACTACCCTATTGGTGAGCTGCTTAAATACCTAAACTGTCAGTTGGTGACGAAATATATGCAATTTGACACTAATCGTCAGTTTTCGACGACCTGTTTACTGCTAGTTGAGAGGATATTTTAAATGAAATTGCTCCTATGACTACTTATTTCGAAGGACCGTCGTTGGGCCAGATTAACACGTTCACTGTCCCCATACAAAACTATCGGACAATGTAACAAGTCCCAACTGTGCAATCATTATGGGAAAGTGGGAGGGAGTGGGTGAGTGGAAGTACGGACTCCTGAAAAAACCTTCATGACCCCACATTGCAGGCACCGGGACAGGGAACGTGTTAAACCCTCCTGCGGACTGGAGATAGCCCGCGGGCCATATTTTGCCACTGGGTTAGCGCAAAACGCCTATGAGATATATTGCGACTGTCTGGTACTACCTATGCTAGTTTAATTAATAACTAAATATTTTTACTAAAAAAAACCCGACCGCGGTGCACTTTAAAAGTGCATAAAATCCGCCATTTTGTTTATTTTAACGAACTTCATACCCAGTGACACTCGCGCCATCAAGACGAATCCAATGATGTATCAAAATCGGTTGTGCCGTTGAGTAGTTACGAGCGGACACAGGAACGGACATACATACATACAGGTCAAACACATTACCCTCCTTTGGGCTTCGCCGCAGTCGGGTAAAAAAAGACTTAGTCATTTATAAAATTAGGTACACAAAGCAGAAAATCTTTCGTAGAAAACCTTCATACCTGTCCTCTACCGTTGATGATCCGAGTAAACGACGTGCCTCTAAAATGCGCGTTTCTATACTGGCAATGCATCAACATCTCCATAGGCACACTGCCGAGCGTACACAAGTGCTTATACAGAATATCGTTATTGAAAATTCCAGGGAACAGCTTCTGATTTGTAGCCATCTCGAACATAACTAGAGCAGTCGACCATACGTCGATTCCGTACCCTGTTGGGTGGCCAAGTATAAGCTCTGGAGCCCTGTAGTTGACAGTGCCTGTGTTTGGCAGCATTAGACTGCCGTCGAAGTAGGCGGCTTGGTCGAAACCGCAGAGTTTTATCCTGGTGTTTGAGGCGTTTATTAAGATGTGGCTGGGTTTGATGTCTGAAAGAGAATAGTAGTTTAAGCAACTGATACATTACGAGGGGCCTTAAAAGTTTCAATTAATTATGTACAGTTGTTTGACGGCAATGTACCCAACTCGTAGATGTTTTTTGTGTGATACGTTACGTACCGACCGATCATATTTTGTTTTTGAGTATAAATCATCACATATAATAGTACTATTTAGTACCTAGCATAGAATAATTTTACTCGTTCGCAGTTACCTTATAAACGGAGTTTAATCTGGTTCGTACGGAACGTAGGTACTCGTTTCGTGCCGAGACAAAACTTTGTATGGAAGTAGTGTACTGAGAATCAACAATGACTGGATAATTTTTCGAAAGTATTAAAAACCTGGAGGTACATTTTTTTAAGTACAATTTTTTACATCGGCGTTTGTTACTCGAATTTGTAGCAGCTGGTCGGTACGGAACGAGTACGTTCTATACGGATCAGTTTAAACTTCGTATATTAGGTACCTAACTGGGAAGTACAATTTATTCTATGCTAGGTATTAAATAGCGTAATTTGAGTACTAATATATGTGATGATTGATTCTCGAAAATAAAATATGGTCGGTACGCAACGTATCACACTATTTTCGCACTATCTAAATGGTCTTTTATGGTTTAAAATAGTGCTGACCAAGTTCTCAGGAAAGGCTCAATAAAATCATTGTTTTACTAGAAATAGCATCACAATAATCAATCTCTATTATTTACATTTCCCCATGTTATGGCCTAGAGCGTACCGCTACATTTTAGTTGCAAATGTTAATAATTTTGAAACGTAGGGCGTCACGAAAAATAAAGAATGGTGCCTTCACTTACATTACTCAATGACACTTTTTTGCTAAAATTGTGAAAGAAGCTCCCTTGGACTATTCGAATTATATTTACCTGAATGTATGATATTATTGTTCCTCAATATAGTAACTGCAGAGACCAGTTGCCTGCTCAATCTTTGCACAACATCGATGTGGAAACTTCGGTTGTTTTCGGCCAAGGCTTCCCAAAGATTTCTAGGGTAGTATTCCATTAGAAAACACCAAAAGCCACAGAGCATAAAGCCTCTGATTAAACGAACGCAGTTGAGATTGTGTTCTGGGACACCATTTTGCAATTTCGTCATCATATTTTGCTTGTAAAAGCCATCAGCCTTGTGCCTAAAATATTAAGGATTGCTGAATATTAAACAAGATTTAATTATACCACAGAAAAATGGCAAAAATGTCTCGATACAAATCATAATCGCTTAAGTCTAGGCTACTTCGTAAGGGAGTTTAAATCTTGCAAATAAAAGAATAAACATGAAATTGAAAAAACAAATATCGAGGGAATCAGCGATAGTTATCGACTCAAATATTGTAGTTCTGAATTGATAAGGTGTTATTTGAGTTACGTTAATGTACGAATTGAAACTTACTTGAGTACTTTGACAGCAAAATCTGATAGAGACGGATCTTTACATGTGAATATGTTTGAGAATTTCCCGACATGTAGTAATTTAGTAATTGCGTGTTTTCGCCCCGTGAAGAAAAGCAGTTGGGCTTCCAGTTTCTGGACGAATACTTTGTTTCCAACATTGCGGCCTACTTCAATCGACGACTTGGCGTTATCATCTTTGGTAACTTTATCCTTGTTTTCATTATTAGCTTGAAGAGTGTCTTCATTTTGTGCCTTAACTTCTAGTTTCGTATTTACATTCTGCGGTTTAGTATTATTTAGAGCTGTATTTGGCTTATCATTTTTTAGTGCAACAGTGGACACTGTCTCTGCTGGTTTTGCATTTGTAAGTTCTTCGGATGTTTTTGAATCCACTTTATTGTCTAGTTTAGCTGAATTCGATATATCAACTTTTTCGTCGTTGCCGTGCTCTTTCCCTGTTGGTTTAATTTCTGACTTTACATTCTGCGGTTTAGTATTATTTAGAGCTGTATTTAGCTTATCATTTTTTGGTGCAACTGTGGACACTGTCTGTGCTGGTTTTGCATTTGTAAGTTCTTCGGATGTTTTTGAATCCACTTTATTGTCTAGTTTAGCTGCATTCGATATATCAACTTTTTCGTCGTTGCCGTGATCTTTCCCTGTTGGTTCAATTTCTGACTTTATTTTATCAATTGCTCCTGTTTTGCTTTCGATCGATGTCTTTTTAGATTTAAAACTTATATAATTATTTATTTCAGCTTTGCTATCGGTTGTAGATTTTTCCCTTCTAGGTTCTGTTTCAGCATTTTTTATTTTAACGTCGATCAAAGTATCCTCTAGTGCTGGATGAAGCGCTTCATCAAGCTCAGTTTTATTATTCGTATTTATTTCACTATGTTTAGCATAATTTTTGCGGTTCTCCATAATGAGGTCTTGATTATTTCCGTCAAACACCTTTGACTCTTTAGTAGTATGATCACTTGATTCGTCGTCAATATTACGATCTGTATCTAATATTATAACTGATTCAGAGTTTTCAGATGTAGTAGGGTCAATAATGGTTAGTTCGTCTAATTTTCCGCCGGTTTCATTTTCGCCATCGGAGTCCTCTATTATTATTACATCAGAGTCCAGTCTAGTGTTTGTAGATGTTTCAGTTGGGTTGTTGATAGTAGTCATTACTGATTCAGTTGTCGTAACTTCTGTTTTATCGATTGTATTATCAATTTCTGTATACAGCTTCGAATTACTGTCAATATGCATTTTGACCATTCGTTCAGTATTATTGTTCAATGGAGATTTATTTAAATCTTTACCAGCAGCATGCTTATCAAGGATATTATCCTGGGGTACCACAGGGGTAGTGTTTTTGTAATCACAGTGAATACCATTAGAGCTCGACTTTTCCATGACAGATATTTCATTATTAATTAGTACTTTATTGTCTTGGGAATTTTCAGCTTGGAGTAATTCAGTCTTTATTTCAATGTCAGTACTACGTTGTGCGTCTACCTCTTGTGTTATTGATTGCAATTGTTCGGAGTTCGAATTTATCGCAAGTATTTCAGGTGTAATTCGTCCTTGTATGCACGTAGAGTTTTTGTTTTGAGGCAAATTTGTATTTCCTTCAATCTCTATACTCTCATTCATGTCTACTTCTTTCTTTACTATCATGTTGTCGATTGCAGCTACGCACTGAATATCTACTGCCTGTTCAGTTTCTTTTACTGGACCAATATCGGGGTCAAATTCGCTCTCAACTCCTTCATGAGAATAGGACCTGCAAACAAATGGACTTATAAGAAAACGTCATATGACAATATTTTTGTTTATATTTAATATTAGGTTTGAATTTAAAAATAACCAACCTATTTTCAATAATCGGCGACTGAATCTCCATTTCTTCAGAATTGTTTATATTATTTTCAGCAGACGAAATCTTATTACAAATAGTTTTAGTTCTAGTTTTATTGTCACTCATTAATGCGTTACATTGACTATTAACTACAGTCTCAGTCGCCATTTTCTTATTATTACTTGTTAGGATGTTTTCGTCTTTGACATCATTATTAGTCAAATGTATTTCGTTACTCGTTTTTCTTGGACTATCATTACACTCATTTAAAGTTTTGACAATTTCGTCTACGTTAAAGTCATCCAGAAAGCTAAAGTCCGCATTTTCTTTACTGTCATCATTTATCTCATCCTCGCTCTTTGTAGATTCCTCATCAGATGAATCGGCATGGTCGAATACAATATTGATTTCTAGTTTTATTTTTTTGCATTTCTTACCTCCAGACGATTGCTTACGAGCCATTTTCTTCACTGGTAACTTTCTTTCTACTACTTTTTCGTCGCTATCGTCTTTTGCATCAAACGATATAATTAAATTTTCGTCAGGCACAAATCGGTCGCCATTAGGCACTGTGGAAAATTTATTTCTTTTGTTACCAAGATCCCATTTATGAGCTTCTTTTTGATTATCATTTTGATTGATCTTACGCTTTAGTTTTGTTCTCAAGTCTATGTTCGAATCTCTATGCAAGTGATCTGATTTATATCTATGAGAATGATAATTAATATGATCTGTATCTGATGTTTTCTCAATATGCGAGTGACAGTCTGGTTCTTTGTGATAAAGTTTTTCCGTGTTTTGAACATTATGATCACTTTTTAGTTTTGTAACGACGCTCTTCATGGGTGAGATGCTTTTGCTTGATCGTTCTTCATTGAAAGATTTAGATCTTTCTTTACTTATTACGTTAATTTTGGTTTCTATAGATTTTTTATTTTTACTCTCGTCTCTAGTTTTCTTTTCAGTAATTTTTTTCTTTATTAGTTTTGCAGTACTTTCTTCATTTTTTAAAAGCGCTTTTAACGATTTTTTCCGGTTTATTTGAACAGGTATTTTGCTAGTTTCTGGCAAATTACTTCCTTTATGTGATTTTGCAGGATCTTTGTTTTTTTTTGGGTCGCTTTCTCTACTATGTTTTGTTACTTTACTGACGACATTGCATTTCTTTGTTTTAAGTTTCGTAGAGTAGGTCGTATCTTTCTTATTCTTTATTTTATAAGTATCTATCATATTTCTGTAATGACTTTCTTTGTTTGATGTCACTTCTTTATTGTATGCTGGTGGACTAGCGATTTTATAACTTCTTGGTAGATCTATTTCTTTTGTGTTTTTACGCTGCTTGATTTCTTTATCATATTTAAGTAGGTGATTGGTATCTTTATTTTTATTTGGCGGAGCGATCTCTTTATCAGGTTTAGATGGGATAATGTCTTCATCGTATTTTGGTTTAATTATGTATTTTTTATTACTAGACGATATTGACTTTGTTTTAACCTGATCAGTTTCTTTAACATATTTTAGTTTATTGTTTTTGTTACTCACTATCGGTATGTCTTGTTTGGTTTCCGGCTTATTAATGCTTAAATGATTTGTTTTTTTAATGCTCTTTGGTTGAATAGTTTCTTTGTTCGTTATTACATCCTGAATGGGTGGTTTATTGTACGTTGGTGGAATAGTACTTTTATAATTTTTGGACGAACTAATTGGTTGAGTTTCTAATCCATTATTGTTCAATTGATAAGTGTTATTGACTGAGTGGGCCGTTTTGACATCCACTGAAGATGTAATTGCATGTTTATTGATAGGGATCTTGTAACCTTTGGGCAAAGATGGTTCTTTGCGGATCTGTGCCTGATTTTTTGATGTGTCACTCTTTGATTGAGAAGCTTTTGTGTTATTTGGCTGACTAGCGTCTTTGGTTGTCATAGACAGAAGTGTAGGTTTATTCTGAATAAGATTCAGGTTAGTTTTTGGTTTTTCTTTCTCCATCATTGGCAGAGTCGTTTCGGTGATAGTTTTTGGTTGGTAACTATTTTCGGTTTTATACGATCTAGTAACTTCTTTATTGTTTTCTGGTGCAGTATTTTCTTTGCGAACCAAAGCCAACTTTGATGCCGGAGGATATACCTGTCAAGAAAAAAAACGGAATTATAATAATTGTTATATATAACTTATAATTGTGACAACTCTTCGCTTGATACCACTCAATTGCGTTAGGGTCTGTGCACTGCTGTGGGCGTCTTTTAGCGGTGTCGCCGCGTGTTTCGTAGCGCTGTCGCTTTTACACCCTAAAAGCAAATAGAGACAGCGCTACGCCGCGCGTGTAAAAGACGCCGTGTGCACAGGCCATATATTTAAGCTATTATTGTTCTATGATCTATGACGTTATCGTTGTGTTCGGGACTGTGGTGGTTCAATAGCATGCAGTTGGTGTATTATTTAGTTTTATGAAATGTTGTGTCAGACGTCACTCTAAATTGCCAAATTTCACGCTGAAACGTATTTTGCTTGTGTATTACTTTGTTTAAAATAGGGATGTAACGATACCTATACCGATATATCGGTAACGCCGATATATCGGTATCGCCGATTATATACAACCGATATTTGAAAAGCGCGAAAAGAATTTGTTGTATGAAAAAAATTGCAAAAAGTAATTTCAATTACTAACTTAATTTACATATTGGTCTATTACCTTGTGCAATAATAATTACTATGTTAATGATATATTTGGTTCATAATAAAAAAAAAATGTGTTCACAATTTATTTATTTTTACGTTACACCTTCAAGGTTGACTCTCTGTTAAATATAGCCAAGTTTTAGGTATAATAAGGATATACAAATAATAAATCTGAAGTTCATACTTCATTAGTTAGCTAAGATATCGGTATCGGTATCGCCGATATTTACTACAATATATCGGTATCGGTATCGGTATCGTATCGGCAAAACTATGTATCGTTACATACCTAGTTTAAAATTTACAAAAAAAAATCATATGCCTCAATCGATTGGTTGATATTATCAATGATTTTGTCATAGTCTCTGAAATACATTTCAAATTTTCTAAGGCCACCCAAGACATAGAAATATGGTGTTTGTTTATTTAACACGGGAACGTTGTTCAGTTCTTTTTTTTTTAACCAACGACGTAAATTTAATATTCCTCAATGCTCAAAAGTGTTCCATGCTAAATACTCACTCTTTTTTTTCAATCACCCTTTATTCCACAAGGAATATAGAAGTAATTCGATAAAAGGATAAGTGACTAGTGACTACACACAATGCACAGTTTGTTTAAGTATTAAATACAATATCTCTGCCCGAACAGTGGACACAAAGAAGCTCTGTAATGTTCATGAAATAATAAATAAGTGCCTCTATTAAAGAACTGCATAAGTCACATCATCATGAGCTAAATGCAAAGCGGCGTTAGTTTTTCTCTGGGACTTGCACCGTTTTGTACCTGGTTTATATGTGACCCTTTTTTACTGGAAGCATTGAAATGTTACCGATTGCTTGTCGCGTCATACACAGGCACGTGTAACAAAATATAATAAGGTTAGTTATTTTTGTTGCGTAATTTCGCAAAGCATACCTATCTACCACTAATCAGCGGTGTCTATGATCAATATATATATAAAACAAAGTTGGGTTAGTTACACCATTTATAACTCGAGAACCGTATGATGTTTGATTTTTTTTGTCTCTGCCCCGGGTAACAGAATAACTATTAAAACGTCTAACTAAAAAAATAAAAATTTTGAAACGGACCGAAGTTCGCCGGGACAGCTGGTTATAAAATAAAATATAAATTATAAAATGTAAAGTCTCGGGTTATTTAGATTTCACACGTTCCCTGTCCCGGTGCCCCCAATGTGGGGTCATGAAGGTTTCTTTCAGGAGTCTATGCGTCCACTATGGGGTCACTTCCCCATACTGATTGCACAGTTGGGACTTGCGACATTGTCCGATAGTTTTATACGGGGACAGTGAGCGTGTTAAATGCACTACATCAGCTGTGCGCAAAGTACCTGTGACTCTTTTGGTGTTGCAGGTGTCTATGGGCGACGGTGATTGCTTACCATCAGGCGACCCGTCTGCTCGTTTGCCCCCTATTTCATAAAAAAAAAAAAAAAAAAAAGTACGGCCTGCAGGCTATCTACGGCCCGCGCGTCGACGATCTTTCGAAATAAGTAGTAGCCGTGATATAAGTATTTAGACGGCTTTAACATTAACTTTAAGGTTGCGTTTCGGAGCGGAGCGGTGTGCGAGGAAAAAGTCCAACAATTAAGAGGAAACAGTAGGGTGGAGAGAATTGAAAATTAGGTATTTGTAAAATGTGTCGCTGTCCCGCACTGCCCGCCTCTCCCGCGCAGAGCGCGATAGAGACAACTGCAGCTTGGACCGAAAATACCTTTTAAAATTTCATGAAAACAACGTTTCGTAGTCCCCTGATTTCTTCTCCAAAACTTAACCTATTTAACTAATTTTTTCATTAAATATTAAAGAAAGGCTTTGGCCGTGTTCCTATGTTTTCCTTTTGTTTAATAATTTAGTCAAATTTGTTTTCTGGATGTGTGAACACAGCGAAAAATCTGGTATTTTTTTTAGGTTTTTGAAGGTTAATATCTCTTTTGAGAATCAATTTATCGTAAAAAGGAAAACATAGGAACATATCAATAGTAGCCATAGATTTTTGGACAAAAAATGATTGCTCTACTGGCATTGTCCAGGGAGGAAACAGGGGACTACGTTTGTATGGAAAAACTGCCCTCCTGTTTCCTCTTAACGTGCCTAGCCTCGCTCAGCGCGGCCCGGCATTGGTGGATTTTTTCCTCGTACAGCTCTGGTGAAACGCAGCCTAACACTAATCCCTGTCCCGCCGCTGCCGTCTTTACCATAAAGGGGCATTTCTCCAGAAATATGTCTGCGGTCACCTCATTCATCTGGCCCTTTTTCATACTCAATGGAGACAGATGAATGAGTCGCAGACATATTTCTGGAGAAATGCTCAAAGGCACTCGAGGCCCGTGCCCCACTCACGGCGGGACAAAGGCGCGCGCACTTAAGTAAAATGTTTTCTTTTATTTTAATTTTTGTCTTTTTTAGGGTTCCATACCAAAATCGGTAAAAAGGAACCCATATGGTGCGACTCTTGTCTGTCTGTCACAGCCAGATATCTCGGGAACTACTGCCGCTATCGATTTGAAATTTGGAAAAAGTTTCAAAAGTCCTTAACCCGAGCCTACTGGACATAAAAAAATCTTATCCCTTTATTACCTTTTTTTTAAAAGGGGCCGAAATTGGATGTCGAAAATTTGAAGCTGGGCTATAATATCAAGTGGGGTATCAAATGAATGGGCTTATTTTGTAGATTCCATAACCATTTAAATCTCATTTCTTAATAATGTACTTTTTGATTTAGGGACGAAAAACGTTAAAAAAATACCCCCTATTATCTTCAGTTACTGAACAGAAAAATCTGTAATAATTACCAATTCATCCTAAATATTACAGAAAAAATATAACGGTTTTCCTAACTTGCATCGTTTTTTTTTAGAAATGTGCAAAAATTGTGACTTATTTGCTGCTACAAAACTAACCGCGACCTATGGGCGATTCAATAGCAAAGTTAAAATTGTCTCACCATATGAATAACTCAAGAAAAAAAATCCTTGAGCTATTTACGTAAGTATCTACAAGTATCTACTTACGAGTTGATACGGAACCCTCGGTGCGCGAGTCCGACTCGCACTTGACCTGTTTTTTAACTTTCCCACTGTGTCCCAAATTCTTGCCCGGTACGGCCTATGACGTTCCCATCCACAACACGTTATCCCTAACTGAACCTCACCCTCTAAATAACAGAAAAAAGACTTCAGGTCGCCCGTACTTCTAGCGAGGACCTGCTGTACTAACTACAGCTTAATAATAAAAAAATAAAAAAACTAAACTTCACCAAAATACATGCTCTGGGATAATACATGGAGGATGGGACTCCAAGAGTGACCCTAGTTTTGTGCCAAACTCTATACACAAAGAATGTGTTAAATTAGATAACGCATTTACTAATTAATTATGTAAAAACAATAACCAGGAATTGAATTTTTTGCCACTTATAGAACAGCTATTATAATGAATAGGATTAAGAGTCAATTGGACTTCCTTACATTTCAATAAATAAATCTAATTATTATCCCTATAAATAAAAATCTAGACCAATATTAGCCGTGGTATGGGCATGTTGTTCACTTTAAAAAACAATTTCACTTAGAAGGTAATATGATCCAGGTTGGGCTGTTGGGCTGCATGTTTATCTGTAACTTGTCGAATTATGTGAAAAAAAAATCAAATTAGCAAAGATAAAAAAAAGAGACAACAAGTTATAATACATTATGTTCTATGATATTAAAACCAATTGTCTCTATTGTATTCATACAAAAGTTTCTGAAAAAAAAATTGTTTTTGAGATACACTTTTTATTGCCCACCATACCTTTTTTAATAATCGCAAACTGCATGACGGCATCCAAATATCCAACCAAACATATTATAAACATATAATAAATGTGAAAGTGTGAAACATATATTAATATCGGACAAAGAAAACGACATCATGTACTTTTAAATTGTTCATTGATAATTACAAATGTTGATGACCACTGATTCTTTTGTTTACCAAATTTCCACATAAAAAAAAACGGAGTACAAATCCTTAGAGTCTGTGCGGAAAGAGAATATGCGTGGCGAAAAACGGAACTAACCTAACCAGTATGGCCACAGAACAGAAAATACGGCACATACGGTAGAAAAGCATTACAGCGCCCCCCAATCTAAATCTTATTCTCTTTCCGCACAGACTCTAGCAAGAAGTCGCGTTTTAGACTGACGGCAGGATGGCTTAGCGGCCGAAAAGGGATATTGGCCTCTAACGGGAGATTGCCACTCTTCCCTATACAAAATGTACAGGAACTGGTGACGGCACTAACACGACAAAAGAGATACTATGCGACAGTAAAGGAAACTTATCAGGCCTGAAAAAATTTCGTACTGGTTAAAATGTTATAAATGTCACTGTCAAGAGTAAGTTGTGGCTACACTAACATTAATCATCCTTCATCGCGGTAATTACGGCGTTTTCCGTTAATGTGGCCCCATCATGATGGAGTACAAGATTCGGTTTGGCGGCACCAGTTAACTGCACCTTCGTTGTGCACATTCCCTATGGCTACCTTCCAGCTCTTTCATCAGATCAGCTTCATGCTTCTTTGTCATTCGATTATTTTATGTATACAAACCCCACTGACCCTCAGCAGTGGTCTCCTCTTATAAAAAGAGCCAGTAAACTTTGACATGTAAAAGTGCCCTTGCGGCCTACTTGCAGAATAAAGTTTATTATTTAATTATTTATTAGAAACTGGAAAGTGGGTCATGTTTAATTTCCAGGGCATGCTCTGCCCCGGATCTACAACTTTTTCAAGCCGGGACAAAAAGATGATGCGGTGGCCCCTCTTCTCCTATGCTGAGATAATTTATTACAAATATCTCACAAACATATGTAAATTTGGAGCAAGTGCCCCGATTTGCCCACTACTAGATTCAGGTCTGGGTGATTAGGCCTAAGTTAACTGAATTTGAATTATTTATGAATCGTGAAAAGGTCCATATTGCTTTGCTTAGCAAAACGTGGTTGGATAGTAGCTCAGTTCTTAATATGGGCTCATATAATATATTTCTGAGGATAGAGCAGATTTTCGCGGAGCCCCACTCAAAAGTGGCCAAGTTTGTATAGGGTTTTTTTAAAACATAGTGTACAAATTTGGCGCCGTTTTCTCGTGGTCCCACTGATTTGTCCCATCAGTGGGACCACGAGGAAGACTTATTTCTCGTAGTCCCATTAATAAAATTTCACTTCCTGTATAATATCATGTACGCATTAGAACCTCTTCGTATTAACAAACTTTATCTAATGCTGAGTGAAGTGGAAGATGATAAATTATAAAATATATGACAAATAAGTACTCAAAATGACAAGCAGTTTCTCAGTATTAATAAGAAGTACCTACCTACTTATGAAATTTTGTAATTGATAATTTAAACTGAAATAAAATTCATTCATGGCTGACGGTAGCGACGAAATTGTTTTCGTTAAACGAAAACGTGGAACAGTCATGTTATTAGAAGGTCGGCAATATTATCGGCATAGGGGATATAAAAATGAAGACGTAATTTGGAAATGTACTCAGGCCAAAAAAGTGAAATGTCGTGGGTCTGTGACTCTCAAGGTAAAATAATTATATAAGTATACCTATAATATATAATTCGTTTCTAGAAATTTAATTTAATTAAATCCTGACTGTAACACAAACTCAGAACGGAAATTAAACTACGGCAATATCTATGATGAAGGTAAAATAATTTAGCAATTGGTTTCTTAAATGAAATTTTGTTCGTAGAACTAGTACGAGTTTTCATAGTTCCTAAACAGTCTTTATTGAGTTTTAGTCCTGCTGCTGTGTGTCTGTGTTTGTGTGTATTGTAGAGACTGGCCATCTCTACTGTATGTTTATAAAAATTATTTAAATATTCAAATTCAATGAAACACCTTGTATGTTTCTCTTCAATAAATCCACCCCATGCACCCTTACAGTATGTATCATTGTATGCGTGCGTGGAGAAGTGAGCGGTTGTGATTATTATAAACTGAATGTATGTACCTATATTGAAGTAGAATATTGCTGCATTTCAGGGTAAACAAATTATAAAACAAAAAAAACATTCATGTGAAATACGACATGCCAAGAACAAAATTGACGAGAAGCTTTACAAAATGAAGGAAGAAGCCCGTACAACCGACATACCAATCCCGCAAATATACAAAAAGGGCATGACTGATTTGAAAAACGACGGTATTCATTTCGTTACTAAATTGCCTGATCTTAAAAGTGTCCAAACTGCCATGTACACTAGACGGCTTCGTACAAATTTCAAAAATGTTGAACAAGTGACCATACCAGCCCAGTTCTCAGATTTTGTGCTTGCTGACTACTACTATAACAATAATCGGATTGTCGTGTTCTGTTCCACTGAGAATCGTAAAATAATGAAAAACATTGATGAGTTTTTCATTGATGGCACATTTCAGAGCTGCCCGGATCCCTTTACGCAACTAGTATCCATTCACGGTGATATTTCGAAGTCAGCATCGGAAACGCACGTTATTCCACTTGTTTACGCGTTAATGACAAATAAAAGTCAGGAATCTTACACGGCTTTATTGCAAATGATTAAATCCGAAATAAGAAACTGGTCGCCAATTAAATTTCACTTAGACTTCGAAATAGCTACCGCCAATGCGTTGCTGGCTATATTTCCAGAAATAAAATTAAAAAAATGTTATTACCATTTAACAAAAAGTATCTGGAAAAAATCCAAAGAATTGAAAATGAATTCAAAACATGAACGACGTGTTGTTGGTCTATTTACTGCGTTGGCGTTGCTACCCATGGATCATATGTCAAATGGCATTAAATATATAAAAGATGAAAGCCCAAACACTTCAAAAATTAGGCTTTTTGAAAAGTATATGAGGCAAACATGGCTAAAAAATGATGAGTTTATATTACAATGGAATGTGTTTGGTGAAAGACACCGAACGAATAACATCATTGAGAGTTGGCACTCTAGGTTAAACAAGGACATGAAGAAACGTCTACCAAAGTCTATTCTTCGCCTGTTAAATATTTTGGTTAAAAGGGAAAACCAAGAATCTGAAACGACAGAAAGACGAAAGGAATTTATCAGACGGGATGACATAATAATGAATAACCAATTGCAACTGGTCCACGGAGAGATCACAGTGGGACATTTCTTAGAAAAACTTAGATAAATCCATGCACCCTTGTAACTTAATTTCAAATAAGGATGTTATTAATTCAGTTGTATTATATACAGGGTGATTGGAAATTCGACCTATTCCTTGAAAGGGGTTATTCTAGAGCTTATTTGCAATGATTTAAGTCCAATCAACCGGGGGTCAAAACTCAATGGTTCTCAAGTTATTTGACTTTTAACTTATTTTTTTTAAAACCCGCCTTTCGATCTAAAACTGCTTATTGTGAAAAAACTACTTAACTTAGTAATGAAAAAGAGCCATCATCTAATAGCCAATAAATGGTTGATTACGAAAAATCCAAAAAACATGCCAAAACCTTTGAAAATGTTACCAATAAAAGAATTTAAAGTCAAAAGTTTTTGGATTTTGTTCAAAATTTTGTAATTCTTTGAGGCATTATTTAAAAAAAAATTACGACACTTCGCGTAAAAATTACTAAAATTAGTTCCTCAGTTCATAAGCTTTCTAAAAAGGTAGAATTGTTGACATTTTTTGCATAACTTTTAAAATAACATTAATAATAAGAGAGGGGGTAGGGAATATCACCTAGCGTACCGGACCCTTAATCAGTTTGTTTGTGTCACTTTAGTTTATCCGTGGGTTTTGTTTGTCTTCAGTTTTTTATTTTATTTCATCTTCTTAGGATTGGAATCACTAAAAGTTGCCTTCGGTGATATTTCAATAAGTAATTTATCAATCAGTTCCCGGTTGCGTTAAGTTTGCACCTAATTTGTAAGATACACCAAGGAAACCAGGTGCAAACTTAAGGCAACCGGGAACTTACAGATAAATTACTAACCGAAATATCACGGAAGGTTACTTTTAGTGACTTCTAACCTAAGAAGATGAGATAAAATAAGAATCCGAAGACAAACAAAGCCCACGGAGAAACTAAAGTGACACAAACAAACTGATTAAGGGTCCGGTACGCTAGGCGAAATTCTCTATCACCTCTCTTATTATTAATGTTATTTTAAAAAGTTATGCAAAAAATGTCAACAATTCTACCTTTTTAGAAAGCTTATGAACTGAGGAACTAATTTTAGTAATTTTTACGCGAAGTGTCGTAATTTTTTTTTAAGTAATGCCTCAAAGAATTACAAAATTTTGAACAAAATCCAAAAACTTTTGACTTTAAATTCTTTTATTGGTAACATTTTCAAAGGTTTTGGCATGTTTTTTGGATTTTTCGTAATCAACCATTTACTGGCTATTAGATGATGGCTCTTTTTCATTACTAAGTTAAGTAGTTTTTTCATAATAAGCAGTTTTAGATCGAAAGGCGGGTTTTAAAAAAAATAAGTTAAAAGTCAAATAACTTGATAACCATTGAGTTTTGACCCCCGGTTGATTGGACTTAAATCATTGCAAATAAGCTCTAGAATAACCCCTTTCAAGGGATAGGTCGAATTTCCAATCACCCTGTATATTAAGTTTGTTACCTTTGAACTTTATTTATTGTTGTGCTTGTACCTACGGTCTTGTAACATTAGTTGTTGAAGAATATTATTCCCTTTATTCCATCCAGTCCTACTAGTAGTTCGGTAGGTAGTCGAACTATTTGGACTTTTGATCAATGCTATGTTAACAGCATTTCCAGAAATAACAACTAAAGGCTGTTACTATCATTTTAGAAATAGCACTTGGAGAAAGGGAAAATGCTTATAAAGAACTAGCTGACCCGGCAAACTTCGTACCGCCATTTTTTTTTGCTATAAACCTTTTCTGGCGTCCTCAAAACACAATACCGAAGTTTCATCACAATCCGATCAGTGGTTTAGGAGCGTATCGAGGACAAACATACATACATTGATTTTTATTTATCCATACTACCTAATATTAATAATGCGAAAGTAACTAATCAGTTGCAAATCTAGTGGTTCTTAATCTAATCTGAGATTAATTCATGTCAGACCTCTCGTAAGAGATACTCGTGGTCCAACCGCTATGTCTACAAAACCTTCGTATTAAGTACTTATACTTTAATTACTGACGTATTTTGTCAGTTTCCAATGAAATAGGTATAACTGCTTGCTTTGTGTTGTCAAATATAATAACTTTAGGTACTGCTAATAAAATGTCTGGGATCATAAATGATAATGGAGCTCGGTTACTGCGGACGACCGAAACTGAAGGCTGTGTATTTCCAGGATGCCATCAAAACGACATCGGGGAAGTGCCAAATGTATTAAAAGTAAATTTCTTGTGCAAGTTGAATTTTCTTATTTCAAGTGAGACGCAAGTTTGCAGTCATCATTGTCTTGCTGGAGAAGAAGAGTGGACACCTATTTTCGAGTTGCCGACCAACCGCACAGATTTTAATGAGAGCCATGCGAAAGACATCATAGACCTTCTCAGGTTTTCGCTTGACATGGTGAAAAATGTGGTATACACCATGTCGTGCGATGTTATAGAAAGATAGTTCGCGTTTAGCTCCGTACAGTTTTCTTTCGTAGCCAAAATGGCACCCTGGCTCGACACAAACTTGGTGGGTTATTGTTCGTTTTATATATTACATTTATTTTAATTTTCATTGTGCAAGGAGTATGCCTATGTAATTGTTTATTTTCAATATAATTAAATTAAATGTTGTTTTGTTGTAGCCATATAAGTGTTTTATTAATGTTTACGGATTGGCAAATAAATTAAAGTATAAGTTATAGATGATAATTATAGTACTTAACTTAGAAATAAACGTACCAATGCTCCACGCCTCAATAGTTGCTGGTGCACAAGACAAAAAAGTGCCAAATACGGCGTTTGATGATCAAAAGGATTCCTTTGGCAGAGTGAACCCTCTGAACCCTTAGACCATATATTAAGGAGAGCCATCTTGATTTTTGATGCAGGAAGGGTGGGGGGGGGGGGTGTTATTGTCAATAATATGTTTTAATTTTTCTGGCCATGTGTAGGCATAAAATGATATACACAACACGGGAGGTAATAAAAAAGCCCTCAATCGCATATTTACGTCCCTCGCTTGCAGCTCGGGCCGCTAACACCTGCGATCTCGGCCTTTCTTTGTATTACCACCCTAGTTGTGTAATGTACTATTCTGTTCCTGTGACCTTGGCAACAGGCCTTGGCTCGGAGCAGCTCAAGGCCATTGCCCTGCCGCGCGCCCGTCTGTCCCCTGCCCATCATTCCTTTTCTTTCTCAATCATTTCAATTTCAATTTTCGTTTATTTTCGTTTTTTTTTCCTTTTTTCGTTAAAAAAAAGTTCAAATTAAACATCAGGATTCAATTTGGCGTCCTTGACTCATACGAAAATGATACCAAACTTGCCCTAATAGCAAAATTAATTTATTGTGATTTTTCCCCTTCTTAAATCCATCTTTGAGTTCCAAGGACCCACTCTGCAAAAGGAAATCTTTTGATCACAAAACGCCGCGGAATCATGCCAGCACCAGCAACTACAATGCCCCAGGGACGTTTACCTTATTGTACAAATAATATTCATCAGAACTAAAATATAGTATCTTGAAAATATTTTTTTAAAACACATGTTTTACACGTCGTAAATAAACGACTTCAGCACTCGGTTGTACTTTCTGTCATTTCTGTACTGTCATGAATTTTATACAGGAGGTTCAAGATTCTTTAAATTGAACTGAATGGGACTACGAGAAATAAGTCTTCCTCGTGGTCCCACTGATGGGACAAATCAGTGGGACCACGAGAAAACGGCGAAATTTGGTAACCTTTATGTTTTTTTAGGTACATATTTATGCCCATTTTTTATTTTATTTTAGCTTGCATAGCTTTGCATAGTCAGTTTGACAAAAGCTCCCTAAAAATAAAGATTTAAAAAAAGGTCTAGGTGTTATTACAGGTGAAATTGAATGGTGAAAGCATACTTTGATAGACACAAATGAAAAGCAACAATGACATACAGTCTTCTTCTATAATAATACAGGCTATGACATTTTATAACATTTAAACATACATGTCATCACTTGGTATCTGAATGACCTAATTATGCATCTAGTATCTATGATGCTACGTATAGGGTACAAAACAAGTACAAAATTAGCTTATCCAGGCACTAATTTATGAAAAACTTACTCTGTCAAACTTCGCTGAAGATCCACCGATACTTTGAAGGAAATTAGAAGCCCAGCTTGCAGCCGGCCTGTTAAGTTTCCTGACATCAATCAGGACATCATTATTGACACTTCTGTTAATGAAATTCGATTTCGCACTAGTTTTCTTTGTAAATACACTTTCATTTTTGGTTGGGGTAGGTAGTTTTTCTAAACCAATGTCTGGTTTCACTTTCTTTGGTGGAGGTTCGTAATACGTTCCAGTGGGCACAATCACGAGGTTGGGACTGTCCTCCTGGACGACGTAGGGCTTCGTCGACATTTTGAATGGAAATAAACATAAAAGTCACGTTTTCGTAACCCGTGCGTTCATTTGTTTGCTGTTCGAAAGATCAATGCAAAATCGAACACGAAGAAGGTAGGTAAAGAATTTGTTCTGTCAGCATTGTGTCCGGTTGCAACAAACATTGAATTAAAATACGCTTATGCGCACGTTTGCTTATATCGTAATATAACACTTTATAATAATGAAATTTCTTATTTATTCACAAAATTCTGCTTATAAATCACAGGATTGATGAACCCAAATAAATACTTGTATAATAAACCACTTTACTGATACTTTTAAGTCATGAGCGATTTGAAATATGATTCGCGCAAGTCGCGCACATTTTATAACCTCAGTCGGAATCGGAACTTATAGGCACTTAGTTCCTGAACTTTGGATAGAAGAGTTAATAAACTTAATTGTTATTATCTTATGATAAAGATTACTCGTATTGTAATGCCGAATTCCGCACAGCAAAAAAAGAAATTGTACTTTGTTTTGAATGTTTATTCGCGCGACGCGCGATAAGAAAATTCTTGTTTTGATTACTTCAAGTTCCACTTGACAGTTCCCAAAGGTGTTGCCAATGCGTTTCCAAAATTATTGTAATAAACAAGGCTTAATTTTAAAATTTATCGATATGCTATGTTATATGGTGCGTGAATAACGTTATGACTATATATATATTTAGCTAAGTTCTTAAGATACATAATGGTGTAAAAAAAGTACAAATAAACAAAAATAAGTAAATAAATTATTATTAAAATTAGTTTTCAGAATAAAAACCATAAGAAGCTGCAAATTTCGGTTCGTTTATCTATAAATATGCAGTAGCTATATCCCAATTATAATATGAAATTACAACTTTTATGGGTTGTTAGAATATTTCTGCCCCGATAAGCTGAAAAACCATATATCTCAATGAGATAATGTTTTGAGAAAATAGACATTTCGTAAATAACAAAAATTCAAGTTCCTCAAAACCTACTCCTATTAAGATATGGTTTTTCAGATCTGATCTAATACAATGCACTATTATTTTCGTATTACGACCGTGCCGACATTATGTGAGCAATATATGAAATTGTAATAAAGGTATTGGGTTGGTAGTACTTTAAAATTGTACATGTTGTACAACAGAGTTTAAACGTTATCCTTTATCGCCGATACAAAACATTCCGCTAGAGTCTGTGCGGAAAGAGAATAGGATTTAAATTGGGGGGCGCTGTAATGCTTTTCTACCGTATGTGCCGTATTTTCTGTTCTGTGGCCATACTGGTTAGGTTAGTTCCGTTTTTCGCCACGCCTATTCTCTTTCCGCACAGACTCTATCTACATATACAGGATGTCCTTAACTAAACCCAACATCAATACCAACCAGGTAAAGTAAATATGACTTTAGTAAAAATATCTTAGTTTTCGAGATACTGACGTTTTTGTAATACTCGTGCTAAGTCATACCCTGGCTAGGTGTGTAACTACAGTAGGATTTATTTTCGTAACAAATAGGAATTATATCCAATATCATAGTTATTGCCAAACCTATAGCAAAAAAAAATACAGATTTGCAAAATACTTGAATGTTAGTCATGACGCTGAAAAAACTGAGTCAGGGGTCACTTCACTTAGCACGAGTTTTGCAAAAACGTCAATATCTCGTAAGATATTTTTATTAAAAACTAGCCACGGAGTGGGTGCCACAAGACGGGTGGCGAAGACGTGGTAGGCCGCGGCGAAGATGGCGTGACGACCTGGACGCATTTCTTAACGGCTGGCCAGAATTTGCTCGGAGCCGGGACGATTGGAAATCAAGGGAGGAGGCCTTTGCCCAGCAGTGGGACACTACAATAGGCTAACAAAAAAAAAAACTTAATGTTTATTTAAAATCGTGAAAATTATGCTCAATGTCATGCGCTGGCAACATTATAGGATCTACAGATAAAAAATTAACGATGATAAAGGAGTTCCACATGTTGGAATAGTTTTGTTTTTGTCCCTTTGTATTGTGGTCTCTTTTGTATGCAACGAGACTTGCAACATTTCGAAGAAAATATTTGTGTAACAGGTTTTTTATGAATGTTCTTTCGAACGTTTCTTTTGTGTGACAAAGGGTCTTGTCATATCACTACTCAAGGGCCACGCTAATATAGATAACGTGAACTAGCTACAGTACCGTTATCGTCTCTTTCGTGTTCTATGTTAAAGAAAGAGATGCCAATTAATTTTTTGTGTTATCGCTATAAGCTGAGTTATAGGGCTTGCAGGGAGGTTTTTTTCCAAACTTTCGAAATGGTGAAGGAGAAAGTTTGAACATTTCAACTTGTCAACCGTTGTGTATAGTTTGTAACTTCTTGTTGCTATTTAGTTAGCCGCCTTTGAAAAGGGATAAGGTTCTCAATTCTATTCGTTTAAAATTTGCTGACGTAGGCATCAGACGGGACTTAATCGCATAAAACATAGCTCCCAGGTATATTTGATTATTTTTAGTGTGATATTCATTAAATTATAAAATCTTTTACGTTATTGGGCCAATATTCAGCGTTTTTACGGCGTTTTATTTTCGTCATTCATTATTGTCTCAGTAAATATTGTTCAAAAAAACGATGCCTAGATTTAACTTTTTATGAAACCGAAAAACAGTCCCGAGTTTAAGTCTAGTTTTATCAAAATTGTTATGATTTGTTATTTCGTTAGTAAATAATCGGCGGACAACAATGATTGTCAAACCGCGCGGTCAAAACGCTCGGAGAATCGCCCTATTCCGCAACAGAAAATTCAAGTCACGTTATATGGGTGCTCAAACCCCGCCAAACATCACCAAAGAGGAGTGGAGGTCAAAAAGATTCCGAAAAAAGCTCTTTCTGAGTCAGTTGAGCCGGTTCCGATGTCATCATTTTCATATCGGATTTTCACGAGAAGTAATCATTGCTATTGCAGTAAGTAAAAATTACTTTATTTTGGATATGATTTTCATCCCGTAAATTAGTAGCTATTTGAGGTACGATTTAAAACAATCGAAGATAGAAAAACTCAAAAAAGGATCTGAACAACTACCGACCAATTGCTCTCCTACCCACCGCGTCTAAACTTTTCGAAAAGGCTATGTGTGCACGCGTATATGCTTTCTGCGAAAAGTATAAGGTATTTGACGACAACCAGAATGGATTCCGCAAAAATCGATCGACTACTATAGCCGTTTATAAATACATTCAGGAGGCCTTAAATGCAATAAATGATAAAAAATACGCAGTCGGCGTGTTACTCGATATGACAAAAGCCTATGACAAAGTCAGGTATAACATACTTTTAAATAAACTATATGGGGTTGGAATCCGCGGACAAGCCCATAAATGGTTTACATCCTATTTAAAGGACAGATAACAGTTCACGGAGATAGAACATTTTGATGTAAATAGCGGTCAGATAGCAACAGTTCGGTCAGGTGGTAAAATAATTAACGCCTCAATCCCCCAAGGCAGTGTCGCTGGATGCCTGCTGTTTCTCCTTTACATAAATGACCTGCCTAAAATATTAAACCAAACATGTGTACTTTTCGCTGACGACGTATCGGTACTAATAACTAGTGAAAACGGCGCACATCTGGACGAAACACTTAACTCCCTATTAGATAAGATAACAAACTGGATGGCCGACCACAACCTTGAAATTAATTACGCAAAAACAAAACTTGTGACTTTTCACCCCCGTCAAAAAGCGCCCTTAAATATAAATTTTACTTATAATAACACACAATTAGAAGTTGTAGATGAATTCTCCTTACTCGGTTTAGTCATAGATCGAAATGTAAATTGGAAAGCGCATATAAAAAAAGTATAATCCAAAATATCCAGCTTCGCCTACGCGCTAAATATAGTAAAAAAAACTACCGATTTACAAACAGCGCTAGCCACATATTATGCATATGCTAACGCATGGCTCACATACGGTATAATTTTATGGGCTAATAGTACGGACTTTCCTTACCTATTTACCCAACAAAAAAAACTGGTCCGCATCCTAGTCAATATAGGTAATAGGGACTCGTGTAAACCTCACTTCCAACGTCATAATATTCTTACGTTACCGTGTACCTATATCTTGGAAATATGTAAATTTACAAGGCAAAACATTAACTTATTTAACAAAAGGCATGAACTACCCACAAATCATACATTGAGACATCGAAATAAACTGTTATTACCGATATCAAAACTAAAAATGTACTCCAATAGCACGTATGTTATGGCTATAAAGATATATAATCACTTACCTGATACAATGATAGCGGAAGAATCAGACGTTAAGTTTACTAAAAGATTAAAACAGTTGTTATTGTCTAAATGTTATTACAGCGTCCAAGAATATTTAAACGATACGCTATAAGCACAATTATGTCAATAGATCCGTAACCAAAATGTGGAAAACGCTTATTACTAACTCTTATTAATACTAACATAAATTCATAACTATTATTATAAATTAATGTTATTCGTAAGTTAACCGTGTTGTTTACGTTATCTAAAATCATCATTTTCGTTCTTAGTAAGTAAGATATTGCAATGCCCTAGCAGGGTATCATGTACCTACTATATAATACCTACTTTTAAGACCTATGTATTACAATGAACATGATCGCAATAAATAAATATGAATATGAATAGATATGCAATCGAAATGATCTCTGCTCAGCATCTATTCAGCAATGCAGTTGGTTACCTACTAGGTATATAAGCTTGGCCAACAGCGCTACGTTTGTTTCTGTTCGATGGCAGAAATACTGTGATATATCTAACTTTTTCACTATTATGGATAAAGTTATGGGGGTACATTTCAGTATCATAAAAATGTTTTTCCATCACTTACCTTATTCTTCACAAATACACTGTTGTTGTATGAAGTTACAAACCACAAACAAGACCATCTAGATATTATACTACCAATTTAAAAAAAAAAAACCTTTAACAACTGAAACAATTCACTATCACTAATAATACCTATCTGTTTTAATTCAACGTAAACTAATTCATGAAAATAATCGAGGAATCGCTTAAAAAATACAAAATAACACGCTCAGTTTCAGAATCAGTTCACGACTAAATACAATCGCGTACTTGTAACTGTTAGCTTTCTTAACAATAACACCAGTTCTGCCGAATCTGACATATGTATGCAACTTTAGACCTTATATCGCTCAAGCACAGGTTCCAAAATACAGTGCCCACCTATGGCTACCTGATCCCTGAGTGTTTGCGAAATCAACATGTGTGATTTAAAACTCTTTAGAATGTTGTTAGCTTTCTTAGAAAATTTTGCTGGCAGTATGTGGCAATTTAGACATATTGCTCCCAAGTCACCGAAATAAACCCAAGATACGGCTCTCAGCTCTCAAGCTAGGTATTATACTTACTGAAATACGTGGTTGCGCTGTAAGTACTGTGGCCTGTTTCACGATGCTGCCAGTTATAATTTTACGAGTCTAAACTAGCAACATTGGGCAAACCGACCAATGGTGTTGTTTTATTTGACCAATGTTGCTAGATTAGATTTATAAAAATGTAACATTTAGCTTCTTGAAACAGGCCATTGGTCAGGTCTGTGAGTATGTGCTAGTGGCCGGGATTTAGGTAATTACTTTTTTAATCCCCAACCGTGTTTTTATTGATTTCCGTTAACTTCGAGGGCACATTCTCCAGATCTAATTAAGTTAATTTCTCTAGAAACTAATGTTGTAACTCATACCTACCGTTTTTAAAATATTTATAATCTTAATTTAATCACCAACCAGTATAAATGAGCTGTCATAATCCCAACACTGTCATAGTTCACTTAAATTTTTGACTAACTCAGAAGTGTCTTTTAAAATGGTTATCAACTCAATAATAATTTATTTTGTATGAAAAGCAAAAAAATATTTTTTTCGAATTTAACAAAAAGCGATATACCAGGTAGCTTCTGTTGACGTACGAAGCAACCTATCGAATATGGCGGAAATTAAAAAATAACACGGTATATAAGCTTGACCATTATGGTGTGTGTCTGTGTTGGTTTGGTTGGACTAGAGATGTGCCATTCTCGGAAACGTTCTCCGTTTAGTATGGAGAGAGAACGTTCTCGAGAACATTTCCCATACAAAACTGAGAACGTTTCCGAGAATTCTCGAGAACGGCACAACTCTAGGTTGGACACCATAGCTCTTAAACGGGTAAACCAATTTTGATACGGTTTTTTTATTTGAAAGAAGGTTTTCTAGCGATGGTTCTAAGACGTCTTTCATCAAAATCGGTTCAGTCGATCATGAGATATTCTAATTTGTAATGAAAAGGTTAGGTAAGTATTATTTTTCTTTTTAGGGTTTCGTTTTAATTTTATTTAATATTGCATTTTATTTTAACATCTGACGAATGACAAATTTTATCATGTATTTTGCCAAATACCTATATTACGGATATTTGCCATTCCTATGATACCTATGCTAGTGGTAACTCGCTTTTTATTTGTAAATATTGCGGTTATTAAAAATAACCATTATTCTTCGATATTTTTTTATTAAATCAAAAATCAATACAAATTAGTAAATTAAAAAAAAAATCTTTAAGTGCCAACTCCCACATTGAGCTATTTATACATAAGTAGAAAACGAGATTATTAAGGTTTGAGTAGGTTTGGGTTCTAATCAAGCGTAGTCTTTTGAAGTGAGCTTTCTAGTTCTTGAGGAATTCTTCGAAAGACTTGTTGTACTTCCCGTTAGGGTCATACTTGGAGACGAGTTGCTTCCACAGATCCGGGTGTTTTGCCTTCAGTTCCCTCACCAGTTGCTTCCCTGCGGTCTTCTGCTTGTCTGTGCATTTGGCGCAACGCGTTTCTAGGGCCTCGGGTAGTTTATCTGCAAAAAACATTCGCCAGTTTTAGTGGATGGTCCGAACAACATGAGAAAGGGGCATAGTAGTAAAATAATACAAGATAAAATTCTGAAAAACCATTTTTTTCTATCCGTGAGAGCCTTAAATTGGACGTAGTTTAGGGAACAGGATCCAACCCACACGAACCAATTTTATGGCCCATCGTGATAGTCCAACGTGTGGAGGGCATAGTGGTGACGGATGGCTTATGGCGCGTGCGATAGCGTCGGTGTCGGTTTTTCGGCCGCACATCAAAGGTAGTGGGCCAGCGATGGCGGTACGCATCTACACGATGGCCCATTCCATAGTGTGGACATCAACCATCGCATGGCCATCTCACTGGTCCAGCGATGGCCCATCGTGTAGAGGAGCCATCAACCATCGCATGGCCATCTCGCTGGGCCAGCGAAGGCCCATCGTGTAGAGGAGCTATTAGAATTATAGAATTTAAATGCTTAAACAAAAGTTTGACATTACAGTCCGACAACAAAGAGTAGAAATTAAAAAGTGGCAACATCGTAGTGTCATCCCTTTCAAATCAATCTAAGAAAAAAGGGATGACACTACAGTGTTGTCAATTTTTAATTTCTACTCTTTATTGTCGGACTGTACACTGATGACAGAAACGGTCGGACCTTCGTCGGACGGATTTTGAACGTTTTTTGATACAGGAAGAGCTTGAAATCTCCAGATGGTTAGCAGGACCTGATTCTTCTTAGGGCTCATCCAGAAATCATGTGATCAAATTTGGCCTATTTTTGACCCGCCCCCCCTCCCTTGGTGATATTTGATGATTAATTTTTAGGGTTCCGTAGCCAAATTGGCAAAAACGGAACCCTTATAGTTTCGTCATGTCCGTCCGTCCGTCTGTCCGTCTGTCCGTATGTCACAGGCATTTTACTCAAAAACTACATGATGGATATTGATGAAATTTGGAATATAGGTGTCTTGTATGAGCCGCTACTTAGTTTGGTAGTTAAATAATTAAAATAAATATTTTTAGGGGGGGCACTCCATACATGTTACAGAAGCTAAAAAAATTTTTTTTCAGAAAATATCAACGCGTGGTACATAGTTCGACAGTTCTTTCAAAAACATTTTAAGGTTCTTAAGTAATGTTTTTGATTAAGTGAATACCTTTGGAAATAATCGCTCCGAAAGTTGTGAAAATTGTGTCCCCCCCCCCTCTATCTTCTAAACCGTATGTCCGAAAAATATGAAAAAAATCACGAAGGTAACGCTTAATTAATACTTTCCACGAAAATTATTTTCAACAAGATGGAATTAACGGTTTTTGAGTTATTGCCGATAAACTGCGCTTCTCAACAAAAGGACGTAATTGCTATGAAGATACGCTCTTTTGTTGTTGTACTTTTTTACATCGTATTTTTTACCTTATAGTTACGGCTATGGAACCCTACACTGAGCATGGTCTGACATGCTCTTGGCCAGTTATTTGTAAGTATTATGAGCAGAAAATATTGCTGAGTAATTTCGTGTTTTTGGCTTTCCCGTTGTGTAAAAAAATTACACGTGCTGTCTTCTCGGAAAAATATTAATATTTTCTGACCCCCACCCCCCCATAGATGATCCCATGATTTCTGGACGAGCCCTTATCTGAACACGAGGAGGTAAAGATTGTAATAATTGGAATTGATAAGGCAGCTTTAAGTAGGTACCTAAGGCAGCTCAAACATTTATGCATAGACTACTTTTTTCCGGAAGATTGTAAAATGGGGTTGGAAGTTACAATGGAGTGCGAAAATTAAATACTACGCCTAATTGAATCTAATAGCAAACACGGACCAAGCCACTGGCAAAAGTTAATATTACGATATAACATAATACCTTTTTAATAATTAGATGTTTACCATTAGCTTTTCGGTGAAGGAAAGAACACCGTGAGGGATCCTGCATACATCCGTGAAGACATTTCGGTGCTTATGAGGAACAACGGGCCAATCCAACTTAATTCTGTGTTGAACTTTAAATTCTAATTATTGAGCAGTAACACTCAAAATAAATCCCCTGTTCCATCTATCCCTACCGCCATATCCCCCCTGATAGAGATATGTGGAATATTTTTCCTTTCTTTCCCACCAGTAGGGATATAGTTCCATGTATCCCTACTAAAATCCGCTGCAGTAGGGACTCGTGGAATTTTTTCCAACCATCTCGACCAGTTGGCCCCCTGGTAGGGACTCGTGGAATTTTTTCCAACCATCCCTGCCAGTTTGCCCCTTGGTAGGGACTCGTGGAATTTTTTCCAACCATCCCTGCCAGTTTTCCCCCTGGTAGGGACTCATAGAATTTTTTCCAACCGTCCATACCAACTTGCTGCCTGGTAGGGACACGTGGAATTATTTCCGACCATCCATACTAACTGGGCTCCCTGGTAGGGACACGTGGAATTATTTCCGACCATCCATACTAACTGGGCTCCCTAGTAGGGGCACATGGAATTATTTCCAACAGTCGCCATCAGATATATCGCAGCAAAGAAGGTGCTCACAAATATCTGCACGACTCTATTGTCAAGGCGTTAGAGTGCATGTTTAGATATTTTTCACTAGCCTTATATGTTCAGATATATTTGATGCCGACTGTACCCGAACCTCCACTATCAGTAAGCAGCAGCAGTCTGACTGAATAACAACACAAATAAAACCACACACATTTAATTTAAAATTATCTTAACATATCTAAAAAATGTCCCACGGTTATATCCCCTGTCAACAATTGCATTTGTGCATTCTGTATATATTCATCTCTAAGTATATACTGCATTCCTCTCTTTTTTGAAGTCTTTGTGGTAATTGACATAAATATGTTTTTTTGAACTGCCGAATTTTTATACAATTTTTTTAACAAGGCATATAAACTTAATTTTCTATTATTTTTATCGTTTATTTTAAAATGCCAGGCTTCAGCATAGTTGTTGGTTCTGTGTTTTTTACCGAACACGCACCATTGTTTGATGAAATCATCATTCTTCAGCCAATATTTTTTAAAATATCTTTGAAATTCTTCCATTTTCAATTCTTCTCTTATTTGGGATTCAATATATAACCACCCTTCTTTGATTCTTTCAAAAGGTAGTAATGGTAACGCTGCCGATAATGATATTACTCGTCTCTTCTCTCTGTTTGCAGTTAATTTTAACTGTCTGCCCTTTTTCCATATGGCTTTGGTGAAATGATAATAACATCCCCCTTTTTCAACAAATGGAAATACGGACCGCATAGCCTTAACGATGGCCTCTTCAAAATCGGCCATTATATAAGTAGGATTCCACCGTGGGATCGCACATTTGAGAAGATGAAACATTGTTTTATATGTTTCAGTCTTCTTGTCTGGCAGCAGGGCATATATTGTCGGAATTATGGCAGTTGACTGCATTGAACTTCCAACATCGCAATGGATTGTTACCAGTTGGGTAAATGGTTTTGGGCAAATTTTAAAAGTCCCATCTATAAAAAAAACATTACCCTCAGCCAACAAATCTTTCGCCCACTCACTCCCAAATATGATTATTCGTACACCATTATAATCATAATCAGCAATCACGAATTCCTGGTACATAGGCGGTACTTCTACCTCTTTCAAATTATCGAAAAACATTTTGCTTGTTCCTGCAGCTTTGTTTTTATGGTTATACATTGCTGATTTAATATTTCGAAATTGCGGAATTTTGGCTACCATATCTAGTCCATCGTCTTCAATCCCTGCGACGATGTTTTCAAATATTGCTGGAACCGGAAGGTCAGGGTTTGCAGCAATTTCTTTTTTACAGTTATTTAGACGTATGTCGACTTCGTTCTTCGCTACGTCTGGCAAACAAGACGATATATGAGGCACTTCTTTTAAAATAGTATTTCGATCCTAAAATAAAAAAATAAAGTTACTTACATAAGTATTAAAATAAGCAAGTATACCTACTATTGACATGTGCTTGGAAAACAATGGTGGCCAAACGGTTCAGGCGTACGACTTTCAATCCCCTTTTGATAGAGATAAGGTAACTCGATCAAAGTCCCCAATCCGCACTGGGCCAGCGTGAAGACTACAGCCATTACCTCTCATCTATGAGAGGAAGCCCGTGCCCAGCATTGGATGGGACGTTTATAGGATGATGATGATAGTGATTGATTTGTTGAATCAAGCGGAATAATAAAAAGATAAGGTGAAGTCGTAACCTTCTTCGTTAAAACTTACTTGAATTGTTACAGATCCGCCACATTTTGTATTTTTATTCTTAGCACACTTCCAATATTCTGCGTGTTTGTAATTTTTTTTACGATGATATTGGTAGCCATCGCAAAGCAATACCTCTCCACGGCCCCTTTGTAAGATTACTATTTCCCTAGGCATTTTAAAAGAACGCGTATAATGAAATACAAATTTCCTTTCTGTATAAATACGTATCTGATACGCATGACAATTATGACATTAATGATGTAAGTATTTGTCTGCTTTCAGAAAAGTAGGCACTTGTTTAGTATCGGCTAGCACTTTCTATGACAAGCAGCACTTGACTTGAGAAAGTAGGTACCTACATCTACATGAAACCTTTTTTATAATGATATGATTCAGTATTATTATTATCTATGTAACACTACTACACACTATATATTATATACAAATATATATAAGACATGGATAAGGATAGCTGCTGAAGCATGATAAATATCTAATAAATAATATAGGTAAATGCTTGGTCTAATAAAACAAGAGGACTGTCAATCGCCATACAAAAAACCGTACCCCGATATTTACAACATCATCTACCTATGTACCTATAAGAATTATTATTTGCAATAATTCAACTGTATAGTAAACCATAAATTACCCGCGCGAACGTCCCGTGGCCGGGTGCCTACTCGGTATATGGAATAGCGCGTCGATATTATTATTGCCGTCCCGCTCACGCCAGACGGCCTAACCGCACTCGCACTGCTCGCACGGCCGAGAAGTAGTTGCCTTGCGAGTGTGGTTTTGAAGTCAGTCCGTTTTGCACTCTGCTCGCGCGCTAATCCGTACTTAATCGAATAATTGAAATTTGTCCAGTATCCTAGTGATTTAGGGTATGAAACCCCTCTCATTCTTCTTTCATGTGTAACAACTGTATTATAACTTGTGGGTGAACCAATAGATCCTATAAAAACAGTGATTTCAAGACTTTTCTTTATAGGTACCTACCTATACCCCACCTCATAACTTCACTAGCCTAACACAACACAATGTGTGACTATGACTATCGTAGGTACTATGGCACAGTGTTTAACAATTACATCTATTTACAAACTAATTGTTGTCGTGCTATGTTTATTTTTTCAATTTTATAACCACGTTAACGTTTAGTTTTAAATCGCCACCTAGTTTTAATACTGACTATCCCCTTGCGGTCAGTGAACGATTCAAGGAATAGCGATTGACAGTTTTGTTTTTATTTATAGTGGGGCGGCTGTGTGGAAAAAAATCCATCTGTCCCTACCAGAAGACAAGCTAGTGGGGATATGTGGAAAAAAATCCATCTGTCCCTACCAGGGGGCAAGCTAGTGGGGATATGTGGAAAAAAATCCATCTGTCCCTACCAGGGGGCAAGCTAGTGGGGATATGTGGAAAAAAATCCATCTGTCCCTACCAGGGGGCAAGCTAGTAGGGATATATGGAAGATGTTCCGTCTATCCCTACTGGTTGAAAGCTAGTAGGGATAGGTGGATGAATAATTTCCATATATCCCTTCCGGTAGAGAAGAAAGGAACTAAAATCCACATTTCTCTACCAGGGGGGATTTGGCGGTAGGGATAGATGGAACAGGGGAAATAAATCTACTTTTCATTTTGGATTGCGCCGTATGATAAGCAGCGATACGACCTTTAAAGGTCAGCCCACTCTCTCATCTCTCTCTCTCTCTCTCTCTCTATGAGAGTAGGCCTGTGCCCAACAGTGGGTCATAACGTAGGTTGATGATGATCAGACATAGAAGTTTTAGTGGCACGAATAAAATTGTCCTAGGGACTTCCCAGCGGCAATTTATCGATAAATTGTACTTTCTTATGACAGTTATGATTATGTAATATAATATGCAACTTGCATACCTACCTATTAAACAGTAATAAAGTACTCGAAATAAATATTTGAAACAGTTATCGATAAATTTAACATCGGAAGGAAGTCCCTAGTTAATTGACGTTTTTACCACAAACACTTAATGTCTGATGATGTAGAATGAACATACCTTTCAGTTGCTTCACTTCCGGAGTGCACGGGCCTTTGTCCACCAAGCAATTAGTGTAAGATATCAGCAGCCTGTCATTCCCCAGGACCTCAGAGAGGTCTATATCGTCATGGGACGAATCGTACTTCTCGTCGGCTACTGCGAAGGCGACCAAACAAACTAGGAGAACAGTCTTCATCTTGTGTGATCCGATACTGTTGTTGTGATCTTCGATCCCGTATTTATATACGGAGTGAGATTGGTGAATCTATGAAAAACTCAACGATGTTGCTATCGGCGCTTGGGACGTTTTTAAAACACCTTCTAAGATGTGACTGTACTAATGTTTATAGAAGGGCGTAAACGCCGACTGTGAGTAGGTAAATTTTCCTGTAGGTTATATTGTTTGTTCTTGGAAAGCTTTATGGTCACGTTGTACTTCATAATTGTCAGTATTGTACGTAATTGCGCATATTAAATAGTTCGCTGTACTGATCTATTAGCTCGATATACGACGATTGGATTGTGCTGATAAGGTAAAATGACATATCTTAGAAAATAAGTTATCAATGGTATATCTTACTAACTATACAGCGCCGATGTGTTTTGTGTTTTTTTTTATTAGAAAAAATATGCCTGCAATATGCGATTTCAAGGAAAATTTAAAACGAGAAAATGTTCCTTTTGCTATCTTTGAAACGTAATAAGTTATCAAAACTAGTGAGATAATTACATGCCCCGTTTCATCATATGTTACTGCTGCTGACTGTACCTAATACTTATATTTTCTAATGTTAAATCCCCAAATTACATGTAGGTACAATTGTACCTACATGTGTGTGAGTTCGGTAACAGAGTTTCTCATTAAAGGTGTGACTACGTTCCACGTTATATTTTCTTAAAAAAAAAGTAATATTGAAAACTATGGATTCTGAGTTACCTCGTTTTGTTTTCTAGGCTAAAATTAGTAGCTTTGACCACAACGAGAGCGTCATAATTGTGTATTGACGCATTGCAAGATGATTACGATTATTATGTGATTAACTGGGTTCCGCACTGGAGCGTGGCATTTCCTTAGTTTACAAGTAATTTTTAACTTGCATTTTCCCTAGACAACAGCTGCGTTGTACCCGTTATTGTCTCAGAGGAACTCTTTACCGGAATATAAAGTATCTTATGTTTCAAGTTAGGGCTCTGTATACTTGCATGCCAAATTGCATCTCAATCCCTTTATTTGTTACCGCGTTATTAAGTAACAAACATCCATAATAATGTTAGTAGGATATCTAGATGACATTCTTATGGGAGTCTTCTTAACTGGTGTTCAGGCAATATAATTACATCGTCAATCGTGTCAATCAACTGGGCATGGTTTAAATGCCGCTCCATTTACGCGGGCAACTTCAATCGAAATTGCCATTCCTCACCGCGCTTTAAGCGACACCAGCGCAGTGGCAAGAAAGAAATACTTCAGTCTCGGTATGGCGCTGCGGCCGGAGGGGTAGGCCACCGCGATAACCCACAGAAATATTGTCTCCTCTGGACTACACTTGCAAATCAGTTAGGTCAACAAAGTACAAGATATCACCGCAAGCTCAACAGACTAGGTACACTTTTCACTGTGGTCTGTGCCCGTGCACGCCACTGTTTCACACACCCGTGGTGCTGCGGTTTTGCTGAGGCAGCCTACCGCCACGAAGTCCGATAGTTGTGACAGCTCCTAGAGCTAGCACCTGTTCAAGCATAAAAAAAGCGCCGCGGCCGGCTCCCAAAACTAACTGATTTTTTAAAAAGAAATTCGTCGCAATTTTTGAACGTATTCGATAGCCGCAGCGAAAAGCAATGCTGGCCCTGCATCAAGGACCATTAAATCAAGAGGACTGTCATTCTCCATACTTTGGATTGTAACCCGACCGCTAGGGGATTTCCGGGCAAAAACTAGATGGCGCTAAAAAACTAAACATTTAACGATGTTATAATTGAACAAAGAAACATAGTATAGTAACAATTAGTTCGTAAACAGCTAATAATAAATAAATTCTAACATTTAAATATTGTGTCACGTTTGCAAAGTTGAATAATTGTAAATAATATAATTCTTTTACCAAGCTTATACATAGATGGCGTTGTAAATTCGGGGAACAGTTATTTTGTATGGAGAATGACAGTCCTCTTGTTTGAATGGTCCTTGCCCGGCATGAAAGTATAATGCGCGCTCTTGCAGCGCAGGTAGCCCCGTCCTTTAAATCAAAACCCGGGTAAGCCCACGGGCACGAGTTTCAAGTTCTGATAGCGAGCTGAGAGACACGGAACGACACAAGGTACTGTTTGATTTCCACTGTTGACGATGTTTTGCGTTTGTCTCTGTAACCTACAGTTTATTAGATTAAATAACTATCGAAGGGTTGTACAGGGGTAGCGGGGACCAATATCTAAACATCCCATTAGCTCGATCGCACACTCTACATAAGGAAAGGCTAAACCGTTTCTACCAACGCTGTTCCGTACGCTCACTTTGAACGGTCAGCGAAAAGTCACTATTAGTCGATGCTAGCAAACCTGCTTGCAGCATTGTAAGCCCCTTGGTGAGGATTTTAGGTCAAGTCAGGTTCTAAAAAAATACATAATTCAAAAATAAAAAAAATGATAAGATGAGGGCAAGGCTTTTGTCAGGATATAAGCATATTGGAACGTTTATGAAGACTGGGCGACACTGACCTTATTGTTCATTGGCATAGTATAATTTAATAAGTAGGTAATAATATGGCAGTTTCCTGTAGCATATGACCTTACCTCATTAAATACTAAATAAAACATCCTCTAGATAGATTCGAGCGTAACTTTGACTATTTTCACGTGAAAAAATATTATGTAACAAAGTAGGCTTTGAAATTCGATATTCATGAATAAAACGAGCATTCAAAAAATAGACTCTTTAATAAACCAACAGCAAATACAGTAACTTGAATGATTTTTAGGGTTCCGTACGCCAAGGGTGCCAACGGAACCCTATATTACTAATTCTTAAAATCAGCAAGGATTTTGATTAAAAATAATGACTTAATTTTAATATCTAATAATAACCATGCTTTTCTTTTATTTAACAAAAAAGAAATACCTTTAAAATATAAAGAAACGTAAATATAACACAATAAGTGAGAAACTACTTTCGCTTTTAATTGTGAACTTATGAGCTTAGGTCCGCTTGACCTCAAGCGGTAATATGCCAAACGGCCACAGCTTATCCCCACACAAATAACACTCCTTTCTTTGGACAGTCGTGTAAAAAGGCTGAAATTTCAACGGAATTTCGTCGTCTGAATTCAATTTTTTTATTCCGAACGCATGGAATTGCATATCAATCGAACTGTTCTCCATCCATACACAGTCTGATTTATTCAGATTAGATATCAACATCATTGTTTTAAAAAAATATTTGGATAGTTTCAAAAGCAAAGCACTAGCAGAATTTGCATGTTACATACATAGATTTTATCGATGTTCACACTAATATTTTTCAATCTTTACAAGTCTTTCACTTGCATCAGCTTGGCTGAATGATTTTATCCCTTTTTGATCACTATTTGCTTCACTCTTACAATGTATTTTATTATTCATATTATAATCGTTTCCAATAAATTCAGAAGCACCGTCACAGTTCGTGTTCCTGTGATTCTGTACGATTTCTCTTTTAATTAAATCTGATGTCAATACAGCAAAATTCGGGGTATGATTGCAAATTGTAGGTTCGTTATCTAACTTCTCCGCCTTTATTAATTCCGAAGTGATTTTTACAGGATTTGTATTATTGTTATTCGCATTTTCCATTTTGACTTTCGGTTTATTGAAATTCTTCATTCGTATGAAATCTGGAGTCTTCGTGGGAGACCTGGGAGAGTACGCAACATTTCCATTTACATGTGCTTCCATTTTGGTTTCATATTTATGTGAATTCTCAGTTTTGAACAAATCTGGAGTTATAGTTGGAGAATACGGCTCATTATCATCATGCGTGTTACTAACACTTCTAGTAATATCATTAAAAATCTCATTTTCGATGAAATCAGGAGTAAATATGGGTGAATACGGTGCGATGATATCGTTGTATGTGTTGTGATGATCCATTATAGAATCATAATCTATGTTCTCCAGTTTGATTGATTCTAGAGTGTACGTAGGAGAATATGGCATATTATTATCATCATTACATGAGTAATTAGCACTTCCTTTCGTATTATAATCTAAATTATCTATTTTTATTGGATCTGGAGTCATTGTAGGAGAGTACGGGACATCGATATCAATTTCATAATCGTCTCCATTGGTAGATCTCTTTATTTTATCAATATTAGTGAACTCCAGGGAAGGAGCAGGTGAATACGCTTCGCTTGATAATGGATTGAGTATCATAGTTGTGTCAGAGTGTATGGTTTTATCAGTATCAATACTGAACGGGCTGGCAATGCCCTGGAATTTAGAGATAGGTGTACTGGTGCTAACGTGATGTCTCGGTGTATAGGAATGGTCGATTTTTCTCTCTCTCTGAAATGACAAAAATCACAGTCAAGAATAACTTTGGAAGCAAGGCGTAATTTGATGACTAGGTAAGTGTTTCGTTTCGTAATTGTAATTTGGGTCGGAGTATAGCAAAGGGGGGGCGATTTTGGGACTTAGAAAATTTTTCATCAATTTTTTTTTTTGCTGTTTTTTGCCTAAATTAGTGTGTTTGCGTGTAGACCATGCTAAAATAAGCATGTTTTGTTATTTAAACTTTTTTTCTCCGATCCATATTTACCGAGATATTGGGGTTCAAAAGTCAGTAATTTTGAAGGGCTCTGGGACTTAGAAAAATTTTGGAGTCGTGAAATTTATGTCAATATAACACCTCATTTTTGTTAATGAGTCCTATAAAACATGCTAAAGTAAGCATATTTTGTTTTCCGACCAATATTTACCGAGATATTGAGGTTCAAAGTTTCAAGGACTACATTTTTTGATAGGTGTGGTGTCATTATGACATGTTTTTTATGATGCTATCGTATAGAATTCGCTAAAATAAACATGCTTTATGGAAGAAACTTTTCTCTGAAATCAAAAATAACCGAGATATTCGGATAATGGATACGACTAGAAGTATAAGGCGGTAAGTGACTTTCCGTCTCCGGCGCTGCGGGAACAGCAGCCCTTCCGCCCTTGCATGACGACGCACGGTCACTTCGCTCGGCTCCGCAGCTTCGGCTTGTTGGTCGCCTTCGGCGACCAGCCTCAGCCGCTCGCCTCACTCGTTCCCGCGCTTCGTCATGGCGGGCGAGGGCTGCTCTCCCTCCGCGCCTCCGGCTCTACAAAAACACTCTAGGGTGCGCTGTGTCGGCACGCGTCCTAACCAGCGAGAGCCCTAGATTCGGACTTTCGCAGCCTAATATCAAACGGTTTATTTGACAAAGCATGCTTATTTTAGCGTAATCTACACGATTTAATCTAATTTAAGCCTAAAAACTCATTAAAAAAGACATTTTTTTATAATTTTGTTTTTTTTTTTACTTTTTTTTAATATATTTATTTATATTTTTTATGTTTATTTTGTTTTTAATTTTTACTTTTAAAACAAAAATGGTTTGTTTTAACACGTTTTATACGATAAACGATAAAAAATCTACTGATATGTTGACTTAAATTTCATACCACTGTTAATTTTTATAAGTCCTTGGGCGTCTGTAATTTGAACCACCTCTACCCCTATAATTATTGATCTGAGAAAGAAAGTTTATGTAACAAAACATGCTTATTTTAGCGTGTTTTATAGGACTCATTAACAAAAATGAGGTGTTATATTGACATAAATTTCACGACTCCGAAATTTTTCTAAGTCCCAGAACCCTTGAAAATTACTGACCTTTGAACTCCAATATCTCGGTAAATATTGGTCGGAAAACAAAAGTTTATATAACAAAATATGCTTACTTTAGCATGTTTTATAGGACTCATTAACAAAAATGAGGTGTTATATTGACATAAATTTCACGACTCCGAAATTTTTCTAAGTCCCAGAGCCCTTGAAAATTACTGACCTTTGAACCCCAATATCTTGGTAAATATTGGTCATAGAAAAAAGTTTATATAACAAAACATGCCTATTTTAGCGTAATCTACACGATTCAAGCCTAAAAACAGCATCTCAAAATCGGCCCCCCCTTTGCTATACCCCAACCGTAATTTGAATTTGAGGATAGTGTTTTATACTCTGTCATTTACTATTGTGATCTTTTTAATTTATTTTATAATAATTACTCTTGAAAATACTATTTGGCAAAATACCAACAATAATTATGAATAACAAATGTATGACAATTTTACAAACTATTTAATAACGACATGGCACGCTGCACAGTTTCTATACCAGTTGCACCTGGATTGCAGTCTGTTTCGGCCCATAGGTAGCCATAAACCTATGCCTACAACCTACAAGTACCTAAAAACTTACTCACAACCTTAAAAATAATTCATTGTAAACGCTGTTGGATTTATCAAATAAAAATAATAATCACACTAATAAAGCATAAAAATGTTTCTAAGGAACCCTGTTTCTAGTTAATCCTGACCTTTGCAATTTGTAATTCAATATCCATTATGTGTATTATTAATTATTGTTTGACGACGAACTGTGATAACACGTTCTCAGTGGAATAGAACAAGTTGAACCATTGCCTTATATACAAGGAGTTTCCCAAAGGGCGCGAGTAATAGTAGGTACCAACGCCCTGGCCCTAAAAATCAGTTAGTCTCATGTTTCTTTTTATACTTATTCGTGTCATAGTTTTTGTACTATTTGGCTACGCAACCGAAGTATAAGGAAACGCGGTTTTTTGACGCATACTAATACACTGCACTGTATTCACGTTTACAATACATTTCGCGGGAGCGAGCGAACGCGGCGACGGTGCGATTCCGACTGGAACATTGCTACGCATTCCTAAAAGTTTTCTTTTGTACTGCGTTCGTACACGGCGCGCACAAACGCAAGTGGCGCGATGTAACTTTGTCGGAAGAAATACTAGAGTCTGTGCGGAAAGAGAATAGGCGTGGCGAAAAACGGAACTAACCTAACCAGTATGGCCACAGAACAGAAAATACGGCACATACGGTACAAAGGGTGTGTAATGATCGATATAAAAATATTTAATATATTTTCTATCGATATATCAACATTTGATATAATTTCAAAGGGTATAATCACTCATTGTGTATAATAAACGTTTGGTATAATTTTAAAATATATACATTTATTTCGTATATTTAACGTTCGGTATAACGCTTATTTCTTATAACGATTATATGGTATAACGCTCATTTTATATACAAATCATAATATATAAGAATCAAGAGGTATAATAGGTATATAAATCTTTATTACCATTTATATATTTGAAATTGTAACGCCTGTGACCTAAACCTAACCTAACCTACTTTTTTATAGCAGTTCGTTTTTGTTGGGGGACGCAGTTCGAACCCTAACCTAACCTAATTGAACTTATGGTTTGAGTTTTTTTTAATGCGGGGGGCTTCGCCCCCCGAGCCCCCCTTTTTCTTCTGTGCCCTTATAATTTACTAACCTAACCTACTTTTTGATAGCAGTTCGTTTTTGTTGGGGGACGCAGTTCAAACCTAACCTAACCTACTTTTTGATAGCCATTCGGTTTGGTAGGGGGACGCAGTTCTAACCTAAGCTACTTTTTGATAGCAGTTCGTTTTGGTAGGGGGACGAAGTTCAAACCTAACCTAACCTACTTTTTGATACCCATCAAATATGTAGGGGGACGCAGTTCAAACCTAACCTAACCTACTTTTTGATAGCAGTTCGTTTTTGTTGGGGGACGCAGTTCGAACCCTAACCTAACCTAACCTAACCTAATTGAACTTATGGTTTGAGTTTTTTTTAATGCGGGGGGCTTCGCCCCCCGAGCCCCCCTTGTGGGGGGCTTCGCCCCCCCGTCCCCCCTTTTTCTTCTGTGCCCTTATAATTTACTAACCTAACCTACTTTTTGATAGCAGTTCGTTTTTGTTGGGGGACGCAGTTCAAACCTAACCTAACCTACTTTTTGATAGCCATTCGTTTTGGTAGGGGGACGCAGTTCTAACCTAACCTACTTTTTGATAGCAGTTCGTTTTTGTTGGGAGACGCAGTTCAAACCTAACCTAACCTACTTTTTGATACATTATATCAATAATGGTTATGCCAATTGTATTTTATATGAAAATAACGTTATACCATAAGTTCATTATAGGAAATAAGCATTATACTTAAAGAATGCTATATTAAATGTTATTCTATCAAATGATCATTATAAGAAATAATAATTATGTCATATGTAAATATATTAAGTGTTGTTATATGATTTAATAATTATATCAAATGAGCGTTATTGCGACTAATATTATACCAAAAATTTTTATAGCCATCGTTACGCACCCACGGTACAAAAGCATTACAGCGCCCCCCAAAATTAATCCTATTCTCTTTCCGCACAGACTCTACTGCTATTATACTGTGACGCAACTATTCCGATCGACTGTCAACCGCATACCGCACATTTCGCCGCCCCGATTGAAGTTGCGTTATACCTAAAACTGATTTTATGGCCAACACGCGTACCAGTCGCATCCTCGTCCAGGTCCTATATACGTCATTGAGTTGAGCGGAAAGATCTAGTTCTGTTCCCATTATCTCGTGAATAGGTTGAGAAAATCCCCGTCAAGTATTTATACATTTTTTGCAATAAAACTACTGAGACGAGACTGCATTAATAATAAGGTAGGTATTTTATGTAGATTCTTATAGGAATAATTTACTATGCAATATGTGACGTCCTACGTGAAAAGGTACCTTATGAGGGTTTCTAGTAACGGAGATATGAACGGTTTTGTGAAATCCTTCAAAATCATAATTTTTTTCTTTTATGCAAAATTGTAAAATATAGGAATAGACGTGTATTTGTAGCTTGGTTTCACTGCTGTACGTTATTTTTTTCTATATAAAAATTGGGTTCAAAGTTTAGTAGAAAAGGTACCTTATGGCGGATCACATACAAAAATGATAAAGCTGTTGATAAAATTCATTAATAAAATTTACTAGCAACTTTTGCTTATTTCTTTTTCATAACACGACGGTGGCAAACAAGCATGCGGCCTGCATAATGGTAAGCAAAAATTTTCGAAATGATCCTAGAAAGCTGAAAATTTGGAAGGAAAGGGCCACTGGGTGCCACAGATTCGGAATTGAAAAAAAAAATAAAAAAAATACATTTGTATGTCGTTTTTTTGAATTTTTAATTATTAAACATTTTTTTAAAACAGATAAAAAAGTGTTTTTGACGAATCGTATAACTTTTTGACCATTTTTAGAAAGACCTTGTCTTTTTAAAAAAATTGACAAAAATAAAAAAAAACACTGGCGAATGCCCATCATTATTGACCATTTTAGAAAAAGTTTTTTAATTTTTTTTTCAAAAAAACTTACAAAAATAGACTTTTTTTGCGGTTTTTATAATTTTTTACCACTTTGTCATGTTTCCCTTTCAACCTTTTTAGAAAAAGTCTTAAAAACATTTTTTTTAAACATAAAAACGTGTTTTTGGCGAATCGTGAAACTTTTTGACCATTTTAGAAAAACCTTGTTTTTTTCAAAAAAATTACAAAAATAAATAAACACTTTGGCGAATGCCTATCATTTTGACCATTTTAGAAAAAGGTTTTTATTCATTTTTTCGAAAAAATTACGAAAAAAGACATTTTTTGGCGGTTTCTATCATTTTAGACCACTTAAGAAAAAGAATCTTTTTAATTTAAAACACGCTAAAATCCACGACGAACACTTTTCACAACTATTCGAACGAAAAGGTAAGCAAATACTGCTCATGCCGGCCGGCTGAGACTCCGAGCGGCCAGCAAGACCGAGAGAGAACGATACGTAAAGTGTTGGTGAGAGTAGGACAGATGCGTGGCGGTACTGGCGGTGTAGCCAAAATAATACCACGGCACGGCGGTATGAAGGACAAAAACTGAGCAAGTTACGACAAGTATTACTAACATTTTTAAATTACACCGCCATAAAGTACCTTTTGTACTAAACTGTAGAAGCATATTATTCAGCCTTTAATTCGCCTATAACAAAAATAAAGATAGGCAAAGACGTGTCGTAACATATAATTTACTAAATGGAAATACATAATAAAAAAAACACAATTTTTACACAACATTGAATATCTCCGTTACTAGAAACCCTCATAAGGTACCTTTTCACGTAAGACGTCACATTTGAGAATTACTCTTAATTGGTCAAGATTTGAAGTAAATTTCTAATAACCTTTTTTCTTCAGTTTTCTGTCTTAATACAAGATTTGTCAATAAATAATGTAAATATCGTGCCATACTGTAATTATCAATAATTTTTGCTTATGGCCCGCCATAAGGTACCTTTTCTCAAATGTATGGGAATAATTTGTGATTTTTACGTAACTTCGATCGTTTATAAATAAAAAAATACGACTTGTAGAATAATAATGACACTTTTGAGATACTTGTGTAGACTGATTAAATATAATTTAGAACTCATTATACGAAAATTGTGAATATTATAGGAATGATGAAACATATAATAAAAATGACATTTTAATTAAAATAAAAATATTTCGTTAACAATGTGATTTTATTTCTACCCCAAAATGTGCAGTCTAATATCTCTAACTATATACAATGGTTCAGATTACAATATGTTAAAGAACAGGCCGATTTTTTTTTTTTTTTAATTTCGTTCTCATAAGCGACTTGCTCTAATCAAAGGCTGATTTTTCACGACCTGGAAGTCACATTAATAAAACCATTACTGATTTCCAAAGAAAATTACCTTGAGATACATAATCAATCATCATCTCCATAACTTCCAACGGGAACATACTTAAAATTAGTTTTAAACTTCTTTTGACGATTTCTCAAAAGTGCAATTTTAGCATGTGCAGGTTTGATGTTTTTTTAAAAAAAAAGTATGGGACTTAGGGTCGTGATTCTTTTTGTATTAGATAGCTTATTTAACACAGATTTAGGATCTGTGCTTAACTCAATACCAACCATAAGGTACCTTTTCCCGTGGAACGTCACATATAAAGATTCATTTTACATAACTACATATCATGTAGGTACCTGGGTAGGAATTAACGTTAATTTGCAATTTTTTTTTCGGGCAAAGCAATGTCCCTTACGGTAATTGATGCAACGATCACCGATATAGTTTTTTTAATGATAATGTGTATAAAAATGTTTATTTTATTGATGAATGTATAAAAACACCCAAAGGGCTAAAGAAATCGATAATCGGGTATTAAAAATTTACATTTTCTATACTTGCTCGTAGGTATGTATATATATATATATGTATAGTGACAAACATATTAATAGTTTTTCTGTCATTTCTTAAGGTGGTTCGAATGAACTGGTGTTCTATACAAACGCAAAAGGGGGTTAACGATCCGTGTTAACGACATACATTTTGTTTGAAATGTCTTTATTTCAGTGCTTGCAAATTTAATGTCGTTGGCATTGATCGTAATGTTTATGTTATATTAACTCCCTTTTGACATTAAGTTATTGTATATAGCATTAACCGCGGCTTCGCCTGCGTTATTCCCGTCATTAGACTAAGGGAATTCTTTATTGAGATATATGTAAAGTATCCTATGTTTCAATCCAGGACTTGGTCACAGATTAGAGAATATAAACAGATATATCAGCGTCGCGCGTTTCAATACAAAAAACAAGAATTCCCACGCTCGTGTCGAAGCCTATTGTTTTGACGCGAGCGTGGGAATTCCCACCGCCACAGCCACAGCACGGAAACTTCGCACAGTACATTACGTTCTCGCATAGTTTTCGCTAGCGGCGTTCGGCCGGCATCAACGGCGTTTGCGTCCCTACTGTCACGATAATTATATTGTGAAACGTGACGTTTTGGTTGCCGGCGACCGGTTCGGCTACGCCCACCGCGCGGGAGGTCAAAATCGAGTGAAGTGCACCTGACTTGGTCTACTTGCATACCAAATTTCAGCTCAATCCATTCAGTTGTTATATAGTAACAAACATCCAAACCTTCAAAGACCTTCACAAACTTTCACATTTATAATAAGAATTAGATTAGAAGGATTTATTAATGTACCTGCTTTGTCCGTTGTATGAGCGTGTCCAGCTCTTCAGAGTCGCTCGATAAGCTTCCATTGCTGATATCCTCGTACGATATGTTGTTGCATTCAAATATGTCGGTTAAGGCCACAGAGGATACTGGGGAGAGGCTTCCATCCTTGGCATTTTCCTTATTGAATCCCTGGAGTAATTGAAAATATTACATGTTACATTAAAAGTTATACATAAGGCATGCTGTGATAATAGTTTAACCTAGAAAAATGTTAATGATAATATAAGAATAAAATATATACGAATGTTACCTATAAAATTGCTGTGCCCTGACAGGGTTCTTGTTAAACTGTAATTACCTACTTTAAGAGCTTTATACTAACATGAGTGCAATAAAGGATTTTGATTTGATTTGAATATCCTATTTAAAAAAGAAGCCAATCATCATCATCATCATTTCAACCTTGAGATGTTCACTTTTGAACATTGGTCTCCTCCAAAGACTTCCACAACATGATCGCACGCTTTTCCACTCCACTCGACTTACGGTGACCCTAATCAGGTAGTCAGACCATCTTGTGAAAAAGAAGCATTTAAAACTTTGTGTTAAATAAAATAACTAAAATTTAATAACACCCATTTTTTAAGCTGGGTTGGTTATTTACATGATAACTACTATTAACACTGGGATATTTTTTTCACACCCTATTCAGAAAAAAGTATTTTGCTCCCTCATAAGAGGGATCAAAGTGATACTTTTCTGTTCAAGGACAACAGGGTATTTTTAGTTTGAACCTATTTAGAATATGCCATACCATAGACAGCTTTATTGGCATATTACACACAGAGGGCGGTATAATAAGGAATGGCCCAGATCACAGGTGTTTGCGGTCCGAGCCGCAGGCGAGGGCCATAAATATAATACGGAAGTGGTAAATTCGTCCCATGCGTAAAAAATAATAAACGATTTATAAAATAATAAGAGACCATAAATTTAACATTTCATTTTATTAAAAATGTGTGATGCTCTTTGACTAACTATATATTTCGTTATTTTGGTAGGTAGCGTTTGTATTTGAATTTTCCTCATAGTCGGTGTGAAAAGCAGTATGTGTCACAAGGTAGCAAAATTATTTTCACCACGGGCGTTAACACTTGAATCCCTCACTACGCTCCGCTTCGCTTCGTTCAGGATTCAATGTACGCCCTCGCCGTAAATACATAATTTTGTTCCCTTGTGACACAATCTACTATTACCACGTATGTTTGTTTCTATGAGTTCCCGATATTTCGGCACTGTTGCAAACACTTGTAAAAACAAACATACATGGTAAATAACCCGGTGTTAAGAGGAAACAGGAGGGCAGTTTTTCCATACAAACGTAGTCCCCTGTTTCCTCCCTGGTTAATGCCAGTAGAGCAATAATTTTTTGTCCAAAAATCTATGGCTACTATTGATATGTTCTTATGTTTTCCTTTTTACGATAAATTGATTCTCAAAAGAGATATTAACCTTCAATAACCTAAAAAAAATGCCAGATTTTCCGCTGTGTTCACACATCCAGAAAACAAATATGACTAGATTATTAAAAAAAAGGAAAACATAGGAACACGGCCAAAGCCTTTCTTTAATGTTTAATGAAACAATTAGTTAAATAGCATATAAGGTAAGTATAGTTTTGGGGAAGAAATCAGGTGACTACGAAACGTTGTTTTCATGAAATTTTAAAAGGTATTTTCGGTCCAAGCTGCAGTTGTCTCTATCGCGCTCTGCGGGAGAGAGGCGGGCAGTGCAGGACAGCGACACATTTTACAAATACCTAATTTTCAATTCTCTCGGTCTTACTGTTTCCTCTTAATAGTAGTTATTAATAACAACTCTAAAAAGTAAAAATTAATAATGTACCTACCTATCTTTATAAGATAAGTTATAATATTTTGCTGTTCTTTTGGGGGACCTATTACATGCAATACTAAAACAAAGGGCTTATGCTGATAATTTTGAGCATGTTATTCTATGAAGCTACTTCCGCTGGTGACTGTACAGTCACCTATAATATAAACTCATCTGGAACAAAGTGGTTAAAAATATCCGACATACATTATACTAGTGTAGTGAGAATTGGCACAGTCAAGGGCATCAATATGTATATGTCGCAGCCAACTGGTTTAGTTAGCCATTTGGTTAACTGATTAGCATTTTAACTAAACTATGACCCGCCTGCAGGTCGACGAAGCTCCGCCCGCGCGGGGCTTCTATTTCTGCTCTGAGGGACACAAGTTGACTAACAAACCTAACCTAAAATAAGGAGTGTGTTTAATGAAAAGGCTAGGCAGCTAACCAAATGGCTAAGTAAACCAGTTGGCGGCTACATATACACCACAAAGTTTTAAAAATGTATACAGGTCTTATTATTATGACAATAAGGTTGATGTGTACATATTTTGGAATTTTGTGTGGATATTTCTCTTTACCCTTGACTGGATCAATATTTTTTATGAGGTAGCAAACTGTAAAACTTACTTTGCTCGCGGTTGACCTGCAGCAGCCTCTAGAAATACCATTTTTATCATGAAAACATGTTTTCCGCAAACATATTGGCAGAATCCGATGGTAGTAAGCCTCCTTCTTACATTCATTTCTCCCAAATCTCACAATTGAGTCCGATCTCTTTTTGAATATTGTATTTATCGTATTTATATTAATTACACATTTGAATTTTGTCTTTTTCACTTGCAATTTTTGGGTAATCAAAAGAGTCTCCATGTTGTTGTTATGGTTTACACACCGTTTGACTTTTCGTTTGTGTTTTTTTGTCTTTGGTTTTTTGGGTGTGTCCGGACTTGAAGGTACTATGATTGTCTCTGGTATTTCTTCACAGATCATGACGTCGGAATCATATTCAAGGTTTTTGTCTTGTTCCATTTTTTGGTGTTATTTAACGTTGAAAATACTGTAATGAAATAGGCAAGGGTCCAAGTCAAATTACATGAGATAACATGTTGTAATAATAAACACATTTAAACATGCAACATTTTTGTAAATTTCTTATATAACCACAGATATTTTCTTCAATGACACCTCAAAGTATCTATTTTAAATAAAAAAATAAAGTAAAAGAAACCTACTTTCCTTCTGAGCAAGCTACTGCAAATATTATTTATGCAAATGTAATTTCACAGAAACTAAAATAAAAGCTTATTTGAACAATTTTCAAATTCTTATTAGAAAATTTCAAGCAAATGTTCAACTTTTGTAAGTAAAGTACACAGGTGCTCAATACTTTTGGCCGAGGCTGTATTGACTTGCAATTACGTTGTATGCCCATAAATACATATCACACTGTGGAAGAGAGGACAATAGACAGATCTCTCTCCAGGCGGGTGTTGTGCCTGTGGACCAAAGTCTGAAGGAAGTTGGTTGGAAGTGGTATATGTAGTGTTAGCGCTATAAACACTTTGATAGTATGATGCAGAACTGTATGGGAACTGTGCCGTTTGTATGGGCGTTGATGTAAGCGCTATCTGTTGTGGAATTGCTGTAACTGTCTTCTTCTTCCAACGAGTGTCGCTAGGTGGCAGTGTCGCCACAACACTGACAAAGTTTGAGAATGATTAGAGGTTTGAATGTTTGTTACTAAATAATGCAGTAACAATTTAATGCATTGAGCTAAAATTTGCATACACAAATATAAGTCAAGTACGGGATTGAAACATATGATACTTAAAATCCCGGTAAAGAGTTTTCTTGGGATAATAAAACGGGACCAATGCAGGCGAAGCTGCGGGTAAATGCTAGTACTGTGTCAATCTAATAACAAGCCAAGAATGTATGGATAACTCGCTTATGCCTGTAACTTTGTCTGCTGGTAGAATTAATGTTTTATGTGCTTTACTTGAGAAATGTTTCTCACTACAAACTTCGACTCCCTTCTTCACCCCCTTGAGTGTTGATTTCCGGGTTAAAAAATCAGCGATTTAAGCATGAAAAGTAACAGACAGACAGTTATAACATTAAGTTCAGATGGATCTAAACAAAAAATGTTGGTATGTAATGTAATGGATCACTTAATGTGAAATGTGAAGCCATATTTAGTTTATAATTTTAATCCTTTCTAAAACTAGTGTTGACAAGTTACCGAAATTGACTTTCATGCACAGATTTTAAAAACTTACTTTTGTTTAACTATTTTCAGAGAATTAATTAAATAGGCCCTTGGTTGAAATCACGATTCACAAGTAGCAGTAGTAGCAATTTACACACTATCCTTTATTTTTTCTTTTTTATGTACATACAGCTAGTTTGTTTTTTGCTGCGAATGTTTCATTCTTCTCTTCGAATATTCATTGGCAATATTACCGTTCCACCAAAACTGACATGTATTCATAATAAACCGGAGATTATGTTATTTAACTGCACATGATTAATGAATAAATGTTTAATCTTATTCGGAAAAATGCGCGCCGATTCGCCAAACAGAGTTTTCAAAGTTTTCGTCTGACAACAGTCAGCATCTGACAGTGACATTGGATTTTTTTTTTAAGAAATATGGTACCTATAGATTCTCTTGTTTTGGGCTAAAACTAAATAAAAACTTATTTCAAATACCTACTTCATTTTAAATACACGGAAGTTTGATGTAGGTAGGATTAATCGAGTTTCGATATAGAGAGTAATTTCAATGGATTGCGCTTTATTTTGTTGACTTAGCTTTCTTTGAAACTGTAATGTAATCGCTAATGGTTACTCGCGATGAAAATATTCAAATATAGTTTCATCGCGAAATTTACAAAAATAATTACAAATGTGTACCTGTAAACGTTTTAACACTGTTACTGAAAAATAAAAACATACTTACCTATTTCTCACGAAATGTGATTTGATTGAATTTTTGGAAGCGCAGATAAGTACTTATTCCAATCTGCTCTTCCAAAAATTCAATCTTCGAGCAAAATTTTTAATTAAGTAGGTACTCATTTAAAAATTTTGCTCTGGTTATAACCACGATTAACACAAGTAGGTACTTAGGTAGTAAAGTAAACAAGATTACCTCACTGATGCTCCTTTTCACAACTGTCTGGTCACAACAAATGAAGAATATCGGCCTACCCTTGTTCTATTTTGTGTCGCTTATCTGTGAAAATCTGTGAAGATCACGGAATTTGACTAGTATAGGGTTATACTAGTCAAATTCCGTGATCTTCACAGATTAATGTTTAACATAAGGAGTTTTTTTTAATTCGACTCGCACTTCACGTTCAAGCACTATCCCTACTTCGCGCCGTCCACTTGAATGCAAGTTTTTTGCCTACTCTAGTTTGTATATTTGTGCTGCCATCGCCATATTCGCCATCACTCCAATGTTTTTTTAATAAAAGAGCGGGAGGGACAGCACCATACGAACTAGGGAATAGCTCCGTAGTTCGCACATCTGGTTGATTGACGGCTTTACCTGAAGAAAGAGGGTTATTCAATTGTTGCGTTTTACTATGGTTTAAAATAACACCAGTTAAATGGTTTTTGAACATTTGTTTCTAAAATTCCGCTACACGATTAGACATTATTAAAATAAAACTAGCTTAGGTACCTACATTACGACACCACAGTGTTCCTTACAGCATTCATGGTCGCGGGGTAGACAGCTAGGGCTAGGGAATCCCATAAAAAAATCCGTTTACGAATACATTTTGTTGTTATTTCATATTATGATAATTGATTCTATTTCGACTTTCTTGGCAAAATCAAATACTTTTTCCGCGTCAGGCACAGACAACTATCTAGACTGACCCTCTTTTTTTACTTCTAGTATGGAGGAGGAGAACAAATATGTTGTCGTTCAATAGAAAGCCGATTGTAGATATTAGTCTCTTTATAATAATAAATACGAATTTCTTTTATTTTTTAGCCAAAACCAGTGCAATCAACACAAGCCAAGCAGCCTTCGCCAGCAGCAAACGACGCGGCCAAGTTGAGCGACGACGTCGCCAAGCAGGGCGACCTAGTACGCTCTCTGAAGGCTGCCAAGGCTGAGAAGATCAAGGTCGACGCGGCCGTCAAGACTCTGCTTGACCTTAAGGCCAAGTATAAGGCCGCTACTGGACAGGTTCGTAGAATTAACCTCTTAAACTCAGTTTGATTTGTGGTTAGATTAGGTTTAAGTGTGATTAGATCCTAAGTAGGTACTTTAATTTGGTATGTCTGAGAAAAAATACTTAGTCCTGTTTGATTACGTTTTTTATCTGCCCTACATTATCTCCTACACATTTTTGTTTTGACGAAATCATTTCGTAAATGTTAGTGCACCATTTCCTTGTGCAACAACAAACATAAAAACTGTCGAAATTTTGCCTCTATTGATACTGGAACTGGAATTTAGCTGCTTATTTACCGACTAGAAAAAGTATTCGCGCTGGTTCGATTCACTATGGAGCTAAGACAGCAGCCGGCAAAATTACTAGTGTAGAGGTTTCCCGTCTTAGGCACAAGACAATATAATTTTTTATTGAATATGAAATAGGAATGGAAGCCGGGTCCGGCTCCTGCTGCTACACCCGCCCCAGCCGCGTCGGGCGACTCTGCCAAGTTGAGCGATGAAGTCGCCAAGCAGGGTGAATTAGTACGCTCGCTCAAGGCTGCCAAGGCCGCGAAGGCCAAGGTCGACGAAGCTGTCAAGACCCTGCTTGACCTTAAGGCCAAATACAAGGCCGCTACTGGGCAGGTAGGTTTAAGTCCTACTTTAATTTGATTTGTTTTATTTTATTATCTTACTAGCGACCCGCCCCGGCTTCGCACGGTGTTTCTCTATTATATTATGCATGTATTATACATATAAACCTTCCTCTTCAATCACTCTATCTATTAAAAAAAACCGCATCAAAATCCGTTGCGTAGTTTTAAAGATTTAAGCATACATAGGGACATAGGGACAGAGAAAGCGACTTTGTTTTATACTATGTAGATGTGATAGTGATATCGTCATTACCATAGATTTTTTGTTTTAGTGAGATCATTTCGTATGTATTAGTGTAGCATTTTCTTATGGTAGGCAAAATAACTGGTAGTGGTAGTCACAAATAACTACATTGCTACTTGGTAGGTATATATTTACTTGCCATAAATCAGGAATGGAAGCCGGGAGTTGCCTCTGCTGCGACGCCTGCCCCCGCGGCGTCTGGCGACGCGGTCAAGTTGAGCGACGACGTTGCCAAGCAAGGTGACCTGGTGCGTTCCCTGAAGACCGCCAAAGCCGAGAAAGCCAAGGTCGATGAAGCTGTCAAGACTCTGCTTGAACTCAAGGCCAAGTACAAAGCTGCTACTGGACAGGTTGGTAGAATTCACCTCTTAAATTCGGTTTGATTTGTGATTAGATTTTTATTTATTAAAGCAGTTCTTGATTTTCTAATGTGGTCATGCGTGGTATTGCGCGGTTCGGTTGAACTTAATAAACTATTATGCCACACCTGGCCATATAGAGCTTTTACCGCACGCTACGCGTACTGAAAAAGCAGCTTTCTGGCCAAGTGTAGACATAAAATTAGGTACACCACACGGGAGGTAATAAAGAAAGCCATCGATCGCATATTTATGTCCCTCGCTTGCAGCTCGGGCCGCAAAGTTCTGCGATCTCGGCCTTTCTTTTTTTTTACCACCCTAGTTGTGTAATTTACTATTTCTTCATGACCTGTAGATTGCGTGTTGTATCGTTCAGGTCTTTTTTCCGTTTTATTTTCACTAGCTGCTGATTCTGTAGCCATTTTGTGGTTTATTAAAATGTTTATATATGTTTCAAATTTAATAGGAATGGAAGCCAGGTGCGGTCCCCGCTCCGGCTGCCGCGACGCCGTCTGGTGACGCCGCCAAGTTGAGCGACGACGTCGCCAAGCAGGGAGATTTAGTGCGCTCTCTGAAGGCTGCCAAGGCTGAGAAGGCCAAGGTCGATCAAGCTGTCAAGACTTTGCTGGACCTTAAGGCCAAGTACAAGGCTGCTACTGGACAGGTGGGATTAAATTACTTGCCGCCTGCGCTTGTCTACAAGGCGACTTTTTACAATGAGCAGGACTGACTCACTCCGCGATTCGGTTGCGCGATAAATCTGGCCTTGGAAGTTAGGTACGCGTTCGTTATGCGATAGAGAGAGACGGTTGGATGCGGGTCAACTCCGTCCGCTCATCCGACACGAATGGTAGTTTTGTTAGCGAGAGAGGCGTAGGTACGTAGTAGGTACTAATTCTTATTCTGTGCTATGAGCTTCCTTAGTAAACTTCGCGTTTTAGATTGACGGAAGGATGGCTCAGCGGCCTAGGGGATATTGGCAACTGACAGGAGATCGCCACTCTTCTCTATCGTTTGCCATCTCACTCTTGTCGGGTTTATATTGTCTGCCATCTCGCTCTAGGCGAGTGGGTGCGGTAATTCATGAGCCTATAGCATTTGCTACAGCATCTGCCGAATGCGGCACATGCGTTCTCAAACATGTTTGATCAAATCCGTTCCTGCTTATCGCAGAATGTCATCAGCCCGAAATTTAGGTGGTCGTCCTAATGGTCTCCATTCAAACTGTCTTCGTGTCCACCATTCATTGTCCATTCATATGATACGTGTCATCCACTAATATCCACTTGCGTTTAGATATGATAGAAAAACAGATCACATCTTCGTTTTTAGGGTACGAAGAAGTCATCTAAAAATCCTGACCTTCAGATTTACTCCCCGCAAGAATTTCATTAAATATGATTTGAAACAAAAGGCGTTATTTTATTGTGAGTTGTTACGTCACATGACCCAATGCGGCAACTGTGTAAACACAGTCATGGTGCGTTACCTTTAATCGGGCGCTCAGTCTCTGCTCGTATCTGGAGTCTGATCGGTCTATAAGTTTCAGTGAAACTAGAAGGTTAGTTTTCACACCTTACGCCTTTTTACCTTACCCCTTACCTTTTTACCTTTACCTTTTTATTCACGCCTTTTCAAACGGTACTCTCTTCTCACGCAGTGGTCATTTTCCGACGCGCGGGGTCAGATCTGTAGGTAAAGGCCTTTTAACAAAATAAATTAATTGAATAAATGAACTACCGATTCTCTTTAGCTGTCTTAAGCAGCAAACAAGTTAGCCCCTTCAAGATGCACTGCTTTTGCCGAAAACCAGTGTTTTCTTGTGAATAAAGTAACTTTAGATCCAAGTTTAAGTGTATGCGGGCTAGTTTTCCGCAACTAGACAAAAAATATCATGTTGAGGGTAGAAACGTGTTGACTATTTAGAACAGCTGAGGAGAATTGGACTGTGCCTACGTATACAGTCGTAGATTAAATAATATATGTGGAAGTTAGTCTATGCAGTTTTTCACTATGATTGTTATAATAATCACTGCCGCATTTTGATGACATATGTGTGACTAACGATTGGTTTATTGTACGTGCCGATTTTGCACACAGTTCTACTTAATGACAGTTCAGTCTGATTAATTAATGAGGCCATAGTAACTTTGCTTCTGATTCTTCTGAATAATCTGAATACAGTAGCGCCAAGGAAGCCAGAGCAACGCGGAATTCGTAGGGAGTAGTCAAATAACTTGACCACACACAAACAAAGTAGCAAAGTGTGACACCACTGACAGACTATTTTGTATCGGAAAAATATGCTACGGTGACTCTCTTCCGTGTTGCTCTAAGAGTAGGGCAGATATTCGAGCGTATTAGCCGATTAATTAAATTTCATTACCTACAGAGATCGGAATTTTCTTGACAAAACAATCGCAATCAAAATAGTTTTAGAGGCATTTTTTATCGATATCGATAGCTGGTTAATAGTAGAATGAAACGGTCCACAAAATAAAAAAATAATTGAATACAAATTTTTGCATAGGAGTATATTGGAGCATAGAAATAATAACAACTTTCGACGAAATCAGACTCTGCCTTAATTCTGTCCGTAAATTTCCAGAAATTTGGACCAGAGGCGGTCGGAATAGAAAGTTTAGCTTCAATTTTCCAACAGATGTATATTTTCACAGGACTGGAAGCCCGGAGCGTCGGCCCCCGCCCCAGTCAAGACAGAAGCCCCAGCGTCGGGCTCCGAAGTAGCCAAGGTGTTGCAGCAGATAGCCACGCAGGGAGACAAGATACGCAAACTCAAAGCTGACAAGGCTGAGAAGAGCGTCATAGATACTGAGGTAAGGAAATAAAGAAAGTGTAACATAGAGTCTTTCTCCGGTCTGGCGACAAGTGAGATGTTAGTCGACAATCGTCATCAGCCTATATACGTCCCACTCCCACTGCTGGACGGCTCTCATAGACGAGAGTGAATGGGCTGTAGTCCTCACGCTAGCTCACTGTGGACTGGGGACTTCACATACATCATTGAACTTCGTGTATACAAGTTTTCTTACGATGTTTTTCCTTCACCGAAAAGCTAATCAAAAACTCACTATTACGAGCCAGGATTCAAATCCACGACCTATTTAGTAATTTTTAATAATTTTAGGGTTCCGTATTTCTTGCGTGCGCGCCGTGAACGAACGCACTAGAAGCAAAGTTTTACGAATGTATAAGAATCCAGTACGGATCGCACTGTTTGCGCCTCATACTTGAATACGTATCGCACGCCCCTAGATAATCGAAGTTTGACTACTTGTCGGTCTTCATACTTTGACATTACGATGTTTGTCGCTTATAAGCCATAGGATAAATATACAGCAGGCACCCCCAACCATCATTTCACCCCGAAGACGTTCACTGCTGAACATACGTCTCCCTGAAAGACAAAGAATCCCAACGAATTCCTCTCTTCTTACTTCCCTCGACGTTCGGGGATCTTAAACAGATCATCATGTCGGGGATCGATCCACTCGGTGTCTTCCGGTTCGTGATTTCCATTCGAGAATCTTTCCACCCCATCGGCCAAGATACCGGTCAAAATCCAGTGAGAGTACTGATTACAGGTCGATTCACAAGAGCTGGCACGAATGGATTGTACGAGTGGATGTTTTTGTGTGCATCACAAAATGATTAAATACAAATGATTCAATAAGCGATAATCGTGTTTGTACACTATCTCGTCTCATAACTTCGTAACCCAGTCTGCATTGTGTATTTTATGAACAACAAATCGCAACCTTGTTTTCACACTGACGTACCGTAAAACGCAGAAATTGCATCGAAATATCTAAATTAAGTACGATTTTCGCCATGATTTCGTAGATTACGGCGTCAGTGCGAAAACAGGGGATAAATTAAATAAAGATCCCATAGCGAACCGACAAATTTACCTTTCTGCTATATCTTTTATGTCTACACCTGGCCATAAAGTGGCTTTTTCCACACGCTGCGCATACGGAACAAGCCGCTTTCTGGTCAAGTGTAGACATAAAATGATGTACACAACACGGGAGGTAATAAAGAAAGCCCTCGATCGCATATTTACGTCCCTCGCTTGCAGTTCGGGCCGCAAACTTCTGCGGCCTTTCTATGTATTACCTTACCACCCCCTAGTTGTGTAATATACTATTACCTGCTTAGTCGTAATAATGTGCAGATTAATTATATGTAGGTATTTTTATTTTTTTCTTGAATAATGAAGAAGTGTGTTATGTACTTGTTTACAAAATATTTGGATCCTGCCGTATAAGAACGTCACTCAACAGTGACAAATGACATTACTTTCGTTCAATCCATTCGTGCCAGCTCTTGTTATCCGACCTGTACGTTGGCTCAGCGACCCAAAAAGGATCTTGACATTCGAGAAGAGATCGCCAGTCTTCCCTATTCTATGCTCACTCACTCCAGCGATATCTGGGGCGACCAACCGGACATTTTCAACTTGATCGCACCATAGACGCTTATCGCGCGATTGTCTCCCATGCTCTTCAAGTTACCAGTTATTAAACATCCCATTTATTAATATTTCAACGTTAATCTTGTTTTTAATTAAATTCTGTAGGTGAAAAACCTCCTGAACCTGAAGGAACAGTACAAGTCCATAACTGGCACCGCCTGGACTCCCAACGCCGTTGCTCCTGCCACCGTACAACCAAAAACTGAGGTAAATTACTGGACACCATACCATTTTAGTATTTACCAACCTCGATCGTGTAATACTAGTACCTACTCGTACAAACGAAGCAACTGTTAACTGACCACCCATAGACTTTAACACGTTGCAATAAAGTTGGCAATGTTACAAATGTAAAGTTAACAGTGTGTTCGATTGTATCTATCGGAAGGTCTCATTGAGGAAAACCTCATTCATATAAAAAACAGTAGGAAAAAAATATTTTTCGAATAACTAAAAAAATAACCAAGATATAACGCAACAAAGATTTATCTCTATCTCTTTCTCGCAAAACAGAATATAGTATGGAGATTGTACGGTGGCCGTGTACTATGACGTCATAGTCCATATCGGATCTCTCTCTCTCTAATCGCTGTCTGATTAGTGCCTTAAAATGTTTATATCTTCCGTATTTCTCGGTCGATTTCAATTTTATTTTGAGTGTATGTATGTCATCTTTTTTACGGTATTTTCAAATTTTGTTAAGAAATCTGTTAAAAAAAATTCATGCATATTCCCTATTACACGATATATGTTTCTGCCTCTATTATAGAAGAATATATGATATTTGGGGTTTTACACACGCCAGGCTAGTCCCAACTCTCAAAGCATATGAGTAAAGCGGAACAGAGTTTAATCTGCTAAAGACCGTCGCGCGGTCCATTAGAGAATCTTTCTGCCGAGTTAAAACTGGTTCCTCGCGTAGGGGAGACCGGGTATGGTTGTCTCACGGGTTGGTTGTCACAGCAGCCATTAAATAATACGAAACGAAGGAATAATTGCATCGCTCGGTGTTAAAAGACCGCAAGAGCTTCACCTCCTTCCCTACTTCACCAATCGATGCACTTATTCCTTCGTTTCGTGTTATTTAATGGCTGCTGTGACAACCAACCCGTGAGACAACCATACCCGGTCTCCCCTACGCGGCGAGTAGCCAGAGGACAAATTTTGAACTCTGTTCCATTTATATTGAATTAAAAACGGATCACTCTCGTTGTACAGAAGACGCATCCACTCGACATGTTGTATGTTGTAGTCGCCGGGCAGCGTTCGTGAATACTAGGTACTCTTGATTGAGGGTCAATTGCAGAAAAAATGTACCTATTACTTTTTTTGTCTGATCATGGTGTGTCTTATACCATTTTACACAGAATCGAGAGCACTTTTCATTTTAAAATAAAAAAAAAGTAATGCAATATGTCCCAACTTTTCCAATGAAAAGTGCTCGTGATTCTGAGTAAAATGGTATAAGACACACCATGATCAAACAAAAAAAGTAAAAGGTACATTTTTTTCTGCAATTGTCCCTTAAGGGAATGCCGAATGCTCCCGAAACATAGACAGTGGATGTCTCGTTTTTTGTACAACGTGAGTGATCCGTTTTTAATTCCATATGTTTGAGTCTCACGGCAGCTTTTTGTTCCATTTCTTTACTCATAGGCCTAAACTTAGCAACTGGTGTCCTGCGGGTATATATTTCACAGGCGATTCTTTCAAGTTTATGCCTAAGCACTTTCATATTCTTCGCACGAGTGATAGGTTATAGGTTAACGCGAGCTAATTTTTTCGTAACTCGACAGATATGTGTCTATTTTGACTGATATACATACACTGTGTTTTGCTTTGTAGCCGAAAGCAGCAGCGATGAACGGAGACGAGAAAGCCACCGCGTTGGCGGCCGAAGTCGCGAAGCAAGGCGATGTCGTGCGAGATTTCAAGGCCAAGAAGGCTGACAAGGTAAATACTCTAACCTAGCCTACCTGTACCTATATTTGAACACGCTCGAAATAGTACATTACACAACTAGAGTGGTAATACAAAGAAAAGCCGAGATCGCAGTTGTTGCAGCCCGAGCTGCAAGCGAGGGACGTAAACATGCTATCAAGGGCTTTCTTTATTACCTCCCGTGTTGTGTACAGCATTTTATGTCTACACTTGGCCAGAAAGCGGCTTTTTCCGCTGCGCGTACGGAAAAAGCCACTTGATGGCCAGGTGTGGCATAAAAGACACTGTCTACCCTCTAATTTCTTCCATACACAGGGTAGGAGGTTAAAAATGTGTAGGCTAGGCAATATCTTAACGCACCACCTAGGTACCCTACTAATTTCTACCTTCCTACCCTTAATTGATTGATTTAATTGATTTTTCATCACACTTGCTCGTAAAGGGTGTTATAACACGCGGGCTTATAGACCAGCTCGAGCCGTTTTACCTCCCGTGGGTTATAAAAATCTATAACTCCCACGGGAAGAAAAACTGTATGAAAATCTATAACTCCCGAGGGAGTTATGAGTTTAGTTTTAAAATATAGAACCTACCCGTACGTCATTTCAGACTAAGGAGGTTTCAAATCAGCCAAGGCTTATTTCACGTCTTCAAAACTTGGCTACAAAACCAATTTTAGTGTATACAAAAATTATATGGTATATTTAACTATTATTTCAGTATTTTTTGCAATTATTTTGATGCAATTAAAATAATTTAGTTTAAAATTTTATTTTGAAAATCGGTACAATCTGGCGGTACTGCCTGTCAAGTTTGAAAACTAAACGCAGTTCTTAGCATTATCTGTGGAAGACTATATGAAAAAGTTGACAATAAATAATTTTATTTTTGTCTTATTCTATTTTCCTCGCAAATGTGATGAAAAACATTGTGTGTACCACGGGCAGTAAGGGGATTACAAACTCGAGTCATTAAAAGCCCTCCGCCTACGGCGTCGGGCTTCTAATAGACTCTCGTTAGTAAATCCCTTCTTACTACCCTCGGTGCACAATGTACTATTATCTAGGCAGTTTTGAAAGCATAATTTGATGGTTAGAGAACTAATTTATTTTTATTGTTGTCGAATATATCTTTCTGCTATTTCCAGGCCACGATAGACGCAGAGGTTAAGAAGCTTCTAGAACTAAAGGCCAAGTACCAGGCGGAGACCGGGACCGCATACGTCGCGCCCGCGGCGCCGCGCGAGTCCAAACCTAAGCAGGAGAAGAAGGATAAACCTAAAGAGAAGAAAGAGAAGCCTAAAGAACAGGTGAAGTACGATAAGGATTTTATGCCACACCTGGCCATAAAGTGGTTTTTTCCGCACGCTGCGCGTACGGAAAAAGCCGCTTTCTAGCCAAGTGTAGACATAAAATGATTTACACAACACGGGAGGTAATAAAGAAAGCCCTCGATCGCATATTTACGTCCCTCGCTTGCAGCTCGGGCCGCAAACTTCTGCGATCTCGGCCTTTCTTTGTATAATTTTTTTAGTTGCTAGTTCCTAGTTGTGTAATGTACTATTTTTTGAAGCCTGACATTGACTACGAGTCCTATTTATTGACTCTTGGGTAGGAATCGAACCAGCTTACTTACCTACAAGTAGGTTGCTAGCACCGGCCACCAAAAAGTACGATAAGGATTGTTAGCGCAGTTTTTAGTGTAGGCAGAGATCGGCGAGCATTCTCCGTATTATTGTCACGCCTTCTAGTTTTGTTATTGTTCTCACTACAGTCTGTTCCGTATAGGAATAGACAGAAGAAAAAAAGGTTCTTTATAGTGCCGGTTTTAGGTTGGCATTCAATAAATTACATTTCTAAAGTAGTTGGTCATAAATTTAATATTGATGATGTCCATACTTTTCGGTTGGCTGAAAATGAAAAAGTATCCTTATAAAATACCCAAAGAGCCAGAGATAAGCAACATTCAAGATATGAGACAGTTGTGTTCGATGATCAGGGCTGTCATTATCAAATAGTTATGTTGCATTTGTATGTTGTTTTAATTGTATACTGTTACAGTTATTGTTTGCTATTCCTAAGTACCTAATTGGTGAATAGTTATTTGTAACGTTCAATTCAATATAAGTGATTCCGTGGGGGAGTGGAAGAGGCGTTTGCTCTAGCGTGCGTATGTATAATCACTCGACCATCGCGAAGAAAAAGTGAAAGATTATTTTATGGTTTAAAAACTGTCTTACAATTTTACGTTAAATAAATATTATTACAAGTATTGCAACTTTACAGAAAATGTTTAGAATCCCTGCTTCTGTGTCCTTCTAGAGTCTATTGTTATCCGGTACGAACTATAGTAATATAATATACAATTTCCAGTCCCCGAAGCCCGCTAAGGAGGAATCATCGTCCGGCGCGAAGAAAGTGACTCGGCTGGGGCTCGAAGCCAGCAAGGATACCGACCTGTCCGAGTGGTACTCGCAAGTTATCACCAAATGTAAGATATGCCACACCTGGCCATAAAGTGACTTTTACCGCACGCTACGCGTACGGGAAAAGCCGCTTTCTGCCCAAGTGTAGACATAAAATTATGTACACAACACGGGAGGAAATAAAGAAAGCCCTCGATCTCATATTTACGTCCCTCGCTTGCAGCTCGGGCCGCAAACATCTGCGATCTCGGCCTTTCTTTATTTTACCACCCTAGTTGTGTAATGTACTATATGTACTTGGAAACACATTTTGTAATTGAATTGAAAATTAAGAATTAAAATTCGCTTATTGCGGTGTCTGGGATTTTGTTCATACGCTACATTTAGATGAAATGCGAAAATTAGCATACTTATAAGTATGTACTTTAGCATACTTATAATAGTCCATTATATTTATTTAATGATAGTTCGAGCGCTACTAAGGACCGCAGAACTTTTCTGCCGTCATGCAATTCATTTGACATATCTTTGAAAAAAGTAAAACAGGGAGGGTAATATAACGATACCCTAGTCCACGCTCGTACTAATTACGAGAAAAGAAAGTTTCGAAATTAGCACGTTACTAAACAAATCATAAGTTGCAATTTCACTGGCAAAAAATATGTAATTAGTACGCGTTTGAACTATGGTATCGATAAGGTGGATCATGTGATTTGTTCAGCGTATTTTATAAGTTTTGGTTCTCACCCAACGATGTGTGTGTGCATGTTATAATGTACGATATTGTGTTGTGGTACTTGTGTAGTTCAATTAGGACAGAGTGTTTTTTTTTTTATAGATGTATGTCTAATCTGTTAAAATTCGTGTCACTAGCGGAGATGATCGAGTATTACGACATCTCTGGCTGCTACATCTTCCGGCCGTGGTCGTACAGCATCTGGGAGGTGATCCGCGAGTTCCTCTCCGTCAACATCAAGAGGATGGGCGTCAAGGACTGCTACTTCCCCATATTCGTCTCCAAGGTTTGTCTCACGCAAGAATTTGGTTCAATTAACTATTAGATTAATAGCACGCAAGACATCTACTATTAATCTACTGCTGGTTGGTAGGCTTGTGTAGTACATGTACTAAGAACTAAAAAGAATGAATTCCGCTCACTGTACTAGAACGAACTATTCCGTTTCGTTTCCGTTTTTTAGTACGTTTAGTACATTAACCGTTCAACCGACATCCGACATGTAATAGCTCTGAATGAAAGAGAAAATGGAACGCAACGGCACAGTGCTGGAATAGATCGGTCGGTCCGATCCTGATCGGACAGAGCGGAACATTACAGAACGAAATGGGAGCAACGCTCAGATAGAAACGGTAGTGCACTAAATGAACTAAAATACCGAACTAGTACATTAGCACGATTATACTACTTCGGAGCAATCCGTTCAATGAATGAGCGTGCACAAGCCTACGTGCTGGGGTGAAGCCCTTTAATCATTCTTTTTGTACAGTAAGTAGGAGTAAAAATGTCTTATTACCATCTGAAGAAATCCAGCAGCGACTGGATGAGTATAGCTGATGATCGAGCAAAGTGGCACGTCTTGGGAGACGCTTACGTCCAGCAGTGGACTGCCGCAGGCTGATGATGATGATACGTTAAATTATCGTTTTTATTGGCAGGCGGCTCTAGAACGCGAGAAGACCCACATAGCCGACTTCGCACCAGAAGTGGCGTGGGTCACCCACTCGGGCTCCTCCGAGCTCGCCGAGCACATCGCCGTGCGCCCCACCTCCGAGACCGTCATGTACCCCGCCTACGCCAAGTGGCTGCAGACCTACCGGGACCTGCCCATCAAGCTCAACCAGTGGAACAACGTGGTGGTGAGTAGCGACGTCTACAGGCGAGGAGACCCACACGACAGACCGTCATGTACCCCGCCTACGCCAAGTGGCTGCAGACCTACCGGGACCTGCCCATCAAGCTCAACCAGTGGAACAACGTGGTGGTGAGTAGCGACGTCTACAGGCGAGGAGACCCACACGACAGACCGTCATGTACCCCGCCTACGCCAAGTGGCTGCAGACCTACCGGGACCTGCCCATCAAGCTCAACCAGTGGAACAACGTGGTGGTGAGTAGCGACGTCTACAGGCGAGGAGACCCACACGACAGACCGTCATGTACCCCGCCTACGCCAAGTGGCTGCAGACCTACCGGGACCTGCCCATCAAGCTCAACCAGTGGAACAACGTGGTGGTGAGTAGCGACGTCTACAGGCGAGGAGACCCACACGACAGACCGTCATGTACCCCGCCTACGCCAAGTGGCTGCAGACCTACCGGGACCTGCCCATCAAGCTCAACCAGTGGAACAACGTGGTGGTGAGTAGCGACGTCTACAGGCGAGGAGACCCACACGACAGACCGTCATGTACCCCGCCTACGCCAAGTGGCTGCAGACCTACCGGGACCTGCCCATCAAGCTCAACCAGTGGAACAACGTGGTGGTGAGTAGCGACGTCTACAGGCGAGGAGACCCACACGACAGACCGTCATGTACCCCGCCTACGCCAAGTGGCTGCAGACCTACCGGGACCTGCCCATCAAGCTCAACCAGTGGAACAACGTGGTGGTGAGTAGCGACGTCTACAGGCGAGGAGACCCACACGACAGACCGTCATGTACCCCGCCTACGCCAAGTGGCTGCAGACCTACCGGGACCTGCCCATCAAGCTCAACCAGTGGAACAACGTGGTGGTGAGTAGCGACGTCTACAGGCGAGGAGACCCACACGACAGACCGTCATGTACCCCGCCTACGCCAAGTGGCTGCAGACCTACCGGGACCTGCCCATCAAGCTCAACCAGTGGAACAACGTGGTGGTGAGTAGCGACGTCTACAGGCGAGGAGACCCACACGACAGACCGTCATGTACCCCGCCTACGCCAAGTGGCTGCAGACCTACCGGGACCTGCCCATCAAGCTCAACCAGTGGAACAACGTGGTGGTGAGTAGCGACGTCTACAGGCGAGGAGACCCACACGACAGACCGTCATGTACCCCGCCTACGCCAAGTGGCTGCAGACCTACCGGGACCTGCCCATCAAGCTCAACCAGTGGAACAACGTGGTGGTGAGTAGCGACGTCTACAGGCGAGGAGACCCACACGACAGACCGTCATGTACCCCGCCTACGCCAAGTGGCTGCAGACCTACCGGGACCTGCCCATCAAGCTCAACCAGTGGAACAACGTGGTGGTGAGTAGCGACGTCTAAAGGCCGGGAGACCCACATAGCAGACCTTAGGGGCCTGCCTATCTAGCTCAACCAGTGGAACAACGTGGTGGTGAGTGTAGCCACGTCTACAGGTAGGGAGACCCACATTACAGACCCTATAGGGACCTGCCCATCAAGCTCAATCAGTGGAATAACGTTGTGGTGAGTGTAGCGACGTCTGCAGGCGAGGAGACCCACATAGCAGACCTACAATAACCTGATAACAGCTCAACGAGTGAAAAACGTCCCATACCAACGGGGTGAATCAACTTTTAAAGTACCTACTCCTCAATTTTCGACATGACTCACCCCATTACCTTATTTTGTTATAATGCAATATATGTTTTGGATGTTGCCAGTAATATACAATATAATAAACAGAGTCATATACAAATAAAATATAAATACTTAATAAACTAAACTTAAGTAAAAATTAAACTAAACCTATTAAAATAAACCTAAATTAACTCTAAAAATTATCTAAAAAAATTTGGCCCCCTTGGCATGGTGCCGAATATGCTGGCAGCGTTTCCCCGCTGTATGGCGATACTTATTCGCTGTGCGAGGAAGCTGCCAGCATTTCGGTCCCCGGTGCAGTCGACCAGCCTTTTGGAGAGATCCTTGAAAAGTGCTTGAGCGCTGGGACCCCACGGGCCCAGGGTCTCGACGCCGAATGGCCAGTAATATTAATTAAATCATACAAGAACGCTTACTTTCACAATTTTTGAATTGTACTATGATTTATACAAATATTAAAACCTGAAAATACCGACTCTCCTTCGGCTCGTTTCATAAAACCACACTAGTGTTTTTCAGTTACATAAACTACTATTATAGTGCGAAAGTGATAGGGCATGCTCTTTCGAGCAACAAGTGCAATCATGACCGGTTGCCCGCCTCCTTTCTTCTCAATCCTTTTGTCCATGTGTGCTAAGTACTATCGTTTTCAGCGCTGGGAGTTCAAGCAGCCGCAGCCGTTCCTGCGCACGCGCGAGTTCCTCTGGCAGGAGGGACACACCGCCTTCCGTACCGCTGAGGAGGCCAACGTCGAAGTCCTAGAGATTCTCGGTAAGATGCACAGTATCACTCATTAGCAGACACCGAGAAATTAATAATAATAATGTATTTATTTCAGACATCAAAGGCCCGGAAAGGGTAGCCCAGCAGCAAGGGCAAGATAGAGCCTTTGAAAAATTCCCCCCAAAGCAATGAAACTTGGATATTATGTATCTTATGTATCTTAAGATGTATGAAAAGAGAAACTGGTGAGTTTCTTCCGGGGCGCTTCTCACCAGAAGGTCATAACCCGAAGCGCCAAAAGAAGAGAAAAGAATAGAATCAGACATGTAAAAGAGCCCTTGAGTGCCTACTTGCAGAAATAAATATTTTTTTATTTTTATTAGATGTTGGTTTATATTTAGAAGAAAAATGGTTTTTCTACCACCACGCGAAACCAATATACAGGATGTTTAAAAACTTTTAAGTGTTTTTTTTCTAAAACAGGAAACAGGGCTCTTATTTTTTGTATAATTTCTCTAAGTTAAAACAACATTTGCGATAAAATTTTCATTTGGAGATAAAAAATTAAACAGTTTTAGGGTTAATTGGGTTCCGTGAGCTCTCAGGGGGAAGAGTGTTGAAAAGTTGTGCGTGGTGTTTTATACCATTGTAAGGCATCGTTTGGCTTTAGTTACGATCTCAAAGCTTGGTACTTAGCATTTTTAGTGCAGGCATCATGATAGTGTCATAGGAGTGAACAATTTTTATTTAAACGTTTTATAAATTAATTATAATGAAGTATCGTTATACTTGGTTTATTAGGGTTGCATATCAACAATCCGGTGTTCAAGTAACAGACTCTTTTTCGTCGACTGTACACGGGAACTTGGACTATTTTTATGTCTATGATTTACTATAGGATTCTGATTTATCTTACTTTTTACAGATTTGTATGCGCGTGTATACGAGGAGTACTTAGCTATCCCTGTCATTAAGGGGCGCAAGACAGAGAAGGAAAAGTTCGCGGGCGGCGACTACACCACCACAGTAGAAGCGTACGTGCCGGCTAGTGGACGCGGTATCCAGGTTAGACCTTTTTGACGTAGGTTTAACTCATGCTTTCAAAAATAAATTGCGCTGCGGAAACTTTCCAATTTTTTTTTGATATAACTTAAAAAAATGTAATAAAACTTTTTAGATGTTTTTAAGTTATATCAAACATTTTTTTTTGGTAAGTTTCTGCAACTTGCACATCAGTAAAAGTGCGCCTACGATTACTGCCGCCATAACGCAAAAGGGCACAACTAACATTTTTTTCCACACTGAGTTGTATACATATTCGGAATCAGTGAAATTTACTGATCCCGAATATGTATAGAACTCAGTGTCGAAAAAAAATGTTAGATGTGCCCTTTTGCGTTATGTCGGCAGATTACTCTGCAGAGGGGTATGGGAACACCTACATTTAAAAGTCAAATTTCTATGAAAATGTGGCGTAAATGGTGGTGTTGCCAAATCGTTCCACTGCAAAGTTTTCTTAGACGCACGTCGTATTTTAAAATGTATGTCCAGTGACGGGCCGATGGCAAGTTTAAAAAATTGCGAGTCTTTACACTGGGAAAAATGTCGATAAATTCTCAAAATTTCTTGAAGGGAATTTTCCAAATGGAAACTTTCTTCATTCTTGTGAAAGTTTCCAGACATTTCTGAAAACTTTCCCAAGTTTTTGGAAACTTCCTGGAACTTGTAGACACGTCTCTTGCTGACTAATTTTAGTCAATGACTTGTACATACACAAATAAATCACTTGATTAAAAAAAACTGTTCACGATTACGATTTCACCCTGTGTATATTTAAAAAGTTACTTAAATTTAATATCCGCATACATTCCGCAGTCGCCAATCCGCAGTGGCTAGCGTGGGGACTGGGGACTATAGCCCATTCACTCTCATCTTTGAGAGTAGGCCTGTGCCAGCAGTGGGACGTATATCGATACCTTTAGACTCAAAGGGCGTAAACGCCGTAGGTTCTAATGGCGTTTACGCCCTTTGAGTCTAAAGGTATCGATATATGCTAATGATGATGATGAGGGTGAAATGTAATACTGTCATCAGGGTGCGACGAGTCATCACTTAGGGCAGAACTTCTCGAAGATGTTCGAGATCGTATACGACGACCCCGACACGCAGGAGAAGAAGTACGTCTACCAGAACTCCTGGGGACTCACCACCAGGACCATCGGTACGTCACACCACATTTCACTTTTAGGAACAATCCGAATGTGGAATGAGCTCCCAGCCGCAGTTTTCCCGGAAAGCTACAGTATGAAGTTCTTCAAGAGGGGAGTAAATAGGTTTTTATGCCACACCTGGTCATAAAGTGGCTTTTACCGCGCCAAGCCAAAAAAGGCCAAAAAAGCCGCTTTCTGGCCAAGTGTAGACATAAAATGATGCACACAAACGGGAGGTTATAAAGAAAGCCCTCGATCGCATTTTTACGTCCCTCGCTTGCAGCTCGGGCTGCAAACATCTTTCTTTGTTTTACCACCTTAGTTGTGTAATGTACTGTTATGCCACACCTGTACCTCTAGCACAACTGTGACACGCGACTCTTTGTCGCGCGACAAATGCTACCTATCTCTTTCCACTCAATATCTTGTGACAGTGACAGGTGATGCTCTGTCGCGCGAGAAACGAACTCGCGGCCAGTTATGCTAGACGTACTGGCCATAAAGTGGCGGAAAGTGTACGGAAGAAGCCGGTTTCTGGCCAAGTGTAGACATAAAATTATGTACACAACACGGGAGATAATAGACCAACCACCCTAGTTGTGTAATGTACTATAACTCAGTCGTCACTGGAACAGGTGGTAAATCTTGACATCCATAGGTGCATTTTAATATGCCTAAGTTGACTAATAAAGTACTTTGACTTTGATCCCTATTCTCCAGGCGTGATGATCCTAGTCCACGGCGACGACCGCGGCCTAGTGCTGCCCCCTCGCGTGGCCGATATCCAAGTGATCGTGGTGCCGTGCGGCATCACCGCCAACACCGGTGCCGACGAGCGCGGCAAGCTGATGGACGAGTGCCGCAAGCTCGTGGGCGAGCTGCAAGCCGGCGGCATCAAGGCTGATGGCGACTTCAGGGACAACTACTCGCCCGGGTGGAAGTTCAACCACTGGGAACTGAAGGTACTAGTAACTAGAAGCTTTTAGAGTAACCGGAGTCATCATTTCAGCCTTGAGACGTCTCGCATCTACGAGTACTCTTGAACGAAGGTCCTCCCCCAAAGACTTCCACAACGTACAGTCGCATTTCAACCTTGAGACATCTCGCGTCTACTCTTGGACAAAGGTCCTCCCTCAAAGACTTCCTCAACGAATAGTCACACGCTTTCTACCTCCATCGACTTCCGGCGATATAACCGACGGCCAAAGCAGTGGACGTTGAGTGTCTATTACAAGCCGGAAGACGCAGCCTAGGTAGCCCCCCACAAAGTGGATCGACGATTTGGTGAAGGCTGCTGGAGTTGGCTGGATGCGGGCGACGTAGTACCAGCCAAGGTGGCGTTTTCTTTGGGGATCTATGTCCAGCAGTCATATTCGGGTGATTATGATGATGACTAGTGCTACCTCCCCGTGTGGGATCCAAGTGATCGTGGTGCCCTGCGGCATCACCACCAGCACCGGTGCCGACGAGCGCGGCAAGCTGATGGACGAGTGCCGCAAGCTCGTGGGCGAGCTACTCGCCAGCGGCATCAAGGCTGATGGCGACTTCAGGGACAACTACTCGCCCGGGTGGAAGTTCAACCACTGGGAACTAAAGGTAAGTAACTAGAAGAGACCCTTTAAGAGTAACCAGAGTCATCATTTCGGCCTTGAGACGTCTCGCGTCTACTCTTGGACAAATGACACTAACTTTCAAGTGCTTGATTTTATTTTACTCTGCTTATATTCGGAAAGGGTCCGTAATATTTTTGAAATATTGTAGGTGGTCCGTGGCCGAAAAAATATTAAGAAAGCCTGGCTAGGTATAGCTTGATATATTTTGTCTGCGCGAAACGATGATTAGGTTAACAAAGAAACATGGGATGAAATAACCGTTAAAATTCTATTCTCAAATGAAACGAGGTATAGGTATATGTGTATAGGTGTGTGTGTGTACATTTTGTTCTGTGTTAATCTGGAGAGCTGTTGTAAACGGGGGGTGAGCCTTGCTTGAAACGTAATTTTTGCCACACCTGGCCATAAAGTGGCTTTTACCGCACAGCTTTTAGACATAAAATGATGTACACAATACGGGAGGTAATCAAGAAAGCCCGCGATCGCATATTTACGTCCCTCGTTTGCAGCTCGGGCCGCAAACATCGGCCTTTCTTTGTTTTACTTCAATAAAAACATGTAACATTTGTTGTACACAGGGTGTTCCAGTCCGAGTAGAACTGGGGCCCAAGGACCTGGCCAAGGGCGAGCTGGTGGCGGTCCGGCGGCTCACGGGCGAGAAGCTCACGTTCAAGCGAGATACCGCGCCGAAGGAACTCGGCGATCTGCTTGAGAGGACGCACCATGAGATGCTTGCCAAGTTTGTATCGTTCCACGTACCGTACATTCTGGTTTCTACACTCTAAAAAAAATGGGTTGCTCCTAATAAGATCGTGATAGTTATAATCAAGCATCTTGATTCCATACGAGCCTAACAAGACGCTAGATGCACCAACTAACTAAGATGACATTGCTTGTTTGTCATAGTTCAATTAACGAGTTCTGATTTGATTCAACAAACATACATGTAAGTATAACTTCGTCGACCTGCTGGCGGGTCATAGTTTAGTGAAAGGGCTTGGCATTTAAACAAATGGTTGGTTAAACCAGTTGGCTGTGACATAAACACAATGATTACATTCTCAGGGCGACGAAAGAGCGTGACTCGCGGTTATCGTCAGTTACGAAGTGGGAAGACTTCACGGCGGCCCTCGAGCGTAAACACATCCTACTGGCGCCGTTCTGCGGGGAGATCGCCTGCGAAGACAACATCAAGAACGACAGTGCCAGGTAACATGCTTTTGAGAAGAGAGGTTATAGTACATTACATAACTAGGGTGGTAATACAAAGAAAGGCTGAGATCGCAGAAGTTTGCGGCCCGAGCTGCAAGCGAGGGACGTAAATATGCGATCGATGGCTTTCTTTATTACCTCCCGTGTTGTGTACATCATTTTGTCTACACTTGGCCAGAAAGCGGCTTTTTCCGTACGCGCAGCGTGCGGAACAAGCCACTTTATGGCCAGGTGTGGCATAAAAGTTGAAATTGACACTCCCCAATTTGGAAGAAGAGGGCTAAACTCGACGACCGGTTTAGCCTATTGGTTAGTGAGTCTTCCCGTATCAAAATTTGTTTTGGGGCCCTTATGAAGGGTAAAGATTTCTCACGTCGGGGGCCCCGTATAATTGATACGGCAGATACGGCGGTAGCTACGCCCCTGGACTCTGCCTACGAAGCTGACGGTCCTGGGTTCGAATCCCGGTAAGAGTAAATGTTACTTGAGTGAGATACTTATTTGTTTCTGAGTCTTGGATGTTTTCTATGTATATTTAATATTTGTATCTATTAAATATATCGTCGTCTAGCGTCGTATAACACAAGCCTTATTGAGCTTGCTATGGGACTAGTTCGATTTGTGTAAGATTGTCCCCTAATATTTATTTATGTATTTAAACTTGAAATTCGTCCTCCCGAATTATCGAGTGAGGGGCATAATTATCTTCATACTGGCACTTAGGAGTGCCAATTGAGCGTAAGCACATCCTGATGACGCCGTTCGGCGGGGAGATCACCTGCGAAGACAACATTAAGAACGACAGTGCTAGGTAACAGGCTTTTGAAAAGGGCCAAAACTCTGAAAAGAGGGGCTTAACTCGACATTTTTTAAAAGAAAGAATCTTGGAATTGGTACTCGCAAATTTTTGAAAAGAGAGGCAAGACTGAAATTGACCATAGTTATGCAGAACGCGACCAGAGCCAAGTTTCGTATACTTGGATTATATACTTTATGCTTAACTCCGTAAAGTATATAATCCAAGTATATGGAGCTTGCCTCTGGTCTATTTCTGCATAACTATGGTCAATTAGCACTTCCAATATTTTGAAAAGAAGGGCTAATCTTGAAATTAACCCTCGCAATTTTTTGAGATGAGTTTAGAAATGGTCACTAACAAATTTTTGATAACAGGGGCAAACTAAACTTGAAATTAGCACCTCAATCTCCCTTTCTGATAAACAAAGATTAGGTACTCGTTATAGAGCCGTGTATCGACTTTACGTTTTGTCATGCAGGACCGACGATGACTCTACAACAGAGGTGAAAGCCCCAGCGATGGGCGCTAAATCCCTCTGCATCCCGTTCGCCCAGCCGCGCGAGTTGACGCCCGAGGACCGCTGCATCCACCCGGCCTGCAACAACAAACCGAACAAGATCGTGCTCTTCGGCCGGAGCTACTAAATAAGCACAAATGTTTATATCCAGTTAATTGATTAAAATTTTGCTATTTAATTAAATATGCGTTTTTCTTATAGTTTTTGTTGCCTGACACATAACTACAGTACCGCTGACTCTGCAGAGCAATACTAAATTGTAAAAAGTTTCTACCCTCAATATGCACTTTTTTACTGGAAATAGCAATTGGCCTCATATAATAAAGCAACTAATAAAAACAGGGCATTCGATTATTTGTTGTTATTCGTCCACTGGGTTAAATAACGACACATCTTCTATGTTAAAACATAGCATTATTTTGCCAAGCGGATGTTTTGTGTCATGTAGTTTGTTTTTTATAATAGTACAATATCTTATTAACCAAGGAGCTTAAAATAAAATTTGCTAATAAAGAACTGAAGGACCTCTATTCTGCCGGTTTCTTTGACGTTGGTTGACTGGTTGGCTGGGTGTACGTGCCGCGGGTAGTAGGAAAAAACTTGTTGATGTGCGCGTGCGGCTCGTAAGCACAAAGCAACTGGCGGACTAGAAATGCTTCACTTACGTGTTGGCGAGGCTCTGGCCGGCTATTTATTTTCGTATGTATTTTTGTAAATATACGATAATTCATTTCTTTGAGAATTTATGAAACTTGTTTATGACTCCTCTGGAGAACCAGATTGTAGTGAGCAATTCATGGAGTCATGGTAACCTCAGACCATGATCATCAGTTGTTATGAACACAGCTAAGAATATTTTTGCAGTGTCCCAGGACCATTATTTTTAATGGGATATTTTGGTATACTCTGACCTCTGCACTCAATAATAAGTACATTCCAGCTGTTGTGATGTTGTTTAAGTATAAAAAAATGTACTCTCTATACAAATAAAACAAAATAATTTAGTAAAAAACAATTATAATAAAATAAAATTATAACCCTCTACCTAACTGAAACTACACAAAGTTTTTTTAAATTGGAATATAGTTTTCACCCCAAAACGCAATATTTTTGTATTTCAGTCTCTTTCCCTTAACCCCTTGACTGCCACAGGCGGCCATCAGCCGTCAACGGAAAACCGTGGCTAACACACGGCACGGCACTGGCCGTAATTTTTTTTTTAATGAAAACCTTTAGCCCGTAGTTATGTTGGCATTATTTCTTTACCCATCTTTATTTTATCCTTGTGGTGTCAGTGGTACGGTGACTTCCTTCGCCCTTGGGTGTTCATAAGCTTAAATCTATAGACATATTGTAGTGCACATTTTCTGTCTAGTGAAGGGTTTCTTAAATTATGGTCCATGGACCCCTTAGGGGTGAACACAAACTTTCAAGTGCCCTTGATTTTCTTTTTCTCTGATTATATTAGGAAAGGGTCTGTAAGGTTTTCGAAATAATGTAGGGGGTCCTTGAACAAAAAAAGATTAAGAATATGTGGATTTGACTACCACTGGTCCAAAGCATGTCTCTTTCTAACTCTTGGGTATGTACAAGAGGGATAAAATATTGATTCAGTAATAAACAGTAAACTAAGAGGGCTGGCTGCAGTACATTAGAACATTTTAATTGACTTAGTCTTCTTCACTATTTACTCATTCTTTCCGTGGGTTAATTTTTGTATGTTTTCCTCTAGCAATTGGATTCTCTTTTTCTTAGTATTTAATACCTGGACAAATTTTCCATACAAAGTAGACTCTAAGGATTCTTTAAAATCTACAAATTTCTCCATCTCTTCTTTACATTTATCTAATTCTTCTGTCAGTATAGTTATATTTTCATTGACATTGGCTACAGTTTGAAGTAACCTTGCGTTTTCAGCCAATAAATGATCTATTAAACTGTCTTTGGATTCCGGGGTGGCGTCAAGTTGCAATGATACCGATCCATGAATCCTGGTTGCTGTTGAACCTAAAAATTTCTTCTTCCAAACAAATGTAGCCGTATCAGTTTCACCTCCTTCCGTGCTAAAAGCATATGTAAACTCATCACTGTTTCCTGATAAACTAATTTTAACATTATTCAAGTATTCCAATTTAGTCTCATCAACAAATTCCCTGAAGTTCTCAGCTGATTCTGTAGAAAACTTTCCCGACCAAGTTCTGTCGCCTTCGTACACTTTTAAACGAAACAAGTCCGTTTCGGCGCCTTCCCACAGAAGTTTCAAGTAAATAGTTTGATCATTTATATTCAATTTTGTTACTAATGTGTCGCTTTTTAAGTTTAAATCCATTTCAATGCCACAAAATTTCGCTTAATCAGATGAGATTGTATTGTAATCTGACCTGACATTGACTTGACAAATAGCCGGCCGTCTGACATTGACACTTGACAACAGACGTCATATGGAACGTAAGCTGCATGTACACGCTCGCTGAGTCGCTGAGAGAGTATTCTTGTCGTATTCTTCACACAATGTAAGTAAGAAAAAGATGCCTTTCTTTTCTCGCTGGTCTCTTCGAGCGTGTACAACGGTATTTGTTTTAAAACATGCTTTGCGTTGCGTTGCATGTAGTTTGTGACTAGAAACAGAAACGGAAGTAACGGAACGCACTCCCATTCCATAACCTCAAAATGTTTGTTTTGATTTGAGTTGTGACTACATTTTATTTGAATAATAAAATCATCACATTTTCTTATTTACCATCAAAATGAGCAGCAGCGACAGTGACGACAATTATGATGATTCCAACAGAACTGGTGACCTCGATGTTAGTGAACGTGTAAGTTGTTTATTTTACAATTTCACAGGCACGAAACTTGACTTTAAACGTTGTTGCTTTTATAAATTTTACTAATTTTAATTAAACATCTTGTTTAGACTGCGATTAGGTCCGAATTATCAACGCTATCATTCGAAGAGTTACAAAAGCTGAAAGAGAAGATTGGAGCCAAAGTGTACAAGGAAGCTATATTTGGAAAAAAGGATGATAATAAGGAATCTGCTAAAATGAAGGTGTTCAAAAGAGAAAACAAGAATAGGCCACGAGAAATGAGCTCCAAGAAGCCAGTGTCGATGATGATTGATGTACCTAAAGTGAGGAAAAAGGAAATCCGTGATCCCAGGTATGTTTAACTAATAAAATAAATAAAATAATTTATTTCTGTAAGTAGGCCCTCAAGGGCTCTTTTACATGTCTTTCTTACATTCTTTATCTTCTTTTTTCCTTTTCTTTTGGCGCTTTGGGTAATGACCTTAATCTCACAAGAAAGACCATGGGCCTTAAAATAAATAGCCGGAGGCAGCCTTGCTCATAGATAACTTGAGCACCTCTAGTAAGCTGGTCATTTAACACTGGATGATGTTTACTGCTGCTTGCAAGAACAAAGTGACCGGCTTACCAGAGGTGGGTCAAAAATCAAGCATTTAAACTGCCTCAGTTCTGTGGACACATTTTTGTCGAGATCCCTCCAAATTTTTGTGGCGTTTTAATCTATGTGGTAAATCCCAGACTTTTAATAAACAGTCTGATATCCAATGGTAAATCAGATGGGATTTTGACAAAAATGTGTTCACATTTATGACCCAGGTGCTTCGGTGATCTGTTTAGTGAGGCTTGGGACTTAACACTTCATTTGGTGTTAGTGACCACTCTGAAATGCTTTCTTACTAAACAATTACCAACAAGGTAAAGTAATACAAATAAAGTTCACCTACACATAATTAAAAAATAATCGGCGGAGTCACAATCCTCAGCAGTGAGGAACCGACTTAGAAGAGAGAGAGAGATACATAATTAAAAGGTACATTAATCTCTTAATTTTGCAGATTTGATCCACTCTGCGGTGAATTTAACAAGAAACAGTTTTCCGATGACTACAATTTCCTCACAGATATGCGGATGAATGATATCAAAGCCACAAGAGCCGAATTACGGCAGACAACAGACCCGGAGAAAGCCCTCAAGTTGCGCCGGCTTCTGCAACGTTTGAACGAGCAGCACAAAGCCAGCAGAATGAAAAAGAAAGAAAGAGAGGAGATGGAAAAACAAAAGAATCGTGCTGAAAAAGATACAAAGGAAGAGAAGCAGCCTTACTTTAAAAATAAATGTAAGTTTTGGATTTTTTTTAAGCTGTACTGCCGTCCTATATTTAAATCCTGGCTAACCTCTATACAACTCCATAGAGGTTAGCCAAGTTTTAGTCACAAGATGGCTGTGTATGCCAATACTAGATAGACATTAAATTGAACATTAAAAATAGGTATCTATAGGGTTATATTCCTGCAGTAATTATAATCACATCTCAATACTTTTAGTATTGTAATTGCTTTTGTCCCATACTATGTCCCAAACTATCAGCATATTTATCTTTTGAGAGGACGCATTTCGGTGTAGCTAAACCCCATCTGCAAACTTAACCCCTTGTTAATCCTTTGGCTTTCAGAAGGGATTTCCACTTGTCATGATCATGTGCCACCCCCTCCCGCTCCTTAAGCATTATGAGGGTTAATTATCGTAGTGTGCGTGCAGCATTAAAATGATTAATGCATTTTTGACTGATGGAATGACTGTTGTTGTTTCAGCTGAAAAGCGTGTGGAGGCGCTCGTCGCGCAGTACGAAGAGTTGCGGAAAGAGGGCGCCACTCGCGTGCAGCGTCACATCAAACGACGCGAACAGAAGGTCAAGCGGCGCTCGCACAAGGCACCCACTGGAGTCAGTTGATTGTCAATATACTGTATCTCTTACTTACTTTTTTATTTGTACTTACCACTACTATTTATCCTACAAAAGTCTTCATTCGAAGTTTGTATCCTACCGCTACGGCTCTTAAATGTTAAGTACACGTTTTCCTAGTGACTGATACACACATGACTTTCTATCTCAAAAGCTACTGAACCGATTTTGATGAAACTTGCACAGTTCCCTAAGTTAGACTATACCTAGTCCAAAGTCCAACTTAAAAAGAATTTTTGCAATCCGACAAACATACATACACTTACAAAATTTGGCACGCACGTTTAGAAGCTGGTATCAACTGGTATAGAGTAACATATCTAAAAACTGTGCAATTCTGATAATATTACATACATACGGGTCGAATTTACAACTTCGTTTTTTTTAATTCGGTTAAAAACAAAGATACTGCTCTGTGACCGACGGACAGCGGAGGCTAGTTACGTTGGCACGCTTTGGGTACGGAACCTTAAAAAGTACATAATTTTCGAACTTGTTCGCAAGCTTTCACGAGAATCGATTGAGAATTGCAACCTGTAGAGGAGAACACAGACATATGGCCGGACATGAAGGCATTTTTGCCTAAGCTTAAGTAGACTTGGTGAATAAACTATGTCAACAGGAAGTTCTGAACTCAACGGTAACGGCAAAAAGCTTCAAGACTTGTCTAGAATCATAGAGGATATAGCCTAAACCGTTGAGTATTTCAAACGTTTCTCAGAGCCAAAACCCAAATAAAAAAACTAGATTATGAACACCATCAGATTACAGTTCAGTTCGTAACTCGTAACATTAGTACTTTTTTAGCGAATTATCAAAACTGTTATCTATATCCAAAGATAAAAAATCCGTGTAATTATTTAAATTAGCAAAAATCTATTCGCTTTTCTGATAGTTAATGGCCACACTCTTAGCGCCTGATTTATATCGGATGTAGGTAGGTATACCACTGAAAATTCGATGTTTTAGAATAAAGGTTAGAATTTATTAAGATGGTCACTGACCGTGAGCCGTATATGGGTCGAGCGAGTTCGCCGCGATTGGTTTTGTATTGAAACTCGCCCGCGGCTCGCCCGCAAATCGCCAGTGTGATAAGGCCCTAACAAAGCCGTAAGGTTTACAATTCAGATTCGGATGGTGAAAGTGGTAATAAAACTACTTAGTGTAAATATAGGAGATTTTATTGGTTTTCACGTGTGAACGCAACAAGTCACTTCGATGGTAGAAAAGTTCTCTATTAGGAACGTGCACGAACTATAGTTCTCGCCTGTCTAAATGGGGCCTTATTCGCCGGCGGTACGACACGTGCCTAATGGGGACACGCATCTGTGACGCAGCGTATTGTAGGCTTGTTCTCATTGGCTGTAAAGTTGTATCGCGCGTCTTAATGTGCTAGCCATGTAGGTAGGGTTGCCAGATGGTCGGGAATTGGCGGGATTCTCCCGATTTTTTGTATGTTCTCCCGACTCCCGACAAAGAAGAAAATCTCCCGACAAACGACTTCATTTTAAAACTTAGTCCGATCCACTCAAGGTGGTCCTGCCAAATTTCTGCTATTTCAGGCTAAAAAAAAGGTCGCGCGTACAGCGCGTAGGGCATCTCACGACCAAAGTCTCAAAATCCCGACATATTGGCGTAAGAGCCTTATCACATTTGCGATTTGCGAGCGAGCTAGAAGCGAAGTTCCATACAAATGTCGCTCGCGGCGAGCTCGCTGCGAGTTTGCCGCGACTGGTTTTGTATGGAAACTCGCCAACAGCTCGGTCGCAAATTGCAAGTGCCGCATGGTGACTGTACATTGAGAGGTGTGAGATGTCGCAGCACTTGCAGAGCTCTGGAGTGCACAGTGAGTCTAGCAATGCGTGCGATAATGAAAGGGGCGTGACTCAACATTGTGTTTGTAGGACGCTAGTATTCGGGGTTGGTTTACTGGAAGATGCAAGATACCAGCCAGGGTTCGTTGACGTAGTATATGTGCATGGTGACCACTCCAGGGCTATCGGCCAGCTCGTACATACAGTCAGGGGCGTCCGTCACGATCATCTGAACAAAAGGAAAAGGTCATTTATATGCTCCTAGTATCCTACATTTTTAAATTAAACCAGCAGTGAAACTATAAGCGTGGGCATCCAGAATCACCGCGCTATCGTATGAGTCATGCATGATACAATGTGATGTGCAGAGTAAAAGATAGACTTTGGTTGAATATAGGCTTATTGTGGCTCCTCTTACATCAAGTGGCATGGCGTATATTAGGGAGGAGAGGTGAGAGTGTGTGTGTGTTATGCTACACTCTACAACAAATACATTAGAAATTAGAACGTGGTTGGCAAGTGACCAGGTGCAGTGTTAATTCATTGAATTGGTATAAAATACCAAATACATTGGTATTTGTATCGTAATTAACACGTTGGCGGCGCAATTGGTACCTAATAGTTTTAAAGAGAGTTACATTAGGGTGATCAAAAGGTCTTACCTCCACAGCAGATCTGTCGGGGCTCTCAAACCAGTTCCTCGCGCTACTATCGAGGGTCAGCTGACCGAAGACCATGAATCCGGTGGCGATGAGCTCGCCGGACTCCACGATCGGGAACCAGGGATAGAGAGGCTCGTCCGTGCAGCTCGTTGTTGAAGACATCTTGTAGTAGTAATGACGGCCTGCGGGGATTGCCGAACTATAGCTTGGCATTTTCGTAGGTGACACTCCCATGGTCCGCGCGGGGGGCGGGGGACGATGACGTACCTATTGAACACCGCTACACACGATGCGAATTACGTACGGATATGTCTGCCGATATCCCTAAAGGCCGGGGCAGTCTTTAGATGCTTTCTATGCTGCAAATGCAGTTTGAAGGCAGATTTTTTGCAGAAAAAATTTCTGCACGCCGACTGCAAGTGGACTGCGAAGTTGTAAAAAGATGTAAGTCTCGCAACGCACTTCTTCTACAACCTGTGGAGGATCCTTTATTTGAGAACTATAAAATGTGGTCCTCCCCGGTTAAATAATAGGCAAGTCGGTGGAAATCGAGTTCTGTGGACGCCCCTCAGTACTTTAATACATCTCAAAACTTTTTTGTTGTAGAAGAACTGTGTTGCGAGACTTGCATATTTTTACATGTAATGTTTTTGAAGAGATCTCATTTTTTTTTGTAAGTGGTCTTCCTTTATTTATTTCATTCCAGTCCATTCTATTTCCAATTCGAACTATAAAACTAACTTTGTAATCGCATGTATTTGTATAGGATTACAAACTTATTTCCAGTTGTGATTGAAATTGCAATATTTTTAGGTTCTGTAGGACTGGCTAAAAACTAACTATGTTTAAAATTTGGAGCTTGTGGGTCTGCTAGAAGTACCTTAGAATTATGATGATCACTCAGTGAGTTAGTCAGTGACCAAAACTAAGGAACTTTGATTTGCAATAGTTCTTAAACTACACGTTCAAGTTGAATGTTATTGAGAATATACTTAAGTCTTATTTTGCCCTATAAATATATCCCTAAAAGTTGAGGTTTCTGTTTAGTCCAGTGGTTGACTGGTAGTGAATGCTTAAGGCATTAAGTCCGCCATTCGTACTTTCTTTTATTGTGTAATAAAGTTTAAATAAATAAATAATCCAAAGGTTGTCTGGAAGATATCGCTCTTTAGCGATAAGACCACTATTTTTATATAAGTTTGCAATGTAATTTTCTTTTGGTGTGCAATAAAGTATGATTGCATTGTATTGTATTGTATAATGTTATTGAGAATATATTTAAGTCTTATTATGCCCTATATATCCCCGAAAATTCAGGGTTCTAGCTACCTATTTAGCCAGCACAAAATTACATGAGGTTGAAAATGGCCTGAATGGCTTAGAGAAAACGATGGTACGGCCGTGCCTTTGTTTTGCTCGACTTGGCGGGGGCACTACCGTGCCCCCAGATATGTCAATAGGTTAACGCGGGCAACTTTTTCAGTAAACACGACGACAGATATGAACCCATTTTACGTGGCAAGTGTCAGTCAATATTACCTACTGGTTTGGTTTGTGAACACAACACGGAATAAAAAAAGTTCAGTGGAACACAACATACCCATCCACGGAATGCAAGCCTGTTGGGTGAAGAGCCCGCCGCTGACGAGTTCAGTGGTAGTGTTCTGGATCTGAGTCACTTCTTTGTCGATTCCTACCACCCACACGCCGCCATTTTCTATGATCTTGTTCTCGTTGCGCGTGAAACGGCGGCTGCTGAGGATCTCTGGAAAGCAAAAGTTGGTCTCAATAAAAGTTTTGTAAGTTTAGGAAACACACCACACACCATAAAACATCTTTTGGAAACCAGCGTAACATATGATACTTTATTTTTGAATATACGTAAGACATGATAGGCCAAGATAGCATATTTTTTTTTCAAGTTTTCCTTACAGCTTGGTCGTCCTCGAGAGATCAGTGGCTACTGTGATAAATGAATCTCTACCCTAGCTCCAAGGAGCTAGGGCATGGTACTTAGGTCAGCCAACTGGTCGATGTCTCTCCGGGTGTACCTATTTATAGATACCATAAGAGAATCTGCGGTTTTTGGTCAATATCAGGTGGCACGAGACTGCTCTTCTAGGCAGAGCAAAATTGTAAGCTCTTGTGGCAGAGCTTGAGAGGCTCGTGTTGTGTATTTTGTGTTTGGGCCGCTTCCGTTTTTTTTTTAGTTATGAAATAGGGGGCAAACGAGCAGACGGGTCGCCTGATGGTAAGCAATCACCGTCGCCCATAGACACCTGCAACACCAAAAGAGTTACAGGTGCGTTGCCGGCCTTTCAGGTGGGAGTACGCTCTTTTCTTGAAGGTTTGAAGGTCGAATCGGTCCGGAAACACTGCAGGCGACAATTTATTCCACAGTTCAGTCGTGCGAGGCAGGAAGTTTCTAGCAAAACGCACAGTTGTGGACTGCCAACCATCTAAGTGGTGAGGATGGTAATATTGTCGCGTAGAACGATGGCGGAAAGATGCGGCAGGGATTAATCCGAACAATTCCTCGGAGCATTCCCCGTTATATAGACGATAGAAGATGCAGAGCGAGGCTACATCTCTACGCAGTGCCAAGGAGCCGAGCCGATCTGAAATATCTTGGCAGCCGACGATACGAGTCGCTCTCCGTTGAATGCGGTCTAGAGGGAGAAGCTGGTACTGGGGGGGCCCAGCCCACAGATGAGAACAGTATTCCATATGTGGACGGACCTGCGCCTTATACAGCTGAAGGCGGTGGGCCGGAGTGAAATACTGTCTCGATCTATTGAGCACACCAAGCTTCTTAGAGGCTAATTTAGCCTTACCCTCTAAATGGCCGCGGAACTGGACTTCACTCGATATGTCGACGCCAAGAATTCCGATAGTGGCTGTGGCAGTAAGGGGGATGCTCTCAAAATGAGGTGATGCGACAAACGCGAGTTTTTTGGCGGTGAAGGCGCAAACCTGTGTCTTCGTAGGGTTGAAACGGACTAGATTAAGTCGACCCTATTCTGAAACTTCTTTTAGGGAAGTTTCAATTTCAGACACAAGTCTGTTACGGCTCTCGATGACGCTATCCCGAGAAATATTGGCGCGGCCGGTGTAGGAGGCATCACCAGTGCTATCATCTGCATAACAGTGAATGCCACAGATTTGCAGCATGTCGTTGATATGCAGAAGGAACAACGTAGGCGATAGCACACAGCCTTGCGGGACACCAGCATCCACAGTTTCCAGCAGCCTAGCTAGCTAGTTAATTGGGCCTAACGAAAGTTTGTGGGTCTAACTAAAATACCTACGTTGTCGTTGAATGAGGCGGAATACTTGGCTCGCTCGCGTAACTACACCATCTGAGGCTTTGTGGAGTTTGTGGCAAATTCATGGGGCCTCCGAAACCCTACTTCTTCCTACTTTTGTGAAATTGCAATAAATGATTGAGTATTAAGTATTGAAATTTTGTAATAAGTTTCTTCTGTCTTCATGACTCGGGCCAGAGGGCCCTTTTCAGTAAGGACTCGTGGCATTTTGCATTTTGCCACACTATTACGCCCCTGACTTTACCAGGCTGATTGAAACAATACCTTCAGTGGTGAAATATTGTTGGAGAGTCCAGTAGGAGACGCCATTAACCGTCCACTCCGTGAAGCCCGTCTTTTCCATGTCGTAGTACGCAGTGAAGTTGTCCTGGGGCAGCTGTAGAAACAGTTTCCGTTATTTTAACGAGTTTAAGGTTAGACGATTCACTCGGTTCTCCATAAAAACCAAAAGAGGATTGACTTATAAAACATAAAATTTGGTTGAAATGTGTTTAATTCCATAGCCTGATATGCTTATTTTGTCGGCGCAAAATAAAACGATAATTCTCAAAAAGTCAGAAAAGAAGAGCGTCAAAGGAATGCGCAAAGGCGTAGCCAGGATTCTGGTAAGCCCTTCCTACTAATCAGCTGCTTCCTCTAGCCTTCTCCCAGTTCCTAGGGACATCGTGTACATTGGAGGCGTGAGGGGGGGGGGGGGGGGAACCGACCCGGCCCGGGTGCCAAGCATTGAAGGGTGATATAGCAGTGCAATTCACGCCAGTGGGGTCTGCCGAATACACCCCTCCCCCCAGACCTCCTTTAGACTGCGTTTCCACCAGAGCTGTGCGAGGTAGCAGAGCGGTGTGCGAGGAAAAAATCTACCAATGCCGGGCCGCGCTGAGCGAGGCTAGGCACGTTGATTGGTCGATTTTTTTCTCGCACACCGCTCTGCTGCCTCGCAGAAACGCAGCCTTACTTACGCCGCCCCGGGCCCTCGACTGGGTTAAACCGCCATTGCTCGTGTACAACAGGAATGCGTGATCATGATTGACTTACAGCAACTTGCAGGCCCGCGACATCGCCGGCGTCATCGTAGAAGCAGCAGACGATGAGGTCGGAGTAGCAGTACATGTCGACAGACGTGACCGGGAGACCGCCGGGTTGTGTCTGCGCGGTCCATCCTTCGGACACTACGTCGGTCAGGGTGCGAGGGATGTCGAAGAAGAAGCTGCTACCAAAGTTGGCACCGATGTCGAATCTGACTGCAAAAGTTGTGCTTTATTAGGTACACTGCTTAAACTGGCGTGAAATTGCGTAGGATCGGGCCAAGTGGTGTGTTCTCGTTTCAAAGGCCAAGATTTTTTTATATTCTATTAAGTCCATTGGTTAGGTACATTATAGACAAGTATTTAATAAACGTGCCATCTTGTGACGTCACATTTAGGTAAAAACGTGATGGCGTGACGTCAAGTGAAACTTCAAAGCAGTGTATCGTCATCATTGTCGGTCAGTCCAAAGAAAAATTATGTGTACAATATTTTTAAATAATCCAACTGACGGACCAAACATTTCTTAAGTCATCATGCCTATTCTGTGAGCCTCAGAAACATTGTCACGTTTTCATGTTTAGTAGGTTGCAATGGCGTGGCGTAAAAGATATCCTTGGGCAAGCTGGTGCAGATTTGGCGTACATTTTTCCTAACAACTGTGGAATAAGATGCTCAAAATACCTGATATTGCATGGCAAGCCGGCAGGAATCGAGTTCTTTCGACGCTACGCTACTACTAGGTTAGGTTTCGTATGTGAGACGTAAATTATGATTACTTATATTCCACGTGAAAGAAACTATAACTTACTTCTAAGTCCACCGGTCCAAACACCTGAAATAGGTAAAATGAATTAGTATTCAACACAATTAGAAATTAAGACTAAGTGGGCGCACTACTTTTAGACGAGTAACTACACTGCGACTGCGAAGGAGGAATCACGTTCACGACCCTCAGTAATGAGGAAATCGACGCGAGGTGGAGGACCTGCTGCTCTAGCACAACTGTGCTGTGACACGCGACTCTATGTCGCGCGACAAATGCTACCTATCTCTTTCCAGTCAATATCGTGTGACAGTGACAAGTGATTCTCTGTCGCGCGAGAAACGAAGTCGCGGCCAGTTATGCTAGACGTACTGAATAGAATGATATACCTACGACCGTCAAAATTCATTCAAATCGCTTGTTTTGTTATCGGCAGGCATCGGATATTCCTGCGCCTATTTACCAATTTATTTTTTTACTTTTGTTAGTAAATTTACCGGCAAATCAAACAATTGCACTGTCGCAATGTTTGTTGCCGTAAGTTTACTGATAAGAATGCAGATAGTTTTTAAAGGTTTTATGAAAATATATGTTAATTAAAAAACATTTTTTTTTCTGCCTGTATCTACATATTATAAATATCTCAAACTTGTCCCTAGAGTTAAATATATTAAGTAAACCGAATAAATTACTGAATTCATAATTAAGTTAATCAATAATGAATAAAAATTGTAGGGAGAAAAATGTAAAAAAAACACACACACACACAGAGAGAGAGAGAGAGAGAGAGAGAGAGAGACCTCTGTTGTTTAATATTTTAATAAGCTTAGATTTAAGATTTAAAATTAATGATGATAATGTACTTTATGTAACTTTATTTTGGTTTGCTACATTTTCCGAGTGATGGAGGAGCGGAGTCTTCCGACACAAGCATTATATTTGCTTACTGGAAGGTTCCAACCCTGCTTATGTTTGTATCCGTGTCATGAAAACCACAATAAACATTTTTTCATTTTCATTCATTGATACAGCTACTTCAAGTGGCAAGCGCATACATCAACTTGAGTAGGTACTTACAAAATTAACCTAAAAAAAGTAATACCTAAACATTTTTGCGATATATTACATTCTCGTAACGTTTTATGCAATCCCGGAACTTATATTATTTAAAAATATATTTTTAAGAAGCCGACTCCATATTTGCTTAGTTTTTTCCGGGAATTCGCCAACTTTAGGTAAATAAGCGCAGGAATATCCGATGCCTGGTTATCGGATAAGGAAAAGAAGAAAGAATATTTTCCAAAAACAAATAACCGACTAACAATAAACTCACCAGATAGGCTCTATAAAAAAACCGGACAAGTGCGAGTCGAACTCGCCCACAAAGTAGGTACATATTAAAGTACCCTATAAATTTTGATTCCCTTAGTAAAGTCTATTTTTAACCGACTTCCAAAAGAAGGACGGTTCTCAATTCGTCTGTATGTTTTTTTTTTATAATTTAATTTAAAATGTATAGTTTTAGATTCTTTTCCTATACTTGTAGTATAAGACGGTATTACTTGCCAAATTTCATAGTTAGCCAACGGTACTTTCCCTTTGAATTTTGGTTTCCTTGAGTGTCGAAATGTGTCTTTTGCGGTATAAACGACCGTATCGTTTTTAACCGACTTCCAAAAGAAGGACGATTCTCAACTCGTCTGTATGTTTTTTATTACTTTTTTTTTGTGTGTTTGTTCACCGATTATTTGAAGACGGCTGGACCGATTTGGAAAATTCTTTTTTGTTTGAAAGGGTAGACTTCCGAGGTGGTCCCATTGTAACCAAATCAGGATCTGATGATGGGATGAGAAATCGAGGGAACTCTTCAAATATCATAGGCACACATATAGTGATTTTGGTATTTTTCTTAGTTTCTCGTCCATTTATTATTAGAAATAAGTTTCCAGTCTTAACTGACTTCAAAACAAAGAGCAATTTTTATGTAGGTTTGTTCCCCGATTACTTGAAAACGGCTAGACCGATTTGGAAAAATTTTCTTTTAACTAAATAGAATTTCTATTCTATTTGGTCAAACCAATATTTTTTCAGCGCCACTAAAAATTAAAAAATAAAGTAAATTTTTAAAACAAAAAATAAAAACCGACTTCCAAAAACTTAAACTAAAAAGCAGAAAATAATATGTTAATTACCCCAAAGAAATGGATAATCAACGATTCATATACATATACATATACAGATATTTATAGTTTTTAACCTGTTATTTTTGAAGTCGGTGCCTGCCACTGCCACGCAAAGCTGGCTATGCTGAGCTCCTTAGTTGGCACCGACTTCAAAAATAACAGGTTAAAAACTATAAATATCTGTATGTATATATGAATCGTTGATTATCCATTTCTTTGGGGTAATTAACATATTGTTTTCTGGTTTTTAGTTTAAGTTTTTGGAAGTCGGTTTTTATTTTTTGATTTTTCACGTTAACTTAGAAGTTTGATTTCTTAACAGCTTGAAGGGACCGCAGACCTGAAGTATATGGTTAATTTTTTACTCTAGTTGTCTTATTTGGGGAATATTTATGAATCAAGAAATAGATTTGTTCGCACACTTATTCCGTATACTTTCACTTTTCCCTAAAGCAGGAGAATATTTCCAAAAATCACACAAGAATCTTACTGGAACTGCCGACCGCTATGAGCGCGAACAAAACTGCCAGATGCTTCATTTTGATACACTGAAAGGTGAATGCACTAATTGATTCCGATATTTATATGCAGTAATTATTGCGATAAATATGTCGCTATCTGTGATAGAGAATCTAATAATGATAATGAACGTTTAATCATTTAATACCTTACTGTCTAATTCGTTGCTAACCTGCTATTTGCTATACCTATACTATTAATTATTAATACCATTTATTTATTTAATCGTATGGCACATATCGTAAGAACAGATCGAATACAAATTATAAATTAAGATTAAGATATATTAGCCACTTAATGGCTTCGTCACTGAGAGAGATCAGGTCTTCAGGAGGGCCACCTGTATAGCGCGTTATGGGGCAGTCGCGGATGATGTGCTGGGTGGACTGCTCTTCGGCTCCGCAGGCACAGGCCGGAGACTCCACCCAACCGCAGCGATGTTTGTAAAGAGCACAGCGGCCGTGATCAGTGCGAAGTCTGTTTAAATTGCACCAATCACGCCTAGGAAGGTCAGACCCTTTTATTGCGGAGCCCGGGATAATCTCGCAGCCCAGTTTTCCTTCCATAGCCGAGTTCCATATCTGCAACCATTCCATTAATACCATTGAATAGCCTTGTTATGAAACCGTTAGGATAAACGAAATGTGATTTTATGTGTGTGTGGATCTCGATGACTGGTCATAATATTGAAGTACCTAGTTTTTTCACGAATATTTCTATTAGGTATTGAGAGGTTTTTATATATCATACCACAAAAAGTTGTAAAATAGTCTATCTATTATTGTACTCAGCGGTGGCGTGGCACAGAGGGGTGACACATTTTTTTACTTGAAAACTTACTAGCCTATTGACTCTTGTAAAAATCGAACAAGGTGGGGGCTTGGGTTCCCTGGGATCGAACCAGGTCGCTTAGCACCGGACTATTTAAAAGTAGCGCTGATTGCTCAAAGTGAGCAACGGACCAGCGGGGGAGGTTGAAGCGTGGTTGAAGCGGATCAACCTGTCCTTATGTAGAGTCATATAGTCATAGTCATTTATTCATAACAACATGCGTTGTGTTTGAAACATAAATACAATAATACCATTTAGATTACTAACAATATCAAACTTACATACTAAGCAATGTCAGTAGAAAAATATTATTAAAATTAAATTTACATTTATAATTATACAATAATAAAATAATAAAACATCAAAATAACAATTTAAAAACAAATTAAAAAGACATCATTAGATAATAATATTATATAATTCAATTGACTAAATTTGAGCGCAAAAAGTCTTGTAGCAAAAAGTCTTGTTGTAGTCTTATGGAAATATTGAACTATTTGTGAGTGCCTTCAATTCAACTGGTAGTTTATTGAATAGCATACCGCTTTGGTAGGTACAGGAGTGTTTGACAACCTGCAGTTTCGTGTCAATTTGTTGCGGTAAATCCTTCCAGCTTGTGGCTAGTCGTTTTTCCCTCTGCTCTGGTGTCTCTATGTTGTGCAAGTACTTGACTAGGTCTATAAGAACTACCAGGATGTACAAACTAGGAACCGTAAGGATCTTGTAATCCATAAAATAGGCTCTGCAAGATCTACGCTCTAACAAATAGTGTCTGAGAGTGACGGATGCTTTATCACTTATTTATCGCGTGACATAACGTAGCATCATAAGCCTACAGTTGTCCTGTTGAGAATAAGTCTCTGTCTACAAAATAAGTATCTGACCAACTAGTTGGTTCGAAATTACTTCATTAAATTCCATTCTGCACAACTAGTTGATCAGTTTAGTACAGTTGATCGGAGTGGAAAAACAGGAAATTTGGTGTATACGTACTTAGGGTAAGGCCGTATTTTTTGCCACTTTTTACCTGTAACCCTTGTCTCCTAAGTTTTTTTCCACCCAACTGACGTTTAATGGGGTTATTTTTAATTTTATTCGATGTAATGATATGTATACTTGCAAGGGCAAAGCATTAATACTTTTAAAAACGGAAATTATGTTAGAAATAAATATTTTCATTTAAAAAAGTGGTGAAATTTGCTTGCCCCTTTAGTCAGTTACCTGATATTCTATGATACAGTGGGCTTCTAATTGACTTTATTGTGTGTATGGTTAAATTTTTAAAGTAGTGTATCAATAAGCTGTCTTCATTCCTTTTTTCATTGCTCCACTGATAGTGCTTAGAAGTTGGAAATTTTAGAGGAATTCCTTTTTCGTAAAAAAATATCCGTATTTACCATCAATTTTCTACGAAGCCACTTGGTAGTATCCTAATTCCTATCATGGCAACACTGCCGTTGACGTATGTCAGTGTCAACCCCGTAACGGCCATATTGTTTTGTCAGTCTGTAATTTTCTTTGGTACAGTGATTTCGTCATTAAGTTTTTGGATGGTTTTTCGTTGATTTGAAAGCGAAGTATCCATATTTTTGATTGCAAATTGATATGAACATATAGAATTCATCAAGCGTAATTGAACTGTATTTGTTTTCTTAGGAATTGTGAAAGATCTAGTGAGATATCGTTATTTTATTGTAAACTTACATAACACTTACGTATAACTTACGTCACGCCTTACCTAACGTTACGTATACGTGACGTAAGTGTTACGTAAAACAGACAATTATACTTCGTTTTCTTTCCAAATTACTTACCCCGTTTCATAACCCCACTTTACCCGTACATAATACACTAATGTATATCCCTTTATTCCATTTAGTGTGATGTGTGATCTATGTCTAACAATTTTATGTTACAATTTTACGTAACACTTATGCACGGAAGAAAAAACAAGAGGAAATGGCGTGTTAGCCAACTAGTATGAAAACCGGTGTCGCCAAACTCGCACAACCATAACATAATCGGTACATGACACACTTATACAAAACATTTTTAATTGGTGTAACTTTTCAATATCGTTACAGATTAACAGACGTTACTTTTACAAATCAAAATCAGTTCTAAAGTACTCAAGTTACAGTGCAAAATACAACGTGCAATTTTAGCCGTAACAAACGCTTATTTGCAAATTGCGATTATACTTAACTAGATGTCGTAATAGTTCGTCTACTCGCCGATAGATGCATTACAAAATTTTACAACAGTGCCATCTGTTATTGAGAAGAAGTATCATAATAGGGGTGCGATTAAGTACGAATAGAATGATTTGTCGATATCGATATAAAGTCAGCTGTATAAAGATGAAATACACGGTTTTTAAGCGAGTTTAGAAACATCTTAACTTGAAGTGTTTCGCGAACAATTTGAGAGTAAGTACATATATATTTTTGAGCGCTTTTAATACTTTTTTTTCACCTGACTCAATCCCAATTTACTTTTCAAATATGTAGCTACAATCAAAAGACATATTTAATAAGAAATGTTACTTTATTTTTATGCATGTTGTTAAAATTTACGTTTGTACATAATGTTCCGTACGTTGTCAAAATAAGAGCTTTCCACGTTGAGTGAGACGGATGTCAGTTTCCAAAAAATGGCCTGAGCATATGGTGCTGCTGCTAAGGGGCTGCGGAAACCATTTATCACGCCCAGTAATATTTATCCACTCTTCTTAAAGGAGTGGATCTTTCGGAAATCTGCAAGGATAAAATTTGCATTTAAAGTGCAATAAGTAACCAATTATTTGTACCTAACCAATATCGATAAAAATATCGACCTCACCTTAGCTATCTCTCTAATTGAGTAGCAATAAACTGACATCTCGAATAGCGATTTTCGAGACGCTTCCATGAAGAAAGAACAAATGATTATTAACTTTATGTATAGTGACACAGAGTTCATTTTTATTCAATAAATGGGAGGCAACTTGGAAATGTAAAATTATTTCGATATTTATAAAATAAAACTTACCGGTGATAAGATACACCTCCAGGAGACACATTTACCGATTTGCTCGAATTGCGGCAGCATAATACTGCGCAATACGGCATTGCAGCGATTAAATATATATTTTTTACTCAAACACAAACGTCAGGTTGCCTTGGTCACGGAATACAAGACTGAGGTTTAGCTTGCGCCTCGTCGCAAGCCCGTTGCTACGCGGGAACGCCCACTTGCCACTTCCATAGTCTCTTTCTTCCGTGCACTTATGTTTGGGTAACGTAAACTTACGTCACATTTATGTCACAAAATGGCAAAAAATACGGCCTGACCCTTATACTGACTGAGCCAGAGCAAAAAAGCTACATTCAACTTATTTCACCATCGTGAGCGACGTTGCGGGCGGGTTCATTTGTGTTTAATAAAAGCCTTGTATGGTCAGTACCGTATTTAATAGATCAATCAATTTGTAAACTGTAATTCTTATAATAAGCATACGGAAATATTAACTTCTAGACGGGCAATATTTTTCTGCATATTCTGGCCCGGCCACTATGTGCATCTTACTTTTGCAGACGAAGTAAGAGAAAGATAGCAAAACTTGCCGGCCACAAATTGCTGAAAAATATTATCTAATCTGTGCTCAAGTGTAAATCCAACGCCGCCCTTCTGTATAGGTTTGGTTTACTGGAAGATGCAGGAAACCAGCCAGGGTTCGTTGACGTAATAGATGTGCATTGTGACCAGTCCGGGGTCATCGGCCAGCTCGTACATGCAGCTGGGGCCGTCGGGAACGATCATCTGTAGCAAAGCGAACGGGTTATTTCGGTGTACTGCAACAACCTAAAAATATTTAAATAGCTGGCTGGACGTAGCTTCGCTAACCGATAATTTAAGCAAGCCGGCCGCTTCATGCTGGTTAATGTGTGCGTGCTGCACGTAAGGCTACTTACTACCCAGGCTGATGTGTGCGACGAGGTGCCTGTAAGAACAAAGCGACCGGTTTACCATAGTGAAAATCAAACTCAATGATATCATAAACCTCACCTCCACAGCGGATCTATCGGGGCTCTCGAACCAGTTCCTACCGCTGCCGTCGAGATTCAGCTGACCGAAAACCACGAAGCCTGTCGCGATGAGCTCGCCGGACTCCACAATGGGGAACCAGGGGAACAGGGGCTCATCCGTGCAGCTGGTGCTCGCGGACATCTTGTAGTAGTAATGGCGACCTGGGGGCAAGAAATTATTAGATGGGTCATAAATCGAGCGTTTAAACTGCTGATTTAAATGGGATATCAGACTATTTATTAGAAGTCCGGGATCACTACCAAAAAAAAATGCCACAATAATTTGCAGGGATCTCGACAAAAATGTGTACACAGAAGTGAGGCGATTTAAACGCTAGATTTTTGACCCAGATGATATTGGCTTCAACAACTAAATAACTATGTTGATTCAATGACAAAAAAGGATCTTTGCCTCCGAGACGAGAGCACACCACTTGATCCGATCTGGTGCAGTTTCTGGCTAGACTTTAGCTTGAAGCTTACGCAGGTCTACCTCGATTATATCTCTCCAGTCCCCAGCGATGCCTTATATATCTTCGTATTTTGCGGCTTGAGCAGTATATTCAGTAGCGGATGCAGGGTCCTTGGTTTGGGAAGAGCTAGATCTTGATTTTGAGACGCAAGAAGTTGCCACAAGGTGATGTTATAAAGTCAAAGAGATACATATATGAAAATAATAATGAAATATCAGCTTCGAAGGCTTACCCATCCATGGAATGCAAGCTTGTCTGGTGAAGAGACTGCCACTGACGATCTCATCGGTGGTATTGGCGATTTGAACTAATTCCTTGTGGGTTCCAACCACCCATACGCCTCCGTTCTCTATGATCTTGTTCTCGTTGCGGCTGAGTTGGCGACTGCTGAGGATATCTAAAAAGACTTTTATTTTTAATTTTTGAACCCACAACACTCAGAGCCCACGCAGACAGCTCAGGCACGCTTTTTGTTTTAGTTTTCCACAATTCGACGTCTAATATTTTGTGTGATGGGTTGAAGGAACTAACTCTTGCCAACCCAACTCTACTAGAAACCCTAGCAGAACCTTGATGTTGGTCAGCGGGTTCGGTTGAAGCAGTTCAACCTGCCCTCTTTAAGTGTGTAATGATCGTGCTAATGAGAGTTTTAGTTGACGGATTCTTATCAGAAATATCTACTCATATTTCTGATAAGAAGACTAACCTAAATGGTTTTTCTTCTAGTTCTAGATAGTTATGGGTAGTAAATAGTTATTCCTGTTAAAGTTTTACTTGTTCTTAGGGGTGCCTTAAAGTTTTAACGTCGCAATTATTTTAGCTGGATATTTTTCAAGATAATTGTATGTACCTTCCGTGGTGAAATACTGCTGGAGAGTCCAGTAGGAGACACCGTCCACGGTCCACTCCGTGAAGCCCGACTCTTCCATATCGTAATGAGCAGTAAAGTTGGCCTGGGGTAGCTATAGAAACATTTAAATTCTCTTAGTAAATTTGGCTTACTTCAATATGCAATGCAATGCTAAACACATAACATTGCATCCAGTTCCTAACATCACACAAAGAATCTAAGGTACAACGACTTTGACAAACTGCATAAAGGGCTCACGGACGCTTTTACATGACTGACTCTGCTACTGTTTTAGAAAATATATCATCATCATTAAACTTAAGAGCTACGCTCTTGTCGGTGGAGTAATCGCCACTCTATTCTCCGCCATCTGTTTGGCCTCCTGATACGATGCGGCGCTGACTTTCTCATTCGCTTCGCTCCTTCGCGAATAGAAAATATAACACAACTAATAATATAAGGAAGGAATAAAGAGATACTCACAGCAACTTGCATGCCCGCGGCATCGCCGTTGCCATCGAAGAACGTGCAGACGATGCGGTCGGAGTAGCAGAACATGGTGACAGAGGTGACTGGGAGACCGTCGGATTGTGTCTGCGCGGTCCATCCTTCCGAGACTGCGTCGGGCAGCGTGCGAGGGACGTCGTAGAAGAAGCTGCCACCGAAGTTGATGCCGATGTCGAACCTTACTACAAGAAATAGTTTGTTGAGTGACACCACAGAAATACCCGGGTTGCATTCCCTAGTCCCTTCTTTGTTAGGTAAAGACCTATCATTCAAACTTTGCCAGTTCATTCACAAATATCTAAGTTGGTTCCTAATTATTAAACTTCACAGACAAACTCAGTGCCCGATGCAAGATGGTTAATTACGAGTAAACTTAATTGCCCTCGTGAAGGCCCCCTATCGTTTGCTTTGTAGGTGACTTTAACAGTTTCTTCTGAGACCCAAAATACTACCTTAATAATAATAATAATTATAACGCAGGGCAGCTTGTGGCGAGCTGTTGGGGAGTAGCGACCCCACGTACCCGAGTGCTCCGGGGGGTCCTTAGGGAGGGTCATGGGATTTAGTGAAAGGACCTCCGCCTCTGGCTTGCCTTAACCGGCCGGCCAGAGTGGAGTCGCAAGAGCTATATGCTCCAGGCGTGGAAGTGTTAAAGGGCATAACGCCGCGAGTACCCTCGGAGAAAGCGCAGCACACCTCTCGACACCCTGCAGCCCTCGGCAGCGGTGTTGCCCCTGGGCCATTGCTCATAATGTCGCTATTTAACAGGGGCCCATCAGCGGAGGGCAAGTCACGGTCTGTCAGTGCCGCGAAAGCCATGAGACACTTTTCCTGACAGGCGCCGTCATGTCTCAATCCATAGCCCAGTATCTAGTCCATAATTCCACCACCATAACCCAGTAGAGTTAGATTCCATCAATCAACAATAGTCCTTGCATCTGGCGGGGGCTGTCTCTGCGTGCGTCCCATGACACGGGCAGGGACAGCATCCGCTGGGTGTACACGTTGCCTTTCATTAAATTGTCGAAAGGGCCTCTACGCGTTGGCTTCGGCTCCGCGCACGCCTCCCAAAGGGCCGGGACACCATTGTCCCGTGTACGGGAAAGACATACAGATAATAATTATGTTTTAGTGAACGGCTTTCTGATTTGATACTTACTGAAACTGAACCAATACGTATAAAAAACCTCAAGAAGTAGGTACGATACGAGTTATTATGTTTTGTTTCCTCCTCTATTAGAAACTTCGACGTCAACATTTTCAGTTAATTATTAAATAAAACATCACTTACTTCGAAAACCACCATTCCACACACCTGAAATCGGTAAAAAACATAGGTAATTAATTTAAAAACTGGAGCGATTTAATCGCTGTTTGCTTCGGTACGCCAAGCTTTTGGTTGTTATGATTTTGAGTATTTTTTGACGTGACAACGTCTTATAAATTGGTTTGCCGGGTGACACTTCAAGAAACTGCGTTACGCTCCGCTCACGTTATGCGCTCACAATGAGAGCGAGTGAGAGGCACGCGTCCCTCCCTTCCACTCGGGCATGGTTAGTCGTTGTCACGTAAAACTTTCGCCCGTATACCGACTTTACAGGCAACCAATTTTTTTAACACCATACAAAAACGGACTCGAGCGAGTGGTCAGTGCCGTAAAATAGCCTTTTCTGCGCCCTGTGCGAGCTTCTATAACTGCGCCCTTGTTTTTTACCTAGGGTCCTGCCTGGTCTGGCCATTCTTGTGCCCCCAGAGTCTACGCCCTGTGCCTGGGCACCGGTGGCACCGCCCTAGTTACGGCACTGCGTGTGGTGGTAACACAAAACGAGTAACACGACCGACGACGACTTGATTTGATTGGATGTGCCAGGTAGCATCTATTAATGACCACGACGTCTGTACGAGTACATTTTTTTAATAAATAGTACATAATAGTAGGTAAATTTTTTCATGGATATGTACCCCAAAAAAACGCCACACGGCTCGAGTTCCATCTTGTATCGTGTCAGTCAGTTTAAAAATATCAGTCAAGAGTCTTACTTGTGCTGCCTATAGCTATGAGCGCGAATAAAACAAATATTTGCTTCATATTGACACCACACTGAAGAGTGAAAATGGATTGGTTTTGTCTAGTTTTTATAATAGGCAATGATAGCGATGGAGTATCATAACACTATCTCATACGATTGTGATGGCCTTGATAATGTTTACGAACATTCTTAATCTAATGCTTACCGAAAGATGATTACTTATAATTAGTTGCCACGTGTTTCCGAATGGACTAAAATAAAACTAGAAAGACCTTTATCACAGGGTCAACGTAACTGAGCCTGAATTTATGCCACACCTAGCCATAAAGTGACTTCCGCACGCCTGCGCGTACGGAAAAAGCCGCTTTCTGGCCAAGCGTAGAAATAAAATGATGTACACAACACGGTAATAAAGAAAGCACTCGATCGCATATTTATATTACCACCCTAGTTATGTAATGTACTATTTTCTACCTATGCTTTTCCCAAACATGCACGGAAAAACTGTCTTTACCTACTTAGTTCCGCTCGTGAAAATACTATTATGTACTTATTTTAATCGTATAGCATTCACAAGAAATATGCATTTAGTAGAAATTACTATGACTCCGTTGCTGTCTGTCTGTCTGTCTGTCTGTCTGTTACAGGGTACTCATCTTTTGAACCGTAATAGACTTGAAATTTTCACAGAATATGTATTTCTACTGCCGCTATAAAAGCAAATAATATAAGCAAAATATAAATAAAAGGGATACACTTACAAGAAACGGGTTTTTTCAGGTTTTCTGCTCGACGGTGGTAAACTATATAATATTTTTAAAAACAAAATAAATACGGCTTCATGTCAGTATATTTAGGATTATTTTAATTTGTAGTTTGAAAATAAAAGGGAAAAATGTGAAAAAAATCTTGGTGTTGATTTTAGATTTTTTCTATTTTATGTTCAGGAGTGCATTATTTGCGTTCGAAAAATAGACCGTCCTTGAGTTATCCGAAATTAGTATATTACACATCTAGGGTGGTAATACAAAGAAAGGCCGAGATCGCAGAAGTTTGCGGCCCGAGCTGCAAGCGAGGGACGTAAATATGCGATCGAGGGCTTTCTTTAGTACCTCCCGTGTTGTGTACATCATTTTATGACTACACTTGGCCAGAAAGCGGGTTTTTCCGTACGCGCAGCGTGCGGAAAAAGTCACTTTATGGCCAGTACGTCTAGCATAACTGGCCGCGACTTCGTTTCTCGCGCGACAGAGAATCACCTGTCACTGTCACACTATATTGAGTGGAAAGAGATAGGTAGCATTTGTCGCGCGACAAAGAGTCGCGTGTCACAGTTGTGCTAGAGGTACTGGGGTGACATAAATTATATATCACATGCCCTATGATGTGTGATCTTGGAGAAATACCCCAAATGAAGCGCGGGGGCGTCGAACTTCTCCCCACTACCAGCAGCGTGGCTACCGGTGGCTACCGATCTGAATCAGCTCAGACTGACCTAGGGATCATCTGTACAAACGAAGACACAGTTAAGTGACCATCAGTAGACCTTAATACATTGTAATAAGGGTGACAAGTGGTCAGTTAGCAGTCTTCGATTGTACCAAGTGTCAGCGCTTAGTGAAAAAGTGCAAGTTTCCCATACAACGGATCACATAAGAAAAAGCCGCGTGTAGACATAAAATGAAGTACACAACACGGGAGGAAATAAAAAAGCCCTCGATCGCATATTTACGTCCGTCGCTTGCAGCTCGGGCCGCAAACATCTGTGATCTCGGCCTTTCTTTGTTTTACCACCCTAGTTGTGTAATGTACTATTATATCCGTGAATTATAGAAAATAGATTCAAGGAAACACCAAAAATTAAGTGATTTGTTTATTGATACTTTGATTAAAATAAAATAATTATATTAACGTTAAGCTTCTCTTTTATGTTTGTTTAAGGTCGAGAGTTTAAGATTGATCTCCTAGTACATCATCATTTTATAGATAGATTCGTTGAATTCGTTCGCACAAGTATGTAAATGACATATATTTCAACCACATTTGGCGTCATTAAAGTACCTAATTTCTTAACCTTTTTTTTTAGTTTGTACGAATAGCCGAGGGACTCGAATTATCTTGATATCACAATATCTAATCTTAGTTCACTATGGATCTGCAGCTGATCATTTGATAATTTTGAGTACTTATAAGTAAAAATATCAATACGTCCTGTTCCCTATAGATCTGTTTTTGGGATCCTTTAGACCAGCGGTCGGTAACCTTTTAGTAGCCAAGGGCCACATAGTAGCTACAGTCTGTTCCGTATAGGAATAGACAGAAGAAAAAAAAGGTTCTTTATAGTGCTGGTTTTAGGTTGACATTCTATAAATTACATTTCAAAGGAGTTGGTCAAACATTTAATATCAATGATGTCCATACTTTTTGGTTGGCTGAAAATAAAAAAAGTATCCTTATAAAATACCCAAAGAGCCAGAGATAAGCAACATTCAACACATGAGACAGTAGTGCTCGATGAGAGCTGTCATTCATTATCAAGGAGTTATGTCTAATTCGTAACATACGAGTTTTAATTGTATACTGTTTCAGTTATAGTTTGCTATTCCTAAGTACCTAATTGGTGAATAGTGATTTGTAACGTTCAATTCAATATGAGTGATTCTATGGGGCAGTGGAAGAGGCGTTTGCTCTAGTGTGCGTTCAGCGTTGTCACTCGATCTTCGCGAAGAAGTGAATGTTTATTTTATGGTTTACAAACTGTCTTACGAGTTCACATTAAATAAATATTGTTACAAGTATTACAACTGTACAGAAAATGTTTGGAATCCCTACTTCTGTGTCCTTCTAGAGTCTATTGTTATCCGGTATGAACTATAACGAAATTGAAGTACAAAATAGCTTGGGAGGCTCGCGGGCCGCAGGTTGCCGACCGCTGCTTTAGACGTATAATCTAAATCTAATCCTTAACTTCTAAAGTAGGTACTGGAATCCATTGATAATTTTTCTTTTTTAAAACCTTAAACCACAGAAATAAACGAGGTAGAAGGAAAATGTCTACGTACCTCGCGTGATAAAAAGAGTTGGAGACGACCTACTTTACACGCCGCCCATTTTAGTCTCCGTCAATATTATTATCAGATTTGAAAATTTGATACTCGTTATAATGGTAGGTATAATTTGTTCAAATACCACCAAATGAAATGAAAATGTATGTACTTCATGACTAAATTACACTTTTGGTGTCGAACGCCAAGCGAAAAACATTACACGCTTAGTTCCCATACAAATCGACTAACTATTTCCATCTATCTCGATATAGGTACTTATGAACGCTTTAAGGGTTACAAAAAGTCAGCATGTAAAATTAAATAATATCAGTATTTTCATTTAAACATGTACAGTCACCGATATTGGAATGTTACGCCACTTACCACAAAAGTACCTAAATAAGTATTAATGGTACATATTACAGGCCGAGTCACACCGGCTGCGTGTGCGTGGCGTGCACGCAGCAGCTCCTTGACTTTGTGCGTAACGCGTACAAAATGGCGGCTCAAAGTCAAGGAGCTGCAACGCGTACGCCACGCGCACGCATCCGGTGTGACCCGGCCTTTAAGTGAAAATACCTATATCGATACCTTTAGACTCAAAGGGCGTAAGCTCCATTAGAACCTACGGTGTTTACGTCCTTTGAGTCTAAAGGTATCGATATGCCCTATTTAATTTGTTAAAATAGCTTTAATCAATGATATTTTTATGGCGAAGAATACACTGAAATCGCCCGTCGCCGCGATTTTTTCCGTGTAGCTGCGCATAGTAGTTGCGAGTCGTCGCGATTTACGCGCCAGTGTGCACCACCCCGCGATTTTTCTATAAAAATCGATGATTCTACATACAAAGTTGAAAATCGCTGGGTCGCGTGTCGCCGCGATTTTCGCTGCAGTGTGAGATCCGCCTAGATATCAATAAAAGATGCCATTTCTGAAAAAAAATAATGCTGCTAAAATTTTCACCATATAATACATATATTGTCAGAAAAAATAATTAGTAACGTGAGGATTTCGCGTATCTATCGAAGCGTAAGTTTATCTCGGCGACTCAACGCGGGGGCGGGGTCGAGATCGAGGGGAGGGGATCGTTGCCGTCTCCCGCGCAGTGCGCTACCGCGGTATCCACAAACGTGTGTTTTTTTAAGATATCTTTCAGCTGCTATTTCTTAATATTTCAGTACTAAAGGATACTACCTACCTAACTGAAAAAGCACGTAATTTCTATTTTTCGCTAAAGAATCTACTGTTAGAAATTTGAACGGTCAATAAAATTTCACCCTATGGACGCTTATTAGTAGAATGACCCTTTTATTCAATTAACATATTTATCCACTGAAGAGCTTCTTGACTTCGTCGGCGACTTGGTTGGCGTACCGGTAACCGTTCAGCATCAACCGGTCGAGCGCCGGCGCTGGCTTGGCGGAGTCGCCGGTTCTGAAAATAAATAAACAAATATCGCAGGAGACATTACACAAATCCATCTAGTTCCAAACTATGCAATGCTTGTATTATGGGTACTAGACGACGATATACCTACATACTTACCTAGATATAAATACACACTTAAATAGATAGAAAACATCCACGATTCAGGAACAAATAAATACTCATGCTCATCACTCATCACACAATTATTTTCCCTTACCAGGATTTGAAACCGGGACCTCTAGCTAGGCGGTGTCACTCCCACTAGCTACACTAAACGTGTCGGCTAAATTTTACGTCGTGTTTCATACCACTGCCACATTATCGGGATTCGAGGAATACCGTGGACTCGGTTCAGAACAATTTATATATTATTAAGATAGGCTACCCTAATAAAAATACTTAATAAACTTGTTCAAAATCAAAAGTATTTGACACACGTTTGGTGTTTGAAAAAAAAATCCCGAGGTAGCTACTACATTCTCCGAATGGACTTTTGAGGTTCTGGCTCACAATCGTTAGTACCTTCAAACCTTATACGTGAAAAGATGCGGGTAAAATTGTGTATGGAAAAATATTTTTCACACCTCCTATTCAGAAAAAAGTATTTTGCTCCCTCATAAGAGGGATCAAAGTAGCACTTTTCTGTTCAAGGACAACAGGGTATTTTTAGTTTGAACCCACTTAGAATATGCCATACCATAGACTTAAATTACACACCGAGGGCGGTATAATAAGGAATGGCCCAGATCACAGGTGTTTGCGGTCCGAGCCGCAAGCGAGGGCCATAAATATAATATGGAAGTGGTATTTTCGTCTCGTCCGTAAAAAATTATAATTGTTTTATAAAATAATAATAGACTATACATTTGACAATTTAACATTTAATTTTTAATAATAATGTGTGATGCTCTTTGAGTAACTATATATTTCGTTATTTTGTAGGTAGCGTTTGTATTTGAATTTTCCTCATAGTCGGTGTGAAAAGCAGTATGTGTCACTCGGTAGCAAAATTATTTTCACCTCGGGCGTTAGCACTTGAATCCCTCACTACGCTCCGGATTATACTTTAGAATCCCTCGCTACGCTCGGGATTCTATTGTATAATCCTTCGCTTCGTTCAGGATTCAATATACGCCCTCGCCGTAAATACATCATTTTGCTCCCTTGTGACACAATCTACTATTTTAAGTTCCATACTAACTAATAGCGAGGCGAGGCTAGGCGCGTTGATGTACCAATAGTCAATACCAATCTACGCGCCTGGCCTCGCTCAGCGCGGCCCAGCATTGGTGGATTTTTTCCTCGCACAGCTCTGGTAGAAACACAGCCAAAGTGGAGAAAAGGGTGTATAAGTAATTACCGGCATCGAATGGTCCAGGGCTTGTCGACGTAGTAAATATGCAGCGACACGACCCCGTAGGACGACGCCCACTCCAGCAGGCACGACGGCGCGTACGGGATCGTGATCTAAGGACAAAGGGAAGGTAGGTAGATACAAACGAAGCCAGTGTTAACTGACCACCCATAGGCTTTAACACGTTGCAATAAAGTTGACATTCGTTTACAAATGTACAGTTAACAGTGTATTCGTACAGTCACAATCTTTAATTTGGGAACTATTTCCCAAAGATGTTCTAAAAAAACGTTATACAATTCAACAATTATATCTAGTCATAAACCTCTTTTTTCCTTCAGCGTAATCAGGGTATCTTATAACGATTTTTGGATACGTGAAGCTTACTTTCTTTATATCAAAAATGCTTCAAATCAAATCGATTTTGAATTGCTTGGAGCGTAGCTTAAAATTTACATTTGTTGAGAAATTACAATAAATATTAATTTAATTTTTACAAATGTTCCACTTTCAGCTAATCTTAGTCATCCTTTCATAAATTGTCCAAACTGGAGAAAGGCTTATCGTTATTAGGGTTCCTTAATCCGTACGCGAAGGATTGGAATTAGGGTTGCCAGATTGAATTACCGTATTATCTTGAGCAGGAAACAATATGTCGGGAGCCTTAAACAGCAGAAATTTTCGCTGTCCGGACCACCTGAGTGGATCGGATTAAGTTTTAGAATGAAGTCGTTTGTCGGGAGATTTTCTTCCTTGTCGGAAGTCGGGAGGACATACAAAAAATCGGGAGAATCCAGCCAATTCCCAACCATCTGGCAACCCTAATTGGAATACGCTATTTAAGTCTTACTAAATCACTACATACTTTGGGGTCAAGCGTATATTACGTTACAAGTTAAGGGGGAGGAGGCTCTATGGCTAAAAATTCACGACACGATATCGCAACTTGCTACTACACGGCTACGTTTCACGTTGCGACGTCATGTCGTGGATATTTAAATTTTTAAATCCTTTAACTAAACAGAAATTAACCTTCGCAGTATTTGATGGTAAGCGACTACGAGGCCAAAAAATTGACCTTTCGCTTCCATTTTAGGTTTTTTTTTTCTTTTTGATAACTTTTCAGCCAGTAAGGACATGTTTATAACGAGGGGCTTAATTTACTGATTTATTTTGTTCCATAAGACTATTAATGTAAAATGACAATATTCGACCCATGTTGATTTAACATTATTTACTCGTCACACCACCAGGAATTCATGGCTAAAGTATGTCGGTATAGTCCCTCCCATCCTGTATATGTAAGAGCCCTACGGTGGCGCTCAGATGAGAACTGAATCGATGCCTGTTTCATTATTTAAACATTATTTGACTGGCAGGCATTTGAATTATATTTATAACTAGCTGTACCGGCGAACTTCGTTCCGCCCTAGAATTTTTAACTTTTTAGATGTTTTAATAGTTATTCTGTTATTCGGGGCCCAGACAAACCCAAAAAATTTAATACCATAAAAATCGGTCCACCCGCTCTCGAGTTATAAGTGGTGTACAACTAACCCGACTTTGTTTTAGGTATGTGGTTTTCCTAGAAATCGCATGACGAGGGAAGATGCAGGAATTATAGGTGGCAGCACTAAATCGACAAAAGAGACACTATGCGGACAGTAAAGGAAACTTATCAGGCTTGAAAAAAAAACTGGTTACAAATGTCAGGTATACCTAGGTATATTTAGTAACTCGTGGCCACACTAACGTTAGGCATACTTAAGTATGGTCGCAATCGCGTGTTCGCGCGGTAATCGCGTATTCGCTGTTCGATAGGACGATGCCTTAATCCAGGGCTCGGAAACCGGTATTTGCTCCATACAAAAATACCGGTATTCTTTCCGTTCTTATCGTTCTTTAGTTTATTATTTCGTTTTTTTAACCAGACAATCTAATAATACGAAATCATAACTTAAATACATTACTGAGCTCTACATAAAAAGCATAAAATAATTCAAAATATTGGGCTGTTTCGGGGTTTTTGCAAAATACCGGTTTCGATCCCTGCCTTAATCGGCCATCATCGCGATACATGATAGCGTACAAGATTCGGTTTGGCGGCACCAGTTGGCAGCACCTTCGTTGAGCACGTTCCGTTCCCTTAACTCACGATTTTTTTACAGGTAAAGAATCCTTCGTGCAAAAGTATGACTCACACTTAGCCGGTTTTTAAATTCTCGCATTAAAATCTTTCGGCTTGCGCCCGCTGAGCTCGAATTTTCGTTTTAATCTTCCGTCGGCAAAAGGTTTTCGTTTTAATTTTCTATTTGTAAAGGGTTTGTCGTCTCGTTTACAGCGGTCGCGGCTTTGTACTGTCACGTCCTTAATTACAGCTTGTTTATGGTGTGAACGGTAACCGGTTTTAAGTACTTTTCCTTTATGAAAAAATGAAAAAAAGTTTTAATTTAACGCTCTGCTTAATAATATAAATATCCTTTATAGCATACCAGAAAAACACATTACAAGAGGTACACTGAGGTGGTAGAAGTAATAATTTTATAAATTTGCTGTGGCCAGTCAGGATTCGGTCACAGCAGCAAGTAAATCTTTTGAATTGTAACAGCTTTTTTTCAGATTAGTAAAATCGTCCATTATCCGTGATGCGATATCAAGTGAGTGAGTAGTGAAGCACTATGACGTTATTTTTTTGTAGAGTACAGAAGTTTCAGCTGTTACGAGCTCTTTCGTAGTTTCATGTAACTTCTGTGTTAATAAATACTGATAATATTTCAACTACGATCTAAAAAGTTAAGGAACATATAAAAACAGGTGAAGGATAGCTTTCCAACTTATGCCACTGCACGGTCACCACATGTTAAGCTAATTTAACGTCGTAAAGTTCACTACTTCAATCGCTGCTTCTCCATATATTTAGATAAGTTTCAACACCTAGCAAATAATATATATGGAAAGGTACGATATTCCAATCCCTAATGTTTAATGCATGAGGATGTCCCAGCTTTACCCAGCTTTGGCTTACATTATGCGGAGAAGCGTACTGTGGTACGTACAACCTAGCACTTAGAAAATGCCATTACAAGTTTACATAATATTATTTATACAGCTATCTCATTCTTTGGCTGATTTTGAGAGAAAAACAGCGTTACAGCTGTAAGGTTTTGTTATCCAGCGTTGCAGCGAACAGTTAGGCTACGGAATGATTACCCTGATGTGTTCTCGCTGCGTTATCACGTCATAGTTATTAAAAAAACGAATATACAGTACAGGGCTCTCAAAGGTTGGCAAAGTATAAGCATTCAGCCTGTCGTGTAGTAAGATTGTTGTCCATTCCTCAGCGCTCTGCCGGGAACATCGGGAATCCGGTGCCTATTAACTAGCCCTGGACTTCCAACGTATTCTGACTTTATCTACGATGTCATGTGGTAAGTTGTTCATACCTCAGCGCTCTGCCGCGGCGCGGGCGGGCGCTCGAACCAGTCGCGGTACTTCTGGCGGCCCACGCGCCCAAACATCGGGAAGCCGGTGCCTATTAACTAACCCTGGGTTTCCAACGTATTCTGGCTTTATTTAATCTGTCATGTGTTAAGATAGTCGTCCATTCATACCTCAGCGCTCTGCCGCGGCGCGGGCGGGCGCTCGAACCAGTCACGGTACTTCTGGCGGCCCACGCGCCCGAACATCTGGAAGCCGGTGCCTATCAGCTCGCCCTGGCTCACCAGCGCGAACCAAGGCAACGTGTCTTCGCATTTCATGTCAGTTGTCATGTTGTAGTAGTAGTGGGTGCCTGAGGATATAAAGATAATCTTAATATTGTCTTCGGCAGTGGCGTGCACTCCAGACAAGAAGACACTGCCTACCCTAATTCCTACCCTAATGAGGGTAGGAGGGTAGAAATTAGTAGGGTAGGTAGCAGTGGCGTGGCGTAAAAGATATCCTTGGGGAAGCCGGTGCAATTTTGGCGTACATTTTCCTTAAAAGCTGTAGAATAAGGTGCTCAAAAGCCTGATATTAGGCAAGCCGGTAGGAATCGAGTTCTTTGGACGCCACGCTACTGGTAGGTAGCATATGAAGATACCGGGTACCTTACTAATATCTACCCTCTTACCCTTCATCATCATCATCATCATTTCAGCCAAAAGACGTCCACTGCTGGACATAGGCCTTCCCCAAGGATCTCCACGATCTTACCCTTACTAGGGTCATTTTAATCGCAAATTTATTAAAAAACTCTACCGAGTGGAACTGTAGCATGGACTTTCCTGAAAATGTAGTGTCATCTAATTGACATAGATTCGACCTGCAATAGGGACCGTGCACGAACTATAGGTGGCAGCACTGTCAATGTCAAATATAGGGCAGTACCTTTAGATTGGCGTCACCAGTTGGCAGCATCTTCGTCGTGCACGGTCGCTTCACGAACTATAGGTGGCAGCACTGTCAATGTCATATATAGGGCAGAACCTTTAGATTGGCGTCACCAGTTGGCAGCACCTTCGTCGTGCACGGTCCCTATAGTTAAATGCTGTAATAATAAAGAAACACAAAACTATCAAAATAATATTTTTTTTATATTTGTACATTGGTACAACCATACTGCTTCCCCGCCTCTACTGCCCTGACTAGGGCTGCCATCTCCAAAATTTGACATCCAGGACATAAAGCGTAAATCCCCGGAATTTGGAGCTCAAACCCCGGACACGCCAAAGTATACTAACTGTGTCTGTCTGCCTGTTTGAGGATTTATTTGCGGTATCATAGCTATCCGTGGGGCTTGGTTTCTTTGGTCAAAGAGTATGGCAGACGCAGGAGCGGTCGTGGTAGCATTCTTTGGCCTATGACCAGCCCGGACCAATAGATACTAGTGACTATTGTCATGTCGGGGATGCGGTTCTGCTTCTTGAAGACGGTGCTCTTGAGCTCTGCTTCGGTGCTCGGGATCCGCAGTAGCCTTCCTTCCAATCTGTCACTCATAGGCGCCATATGGACTAATGTCATACTGACCCATGTTGGGGATGCAGTTCTGTTTCTTGAAGGCGGTGCTGTTGAGCTCTGCTTCGGTGCTCGGGATCCGCATTAGCCTCCCATCTAATCCTGTCACCCACACGCCGCCGTCTTGGAGCGTAGCCCCGTTTTCCACTTGCGGACCGGCCCCGGCTTTCAAAGACTCTGAAAGAAGATACGATATAACTTAAAAATACGCAAGGCAAGCGAGGCAAGAGAAGCTCCCTAATCGCGAAAACTTTTATTAAATGGTTATTATATTATATTTTATTGCATGTCTATTTGAAATTTACAAATAGATAGTTACCCAAAGATTAACTGAAAGAAATCGCTCATTAGCGATAAGGTTAATTTTATTTACCCCTACTTTTTGGGCGAGTAGCATAACATTGCGGAACCGAAAAAGGGGATTGATCACACTGGGCCTGGTCAGCCCGCAATGAACTGTTACTCGCCTAACTTTACTCGCTTCCTCGCCGGCGGTAGAACCAGTGGCTAATATCCTTGCTGTCAATTAAATTGTTTGTCTACACATTATTTCGTATACCTTCAGAGACGAAGTACTGCGTGAGAGTCCAGTAGTCCCGCGAGGGTTCACCTTCGAAGGCGGGCGCGCGCCACTTCACTAGCTTCTTCTCCGGCTTGATCGCCAGCGACTCGTACTCGTCCACTGGTAACTGCAACACAAGTAACTAGCTCAAGTCAACTGGCCGTTGACGCGGCGCTTTGAGAGTGGCTCGTCACGTCAGTATGGAAAATTCCACATGTAGTTCCGTTTCTATTTTATAAAATGAGAACACTTACCTACCCACATTACATGAGCAGTTAATGCCGTCTGGCTTGACTAATGATAGTAATGATATTCTGAATAAAATACAATGTAAGTCTCTTATTTTATTTAGAATAATCATTGGTCACGCAAGCCAGTCCAGTGTTTGTGTGAATATGGGTACCTACTAATGTAATGACATCAGTCGTACGCGACAGGCCGGCCCTTGCGAGTCATTCGCTAAATTAGATAAACGGTCGAGTGTGCTTGAGGGATATTAGAAGGAAAAAGTGAAACAGGAGGTATATACGTATTTGATTTGATGGATGGCACAAAAACGAAATCAAGCTATTGTCACTGTATAATATTTTTTCTTCCTACAAAAGTTATATCGGGCGCTAGAATGTGCGCGCGCCTTGTACGAACGCACTACAAGCAACGTCGATCGCACTCACACTGACGTCCTATTGCGCGCAATGATTTCGCGTTAATGTGAGTTAATACGACTTCGCGTTAATGTGAGTGAAAATGGCCGACGTTGGACTACATTACTTGTTCGTCTTTATTCTTTGCTAATCAAGCTATTAATTCGTACTTTTGGTAGACTGCAAGTCACATTTTCTATGTTATTAGTATCTAAATTACATGGCCGATGGGAACTATATTTAATACAATAATTATAATGATTATATTGAAAATAACCCACTTTAAAACGAACCAGCTTTACCAGACTATTTTTTTAGGAATAGATTTCTACTCATTGATGCGAATTGTTGAATTACAGAAGCTATTCAACTACTTAGATTTATAACAGCTCGATATAATAAAGCTAGGTTTAGCGTTGGCTCGATTCCAGACTCCAAAGAGGCAAATACTAGGTAGTTGTAGATTTAGTTTTGGCTTTCACACAAACACTATAACGATAAAAAGGGTCATAGGGAATTAATGGCACGTTGAAAAACTTTTGGACGGGTTGGAATGACGTATCGACTTCGTTGAGTCTTGGTCCAATGTCTGTCAGTGCTGGCAGGGGCCAGCACCTAAGCCTAGGAAGGTTTGCTGTGAGTAAATATGTATGTGCAAGAGGGATAACTGATTTACACCGACGACAAACGATACTGTAGGATGAAGCCTAAAAATATGTATAAGATCGTAATTGCGTCTATAGGGGCCAGTGGCGTGGCGTTGAAGAAATCCTTGGGCAAGCCGGAGCTTGGCCTCAATTTTCTTACTTGAATTAAGTGCTGAACTCCGTAATATTAGGCAAGCCGATGGGAATCCAGTTCTATGGAGGCCACGCCACTGATAGAGGCAAATGCGTCTTTAACGATTACATTAAATGCGAACTCTATGAAACTATACCCCTACCCTACCTGCTTGTAAAGTACAGCGTACCTATGCTAGATGCTACAGTAGATACCCTAATAAGCTAAGATAGCCAAGTTGTGATATTACCATACATACCGGTATTCAGCATTCTAATTTTACATGTCAAAATGATTTTAATTTAATTTCTAATTTATTGTTATTATTAATTTTTTACAAGGCTTATTTTCGTGTATTATTATTATTTTTTTAAGTAATCAATTAATATTTCATTTATAGATAATGGAGCGCGCCTGAATATTTGCACACCTGCTTGTAGGCTTAATACACAAGCCATATGTTTCTCATAAGACCTAGAATTAAGAATGTGTATTCACGCAAATAAATAAATTTGATTTTTGATTTTTAAAAAGGTAGTGTCACTTACGTAACGTTTCTGTGTTATGCTCCCATATTATCCTAATAATTGCACTCACAGAGATCTGAAGACCAGCAACAAAACCACCAGCATCAAATAGTGGGCAGACAGCGCGGCCCTGAGGACAGTACATCCTCAGCTCCGGCAGTGGTCCAGGAGGTCGCTCCGTTCGTCTCCAACCCTCGTTCTCCGCCTCGATGCTGGTGCGAGGGATCTTGAAGAAGTATTCCATATCGGCCAGCGCGTCTGACCATCCGAATTTGACTGTTGAAGAATTATGTGTCAGTGGCATTGTGGAGACTCAGTTCCGGTAGAAAAAAAACGACCTTTCAACGTGTTTATGCTCACATCTAAAATAAGTGTATAGAAGCACCCAAGGGAAATCGGGAGACTTGCTCAGATGTGAGACTTGAACTATTTTATAAAAAAAAGCTGACAAAACTAAAATATTTATTTTATCAGCACTCAAATATCACCTAACGATACCTATTTGGACATGACATTATGCAAGCAGCTACTGGCACTATAAGCGAGTATCTAAGCGTTTTAATTTGACTCCGCATAATTAAAAAAAAACCCGACTGCGGTGCAAAAATACCGCGCAATAAAGTGCATAAATCCGTTTTTTTTAATGAATTATACCCATTGTCACTAGCGTTATCAAGACGAATCTAATGATGCATCATTCATTTATCAAAGGGTGCGTCATTGTGTAGTTACGGGCGGACATAGGAAGGAATATACATACAGGTCGAACACATAACCCTCCTTTTGGGCTTTTTTTTATACAACTAGCCTGCCTGATGGTAAGCAGTCACCGCAGCCTATAGCTTTGCCGCGTGTTTGCCGCAGTCTCAGTCAGATTTGATCTGTCATGAAATAGCTTATTGGTTCTACTTGATGTTATTAGGCGTAAAACTTACCACGCAAGCCATCGTATTCAATACCTGCAATAAAATAAGAGCTATATCAAAATAAATTAGAGCATTTTGTTAGCATAGGACTTGGATCAAACTCAACAGTCAAGCAAGACCTTATGTTTTTCAGGAAAAAGGTACCATTTACTTAGTTGTCAATAAGGTCGTAGACCAGACGATGCGGCGTGGGTTGGCCGCCCATAAGGTAGCCAGTGGATCTGCCTTGATCACACGATGGCACAGTGCTCGGTTCGTGGGAACGATGTGCTCGGCCCAGTTGAATACGGGAAGAAACGTACTACCCAAAGCCTTACTAGGTCGCTGGAAGTCGGAGGCAAAAAGGGTGTGACCTTTTGTTGTGAAAGACTTTGGGGGAGACCTATAGTCCTTACTTTCGTCGTTGTTCAGCCAATGGTATTGTGCCACAGATACAAAACGTTGCTTTGATTGGCTGAACGACCCCAGTCACGTGGTTTTTTTGTTAACCCTCTATTTTCCCCTACTAAGGATAGTTTACCCTAGGCGGTATCTTAACACACTACTTAGGTACCCCACCTATTTCTACCCTACCATCCTTAATAGGGTAGATATTAGAGGGTAGGTAGTGACTTTTTGTTTATATGGAGTGCACGACACTAATTTTCAGCACTTCAGCAGTATACGTCTTCAGGTTGAAATGATAAGGATAAATAATAGGCTATTTTAAGCTGCAGTTGAATATGAAGGTACCTGTTTCCTGAAAACATCACATATAAACTATAAACGTGTACATGGCCAGACGACAAAATCTCTTCAAAGGTTTGTCAATTATTCTTGGTAACCTTGTACGCGCAGATATTTTTGACCCTGACTATACAGCAGTCATTTTGTTCAAAGCAAACCTTGCTAACTTTTACATGATCTTATTTAAAACATTTTTAAATAGGTTGGAAAAGCTCCACTCCTGTAGAGAGCACTTTAAGAGGCGGCCGCGACCGCCAAGATGCTGAATTCTGCATTTTCAAAAGCTTGAAATGAGCACGTTTTAAACTCATTGGTATCACGTAGAGTTCGAGAATCTCTCAGGGTGGAATTGAATTAAATAGTGAACAGTTCTTTTTTTTAAATTTCTGGTTGCCAAAACACGATTATTATTTTTAAAGAGGTGGTTTTAGGGATGATAAACAATTTTTAAGCGACTTTAAAAAGAGGAGGATCTCAGCTCGTCGGAATACAATGTGCTCCTTAATTAAAACTATACGCTAAGTTTGCAGAGGTCGAAAAAAGGTTTCATGAAAAAAAAAAATATATAGCAACATGCGGGAACTGCAGCAACAGGACAATCCCCTTTCTAGTGATTTTAATAAAACCTTTTTTTGACCTAATAGGCTACTTGACAGTGTGAAAAATAATGGAAGAATTATGGATATATGTATTAATTATAAGTATTAAAACCAATTTACGTCAAAATTACTAAAAATAAATGGATAATTTATTTATAAAACTCTGATGAAAATTGATTATTTTTTATCTGTCGCCATTTTATCGAAAACGGTTTGGATTGGCCGATGACGTCACACCATAGTAAACAGCATCGACAGCATCTGTCAATCCTATTTTTAAAGGTAGAACGTTATGCGATCCTCGTTGACATTTGTCGGTTTACTATCATGTGTCGTCATAGACGCCATATTGTCCGAGAAACCGTTTTGGCGGCTAATTTTAAAAGTGCATTTTTTTTTTCTTTTTTCGGAAAAAATACACAAAAGAATTAAAAATTACCACTTTCTGAGTGCTCAATAGACATCATTAAACAATCGGATTGACTTTTCAGAAACCTGTCAAGTAGCCTATTAACAAGGTGGTCCAGTGCTAAGCGACCTGGTTCGATACTTACCCAAGAGTCAATAGGACTTATAAGTAGGTAATGTCAATTTGAAAAAAAAAAATTAAGTAAGTAATTATTAAATTTTTTTAGCGTTCTATGAAAATGTGTACTTTAAACATTGAATTCGCTTATTGGAATAGTTCCCAGCTATTCTCCAATTAAACTTCCGCTGTTCTTCCGAAGTTTACTATAAAACTTCTAGGTATAGGTATTTACTAACCTTCATTTACAAAGCTAGGGAACCAGTGAACCGGTTAATTTGAACCTTTTTGTAGCACACAAAACGGTTCACTGCACAGGGATTGTATTTGTCGGCTGATTAGTGAAGCTTATTATTTCCGATTAGCAATAACACATATAGGAACGCGCACAACGAAGGTACTGCCCACTAGTGCCGTCAATACGAATCTTGTACTCTATCATGCTGGGGCCACAATAATGGGAAACGCCGTTAATATTATCGCGATGATTGGCGATCAACGTTAGTGTGGCTTGACTTACTATACTTGACATTTATAACCAGTGTTTTCAGGCCTCATAAGTTTACTTTACTGTCCGCATAGTATCTCTTTTGTGGATTTAATGCTGACACCTATAGATTCTATACGTTCCCTATAGGTACTCATATAGGTAGGTGTATGTGAAGTCCCCAACCCGCACTGGGCGAGCGTGGGGACTACAGCCCATTCATTCTCATCTGAGAGTAGGCCTGGGCCCAGCAATTAATATCCTTACTTACCCTAAATATTATTTTATCAGAAACTTTCTATCAGAAAGTGACGTTAGTGACATATTATATCCATAGACAATACAAATGTCAAGTCACGTTCGGAAACCATATACCTACAACCAAAAGCTGTTTCAGTTTACATTTTGCGGAAAAGATATCCTTAGGCAAGCCGGTGCAGGTTTAGTGTACATTTTCCTTAAGAGCTGTACCATAAGGTGCTTAAATGCTTGATATTAGGCAAGCCGGTAGGAATCGAGTTCTTTGGACGCCACGCCATCGCCACCGTGTATCGTACCGTAGTATCCATATCACAAGCCTTATTGAGCTTACTATGGGACTAGTTCGATTTGTGTAAGATTGTCCCCTAATATTTATTTATTTATTATTTATAGGTAGCTTACAAGTATACAGAGAGAAGACTTAACTCCTTGGATAACTCAACTAGATAAGAATAACTTAAAACACTTACCACGTACAACAGACACCGTCACTATGAAAACGAGCAACGTTTTCATTTTCAATCAATCTTTTTATTGCTTGATCGGATAATTGGAGTTTCCGTACAGATCCGTCCCGTTGCGCGTGAGTGGACCAACTGGCCGCGATCATAATGGGATAAAGTGACTAAGTACACTGCTGTGATTTGACAGAACGGCCTATGAAGTATGTATATTGATTTTGGGAGGCTTTTATGTCGTTTTGGTTTGGAAGTATATGCTGGCATTGAGAGAGCCAATTTGAAGCTCCTTCCTAGCCGTTAGTTATTTCTTTTTCAGGGTTCATACTGTACTTGTGTGACTCGGTATTCTTCTAGATGAAGGGCTTTATTCTACAAAACACGTATAATAGTACATTACATAACTAGGGTGGTAATACAAAGAAAGGCCGAGATCGCAGAAGTTTGTGGCCCGAGCTGCAAGCGAGGGACGTAAATATGCGACCGAGGGCTTTCTTTATTACCTCCCGTGTTGTGTACATCATTTTATGTCTACACTTGGCCAGAAAGCGGATTTTTAATATATATTTTTAATATATACGATATTTTTTAATAATCTAACTGACGGACTAAACAGTTTTTTTTAGTCGTCTAGCCTATTACGGAAAATGCCTGTCAGTAAATCAGTAAGCTTCCAATGTAGAGGAATGAAGACTTCGTGTTACGTGTTGTCTGAAGAATTCGTGTACAGAATATGTAATACATAGTACTACGTACAGAATTTTACCTTTCTAACAAAACTGACGTTCGGGTCCGACCACCGGACGGAACGCACCGCATCCGATCGTCTCCCTCTATATAGCAATACGCGTATTCTATCTGGTCCCTGGTTTTTTTTTTTTTTTTTTTGCGTTGGAGGGGGAAATCCTCTTGGATACTGCCAGGCCCGTACCTGACAGCATGCCCGACTCGCTCGAGAATAGACTCCAGCGTCACGATGTCTCGAGTCTATTCCCAAACGCCTACGGACTAAAACCCCCCCCGTGTCTTGTGGAGTGTGCATGGGGAACCCGCCGCGCTATCGGTCTACACTTTGGGTCCCCCGCGTGGTGTTGGTTGGTGTGAAGGAGTGGTTTTTCTGGAGGAGTGTGTGATTGTAAGGGAAAATTTTGAAGATGGTGGAGAATAGGGCAGGCCGTGCGGCCGCCCAGCCTCCCGCCCACAGAGGCGGGCGAGCGACTGGGCGACCACACGGAAGCCCTTGGAGTGGTTGGAGGATGGTGGAAGAGGTGGTGAAGATGGTGGGGAAGAGCGACGAGATAGGCCGTGCGGCCGCCCAGCCTCCCGTCCGCTAAGGCGGGCGAGCGACTGGGCGATCACACGTTCGCTCAAAGTGGTTGGAGTGGAGAAATATAAAGGAGGGGGGGAAGATATATATATAATATTACTCTCACGAGTACAACTGAATGATGGGCGCGTATAGCGCCCGATTTGGTGGGGGAATAAATAAGAGTGGTTGGTTCCCCCCCCCCCTGAAAGATGGTGGTGGTGAGAGAGAGAAGAGGATGGTGATGTTGTGGGTCGTGGTTGGAAGAGAGTGAATGGTGGAGGTCGAAGTGGTTGGGAGAGAGTTGACGTAGAGAGAGGGTTGTTGTGGAGAGAAGATGGTGGAGGTGAGTTTGTGTGGTTGGTTGGAAAGTGGTAGATGGAGTCTGGGAGGGCAGAATATACATAATATTTAACTCCGAGGAGTTCATCTGATTGTGGGCCTAGCCCAGTTTTTTGGGGGAATAAATATTTATAAAAGTGGGTGGGGGTTCCCTCCCAGAGTGAGTGGTGGAATTTGCAGTGTTTGGGGGAGAAGAGTGGATAGAGGGTTGTGGTGGAGATAAGATGGTGGAGATGTGTTTGGTGGGGGTCGTAAGTGGTTGGGGGAAGAAGGTGGACGTAGAGAGGATTGTGAGAGAGAAGATGGTGGAGGTGTGTTTTTGTGTGTGTGGGTGGTTGGGGAGTGGTAGATGGAGTCTGGGATGGCAGAATATACGTAATATTTAACTCCGAAGAGTTCATCTGATTGTGGGCCTAGCCCAGTTTTTTGGGGGAATAAATATTTATAAAATTGGATGGGGGTACCCTCCCAGAAGTGGCGTCAGAGGGCAAATAACCCTACCCGACGCCCTCACTCCCCGTGCTGGGTATTAGCCACCGGCTAGCAATATCCCCTAAGGGAAATTGCTAACCGTTGCCCAGGGTGCACCAGCCCAGCGTGTTGCCTTTCCCCCCGGACCGAAGTCCAGCACCCACCCCCCAGGGAACTGCAACACGCCAAGCCAACGTGGAGGAACCCAGCCCGCACCCCTCTGGTCCCTGGTTAAGCCCCTCTGGACGGACAAAGTTTGGTACAAGTAGACTCTTTGTTAAAGTGAGTCACTTATTTTGAAGCTGATTGTAGCGATAGCGCGTAATGGCACAGAATAAGTAATAGTATGTACTTTGTAATGGTAGGCAACGTGCGCAGTAAAATTGTTTGATTGGGCTAGTCTAACTCAGAGTTACGGATCATTACTTACGTGCCTACTGTAATAGAGGAAAAATACGAACGACGTCAATTTTACTGATTCATAAAGTACATGCATGACGTGTTTTCTTAAAATTGATTAATTTTCTTATTTGGAAATAAGTACGTTTACGAGGAAACGCGGCCAGCGTCATGGGGTCGATGCCGCAGGCAGACCCTTTAGAAGGGGTTTTCTTTTTATAGTTTTATTTTATTAGTTTTAGTTTTAAGTAAGTAGTGTTATGTAATTTAAATTGCATTGTTTTTCAATAGGATATTTTCTGTATAAGTTAGTATTGTAATTTTCTTTTGATATGAAATAAAGCATGGTTTATTTAGTTTATTTATTTAAAATCAAAGTGTTTTTAGTGCAAAAAGGTTTAAGAGTGGCCCAGGAATAAGTGGAACTCCATTTTTGTACAAGCATTCTACTAAGTTGCAATTTGTGTTCGGGTCATCTTCAAACTGAATTTAAAAGCAGTTGTCAACCAGAAACGTTCCATGCAGTAACTTATATGTAGAGTCTGTGCGGAAAGAGAATAGGATTTAGATTGGGGGGCGCTGTAATGGGCTTTTCTACAGTATGTGCCGTATTTTCTGTTCTGTAGCCATACTGGTTAGGTTAGTTCCGTTTTTCGCCACGCCTATTCTCTTTCCGCACAGACTCTAACTAGGATGTAAATAGGATGACAACGGAGCCGGAAGGTTCCATAGTGTTTGGGCTTATTTAATTAGTTTTGACTGGCATTTTGCGATTAGACAAAAGGCACAAGGTCAGCAATAAAACCGTGTCTGAAAAATGCATTTTTTTACGGAATTCTACTTCAGGTGATGATCAATTCATCATAAATAACAACGATAAACATACTTATATAGATAAAAAACATACTTAAATAGATAGAAAACACGTGCTCATCACACAAATATTTGAACCCGGGACCTCTAGCTTCGTAGGCGGTGGCACTTCTATCACTATCGTAGATAATATTCAGGTCTTTTCACAGCAATGTTACGGTTAGATGAGCATAAAAAGCATTTATTGTTCCCACAAAGCTGACAGTGACATTAGCTCCCAGTGTTCTTATATTTTCCTCAAAAAGGGACTTGGCATCCGTCATTTACCCTCTTCAAACATTATCAGGAAGGAAGGGTGTTGAAAAACTCACCATTCAGTTTGCGCATAATACTTATGGACAAAGTGTCAAAAAGAAATTGCGCTCATGTCATGGTTTGCACTTGGAATCGAACCCATTACCTCTGTTGAATATGAATGTGTTTTGCACGTTATTCAAAAACAGTTACACAAATTGCATTGAAGGATTAAAATACTTAAGTGAACAATAGTAAGTACCTACTACAATATTACACTCTGATATCTTAGGCAAACGAAGACACGTAGGCAATTTTTACCTAATTTATGTCATGCCCTTTGTTTGTAATATATTAAAATTTAATTGAAACTACATATAAAATTAAAAGCATGTAATTACTTAAAAAACCAGAACTTCAAAAAAAAAGACACGTAGGCAAAAATGACTGTTAAAATTTTAATCTTGAATAAAACGAGGTCACGAAATAACTACTATGTACAGAAGTCTCTGTTTAACAAAACTGACATTCGGGTCCGACCACCGGACGGAACGCACCGGATCCAACCATCTCTTTCTATCTTATAACGCGTGCTCTTTCTGGTCGCTGGCTAAGCCCTGCCGCGGGGGCAAAATTTGGTACGAAAAAAATAACGAAATCATGTTGTGAGCCACTCCTGAGTCCCTAACTTAAAACTCCTGACTTGAGTCACTGACTTAAAATAAATTGATCAAAAACACTGATTTGCCTTTATATAGTAAATAAAAGCCGGTCAAGTGCGAGTCGGACTCGCCCACAAAGGGTTCCTTAAAAAATTGTAGTATGTATTTAGCACGCATTTCATACCTTTATAATTATTCATTTACATTTCCTTACCTGGCCTTACAAGACCTTATTTTAGATTTGTGTCCCTAGATAGCGCTAGTGTTATTTTTATTTTATTTTTATGGTAATACTAGTGTCAGATTTCCTAACATAGTACTATTTTAGAGTTATTAATAATCATTGTTATACCTACTTTATGGTTTTTTCCCGATACCTGATGAGTAATGATTGTATTTAATAGATATTTTTTCTGTAATCTGAAACAGGTCATCGTTTAGTTTTGCTACTCTTCGCTAGATGGCGCTAGTAGTATTTTGTAAATTTCTAAAAAAAAATATTAAAGTTAGGAAGACCGTTATATTTTTCCTGTAATATTCAGGTTGATATTGATAATTAGTAATTATGACACATTTTTCTTCTCAGTAACTTCGGAGATAATAGGGGGAATGGTATTTTTTGTAACGTTTTTCGCCATAAATCAAATATGACTTATTTAAGAAAAAAAATATAATTACTTTTGGAATCTACAACTTAAGCCCTTTCGTTTGATATCCCACTTGATACAGTAGGCCTACTTTTAATTTACGACGCTCCATTTCGGACCCCTTTAAAAAAAAGTAAAAAAGTACCTACAAGATTTTTTTTATGTCCAGTAAGTTCGGGTTAGCTATTTTTAACACTATTCCAAATTCAAATTGATAGCGGCAGTAGTTCGTGAGATATCTGGCTGTGACAGCAGCATCGCACTATAAGGGTTCCTTTTTTACCATTTTGGTACGGAACCCTAAAAAGAACTAAACCCATTTTGAACGAATCCAGTGTCGTTAAAGAACCCTAAAATCAATTATAGGAAGAGTTTGAATTTGGCACGGCTCAGAACAATCTCTGATTCGTAATCTTTCAATTCAATTACCTATGTTTCAAACGTATTTTTCAGAATGGAAATGATAAATTGCGGTTTTCCATTCTTCATTTCTAAACGTACCTAAGATGGCTAAGATCACCTTGATGGTGGCATATTTTGCTTATTTTCATTTAGGCTACTAACGTTGCAACATACTTACGTATAAATAACCACCTGGAAAAAATATCAGTTTTAAATACGTACGGCAGGTACTGTAAGGTTTCCCCGGTTAAGATCGGATGGAGGGTAAGATCGGATGGAGGGTAAGATCGGATGACCGAAATTTCTATCACATCACTGTCGAATCTGTCGATATAATAGCGTAAGATACCGCCTAACGATAACCTTCCCTCACTCTTTTTCCTAACGAAACATACTGAATGAAAGAGCATGCATCAACACAATGCACTAGGGTTGCCACCCCATATCCCGGCAAGGCTAGGGGTTGCCACGTTCTGAACAGGTTACTAAAAAGTCTAATTTACCCTTATCCTTTTTTCTGATGCTCCTTCATGCAGTATATGTTACGTTAGGGAAAAGAGTGAGGGAAGGTCGTCGTTAGGCTGGCTCTTCTACTATAATATGTGACGCCATTTCACCCCGCCCCAGTCGTAGGGATGTAAAATGTAATGTCTGCCAGTTTGGGGCATTTCTCCAGAAATATGTCTGCGACTCATTCATATGTCTCCATACATTTAGTATGAAAAAGGGCCAGCCACAGACTACCTCCACTAGACGGAGCATGTTGGGCGGCGCGCGCTCACATCAGATATGGTCAATCGTATAGCATTACGACATTACGCGACCAGCCGCTCTTTCAGTTGCGACCATGTTTCTGACTTGTGTGTGCACCAAACGTGAAATAAATATTTCTGTTCAATCCGACGACAATCTCAAAACATAAAATGATAAAAAAGATGTGAAACACGCGTTGTACTAGTATCTACCGATATTTAATCGCACATATGCGTGGTGAGCTCGTGTCGTATGGCATGCTCCGTCTAGTGGAGGTGGTCTGTGCCGCAGACATATTTCTGGAGAAATGCCCTTTGGAAGAAAGTGCGATCATCCGATCTTACCTTCCATAGATTAATGATAATGTTGTGGTACCTAGCTGTTGTCGATGGAGCAACCGCTAGTCCATTCTATTTTACGCCAATTCCTTGACCTTATAATTCTAAGGGTGTGATAAAGATAAACGCCTGTTAGGCGTATGATAGTACGCTTTGTAGCGCGATAAATAAATGATATAGCATCCGTCACGTTCTGACAATATGTGTGTGAGAGTGACGGATGATTTATCATTTATTTTATTTATCGCGCGACAAAGCGTAGCATCATAAGCCTAGAAAAAGTATCGCGGCAAAGTCACGGTAAAGTTATATTACAGGCGTCGCGACGCCGCGGGCGGCGCTTGGCGCGCGGCCCGTTGGATAATGGATGGTCCACTTTATGTGCAGTCTGGATGAATTTCATGATTTACTGCTTCATCCGCGGTTAGCCGTGGGGAAATAAGTTATCTCGAGATGTTTTAGCTGTTTTTGTAATTTTGGGCGTTGTAATTGTTATTGTAAGTAGGAAGATTGAAAAAATATATTTATATTTTCTTGAAAGTTTGAAGGTTGAATCGGTCCGGAAACACTGCAGGCGACAATTTATTCAACGCACATCTGAGTGGTTAGGATGGAAATATTGTCGCGTAGGACGATGGCGGAAAGATGCGGATTATTTACTTATATTTAATTCAGAAGTACCTACCGCATTTTTCGTCAACTGAAAATTAAAGTGAATTTTATGCCAAGTTCCCACCTGATTACTGTGGGCCATTGGGAATCCTTCCGGACCACGGAAATAATACTACTAAAATAGAAAGGCAGCATATAATTGTGAAACTAATATATTCTTACGACAGAGTCTCATTGGGCGGTTACAAAATGGCTGCCATAGCATTGTTTCTAGTTTTCAAAGCAGGATGTTAAGTCATTTACGAAATGTTCCTGGTTAAGCATGATAGGGTTTTGATGAAATTTGAATATGGAAATGGCGACATTTTGGTGGCCCTATTGTTTGTTTAGGTAACATCCAGTTGTATAAACATCCATTAGCATTGTCTAAGAGTTTACCGTTGTTGTTATTTTCTGATTGGTGAAGAAGAAAGGGACATTACGCTATTATACACGGTTTGGGCTACATATTTACTAAACAAATTTGTGTGCATTAATAGTACATTGTGTATCAAGGGCGGTAAGTAAAGAATTACAAACGAGTGTTTGTTACAAGGCCGAGGCGAAGCCGAGGGCTTTAATAACACGAGTTTGTAATTCCTTTACCGCCCGTGGCACACACAATGTTTTTCATCACACTTGTGAGGAAATCTGATTAAAATAACCTTACTTAACCTAAATAAAATTGTAAAACTGACAGTGACATTAGTGACATATTCCATAGACAATGCGAACGTCAAGTCACGTTCGAAAACCACAGCGGTAAAGACTAAAAATGGTTCATTTTATATTTGCAAAATACTGAAATACTATATTTAAACATTTAATTAATGTTACAGAAATATGTGTTTACATGTATTTGCAATAACAGTTCTCTTTAAATAAATATTTCAGTAATAAAAGTTAAAAAAGTAAGTTGGCGTTTCCTTTGTAAATGACAAATAAGAGTAAAACAGAACCAGCGTTTCAAATTTAAAAAGAAAACCATTGCACCCTAGGGCGTAATAGGTCATTTACGGCCCGCAAAACCTACGTGTAATGACACTATTTTCGAGCAAGTGTGATGAAATAGTACATTACTTACCTAGGGCGGTAAAACAAAGAATGTCTCAGATCGCAGGTATTTGACGCCCGAGCCGAAAGCAAGGGCGATACGCTAGCCCACTGCGTAATGGGACTTCACATACACCTTTGTAATATACTCAATTGGAAACAATTTCATATGTTATATTCCTAATGTTAATAATCTTAGGAATGTTAGGAATTAATACTATTTAAGTGCCTTATCATGCGATTTGCGGGCAAGCTGCGGGCGAGTTTCCATACAAAACCAGTCGCGGTAAACTCGCGGCGAGCGATTTTTGTATGGAACTTCGCTTCTAACTCGCCCACAAATCGCAACTGTCATAAGGCCCTAAACTTCTTGTTGCCTCCTCGCGAGTATTGAGCCAAGGGACACGATTCCTTATAAATTATACTCAAGTCCGTCAGTTTTAGGAATAAATAAATAAATAAATATTAGGGGACAATCTTACACAAATCGAACTAGCCCCATAGTAAGCTCAATAAGGCTTGTGTTATGGATACTAGACGACGATATATTTAATATATACAAATACTTAAATACATAGAAAACATCCATGACTCAGGAACAAATTATTCGTGCTCATCACACAAATAAATGCCCTTACCGGGAGGAAGGACCCGAACACCACACACTATAATTATGCTCATTTGGCAAATCGCCAGTCCGCAGACTTGGCGCTCTTTGCCTCACATTTAAACCGCAACATATGCATCGAACACGGCCAGCTATACTCGAAATATCTTTGACGACACGTTTGGCTTAATAAGGCTGCGGCTCCACTGAGGCGGAGACAAGAGAAGCGGAGAGGACACGTACTCTGCCGTCCTCAAACTAAAAGGCCGCTAATTTGTATGAAACTTCATACAAACTAGCGGCCTTTTAGTTTGAGGACGGCAGTACTGTAGGAATCGACATTAGTGTTCACTGTTTACATTGAAGCGGAGTGATTTCAACTAATGTGATTGGTCGAACCTACACATCTCGTCTCCGCCTCAGTGGAGCCGCAGCCTAAGACTAATGCCGCCTACTAAACTTAGAGGACTTAAAATTCTGGCATAGGAGAGCATTTTTAAAATAAGATCCAGATTGGTTCAGGTGTTATAGAGAAATCGTTGAGAGCCTTGGCCTCTGGACCCATACTGCTCATGTCAGGAGTGGCTCACTCCGCGATTTCGCCGCGAGGCTACTCGTACCAAATTTTGCCCCTGCGGAGGGGCTTAGCCAGACTTCTGTACATAGTACTATTACTTAAGTATTCTGTGCTCATGTTTCCGAATTTAAAAATCTAAGTCCTTTTCAAAAATTGGCTGACTGCGGGATTTTGCTATTAAATTGCGTAGTAAGTATATTACAGGGCTCGTAACCGATATTTTGCAAAAACCTCTAAATATCCCAATATTTTGAATTATTTTATACTTTTTTATGTAGCGCTTGATAATGTATTTAAGTAATGACTGCGTATTATTAGATTGTCCGATTAAAAAATGCAATAATAAACAAAAGACCGCTTCTTAGTTGGTAGTGACCCTGCCTACGAAGCAAGAGGTCCTGGGTTCGAATCCCGGTAAGGGCATTTATTTGTGTAATGAGCATGAATATTTGTTCCTGAGTCATGGATGTTTTCTATGTATTTAAGTATTTGTATCTATTAAATATATCGTCGTCTAGTATCCATAACACAAGACTTATTGAGCTTACTATGGGGCTAGTTCGATTTGTGTAAGATTGTCCCCTAATATTTATTTATTTATTTATTTAAAAGAACGGAAAAAATACCGGTATTTTTTTATGGAGCAAATACCGGTTTCCGAGCCCTGGTATATTATGCTAGTGGGTGGGGGGGGGGGGGGGGGGGGTGGGTGAGTGCGTGGGTTTTTAATTTATTGCCCAACTTCGTTTGTAAATCGACCGTTAGATGGTGCTGTTCTCTTGCCTAAGGAATCGTATCTCGCGATATCTAAAACCCGGCTAACCTCTATACAAATCCATAGAGGTTAGCCGAGTTCAAGAGTCCTAGTTAGGGCTTGCAAATATTCGACTTTTTCAAATATTCGAATATTCGAATATGATTTTGTAGATATTCGAATGATTCGAATATTATTCGAATACTACCAAAAACTATAAAAAAATCGTTTTTCTTAGTATTTTTTGTGAAAAACATGTTAGAAGAGATATTTTTTACGCTGCGATTACCTTAAGACTAATCAAACTTAATTAGTCTTACTCAAAACCTATAAACCGACTAGGTAGATGAGGGAATTGCTTTGTTTGCAATATTTGCACTGTGGCATTCACTGTTATGCAGATGACAGCACGGGTGATGACTCCTACACCGGCCGAACCAATATTTCTCGGGATAACGTCATCGAGAGCCGTAACAGACTTGTGTCTGAAATTGAAACTTCCCTAAAAAAGTTTCAGAATGGGGTCGACTTAATCTAGTCCGTTTTAACCCTACGAAGACACAGGTTTGCACTTTCACCGCTAAAAAGCTTACGTTTGTTTCATCACCTCGTTTTGAGACCCCCACCTAACTGCCACAGCCACTATTAGAATCAGTGAAGTCCAGTTCCGCGGCCATTTAGAGGGTAAGGCTAAATTAGACTCTAAGAAGCTCGGTGTGCTCAACAGATCGAGACAGTATTTCACTCCGGCCCACCGCCTACAGCTTTATAAGGCGCAGGTCCGTCCACATATGGAATACTGTTCTCATCTGTGGGCTGGGGCTCCCCAGTACCAGCTTCTCCCTCTAGACCGCATTCAGTGGAGACCGAATCGTATCGTCGGCTACCAAGATATTTCAGATCGGCTCAACTCCTTGGCACTGCGTAGAGATGTAGCCTCGCTCTGCATCTTCTATCGTCTGTATAGCGGGGAGTGCTCCGAGGAATTGTTCGGATTGATCCCTGCCGCATCTTTCCGCCATCGTCCTACGCGACAATATTTCCATCCTCACCACTTAGATGGTTGGCAGTCCACAATTGTGCGTATTGCTAGAAACTTCCTGCCTCGCACGACTGAACTGTGGAATAAATTGTCGCCTGCAGTGTTTCCGGACCGTTTTCTCGTTTGCCCCCTATTTCATAAAAAAAATCCTTTGGGGGAGTTATGTCGGACTCACCCCCTCAGAAGGAGAAGACATACCCACTTAAACCACCTGGACCCGAGTTAACTGAGAATAGCAATCTGTCTAAGAGTTGGATTCAAATATTTGTATGTACCCCACACATGCTCCGTGGCATGGACGTTAATCAGGTGGGGCGAGACGGCCTTTCATGCAACAGAAGCGCCGGCCACATGGAAGCTCCGTAGACACAGTGCACATGCTGGTGCAACGTATCCACAAGCCCTGGTGGGTAGTTAGTTGGCTGAATTCCGCATTCATGCAACCTCTTAACAGGCTGGTTCAGCGTATAACCAGTCCCAAATCATAAAGCTGTCCCGTCGCCGCTTTTTTGTACTTTAACTAAATTGGTAGGTTTATCCTCGTTAAGCCGGTTTCCTAAATTTAGTATATTTTGCTGAAGTAATTTTCGAGGTTATTAAGATGAGAATAGAATTCTAATTTCATATATGCTCCCCTGCTCATCACTCTCTCATGGGCCTCACGAGGATATTAGTTTTAGAAATTTTAACTGACTGGTCCATGCTTCGAGAGATCCCAGAGCTGGCGCATACTTCTCCCAAAAAAATGTCCTTGCAATTAAGAAAGTTAATGACGCATGCAAAAAGAAGACCATGCCACAGGCAGCAGCTCAGCCTAGAGAGAATATTCTAGTTTTTAATTTAATCATTGTTTTTTATAGCGTAAAAAATTACGCTGCGCTATTTTAGGTATATTTAGTTTGAAAAAATGTAATTGATTACTTTATCCTTCTTTATTATATCCTTTGTTAGCACTTTCATTTAAATTCCATTTAATTTAAATAGGTAGTAAAATTATTCGAATATTCGAATACCTTACCAGGTATTATTCGAATAGTAAAATTAGCCGAATATTCGAATAATTCGAATATTCGAATTGCAAGCCCTAGTCCTAGTCTATTTATTGTATATAGATTATTCTCAGAAGCACCCCGAGTTGTAGAAAATTGAGTTGCGATTTTATTAAAGTTCATTTATAATGTCTCGCATCTTGTCGTTCTTGTTCATACCACCAGGTCTCCAGGAGCAGCCGCTGAGGTGGCTGCTTGTAGAAAGCTCGATAAGTACTCGGTACTTACTGGTTATATCAGGGGTTCCCAAATTGTGCGCCATAGAAAGTAAAAAGGGGCGCCGTGAGTAGATCCTTTATCATTATCTAAAGCTACAAATATAGGTACTTATATTTTTCGATTGTATCTATTTCAAATAGCTAACTAGGGTAGGGCGCCGCGTGACGAAGTACTAAACTTGTAAGTGCGCCATGTGCTGAAAAAGATGATCCCTGGGTTATATGTTTGTCCGGTTCGCGGTAGAGACGACCGGGTGTTGGAGTCTGACACTAAGGCCTTCGTCGCAGAGATTGGGCGGCGTTTACGTGAGAGGGGTCTTGCTTGACTCTTGTTCCGGGTCATGCTGTGTGCAAAGGTTGTCCATCACGATTCATGCGGTAATGCTGTGTGTTGGGCACCTTTGCGCCAGGAATGACGTGGGGCGGGTTGTTTCACTAGTCACCTACTATGGTACTTAGACATGTGTATAATTATGATTGTGTTTGTATTTGAATTGAATAAAAAACCAAATTGGTACTAACCTAACCTAACCTACTCGCTAATTATGGTTGCCTAACATCGTGTGGAACTCGTCACTTGGAAAATCCCATCGGTCGGCGGCAGCTGTATCATCGATTCGTTACCAGAGCGAGGCCTGCATGCCATTACGAGGATCCGGTCGAGGGTACGATTAGTAACACTTTTGCCGCTGTTTAGCTATGGTAAAACCCGGCTTCAGCCTTGCGGCTACGTACGTTCGCGGATTTGTACCAATTTTGTATTTAGTTCCTTTTATAAGTCCGGTTTTCTTTCTTTTGGCTCCCTTCATTTTATTTGTAAATAAAATCCCGGCGAACTTCGTTCCGACTCACAATTTTAAATTTTTACTTAGATGTTTTAATAGTTATTCTGTTATTCGTGGCACTGGCAGAGACGAACCCAAAAATCAAAGATCATAAAAATCGGTCCGCCCGTTCTCGGGTTATGTGAATAAATGGTGTAACCCGACTTTGTTTTCGTTTTAATTCAATATCAAAGATTGTGTGGAAGTCTGCAGATTGTAACATAATGCATAATCATAATCTCATCAGTCTGGTTTCTCTGTTGCGGTGGTTACGGAAATCAGATGGCAGACGTTTCAAACTAATTGACCCGACCTGCCAAATATGGGATCATGGTTCTAAGCGTAAGCGTACTCCGTTAAGTCACGGTGTGCGAGGAAAAAATCCTCCAATGCCGGGTCGCGCTGAGCGTGGCTAGGCACGTTGGTTGGTGGATTTTTTCCTCGCACACCGCGCCGCTGCCTCGCACAGCTCTGGTGGAAACACAGCCTAAGAAATGGAAAGAAACGTTAGAGTGACCTTTGTAATTTCAAACAAAGCAGTTGGAAAAGCCCGATGGCCGTAGGTATAAAAAAAATATAACGGTTGCTTCAATCATCATCATATCTGACCATGCATTATTATTGATCATGTAAAAGATAGAAACGTCCTCTAACCACGCGCAAAATTGTTGGCATTATTGTAATTGTTTTGTATTATGGAAAAAAAGGAAAAAAAAACATTGGTTGGGCAAAAACCGTTTGCAAGAGTTTTTGTAAACAAAACCGATTCTAAACGCTGTGACATAACGATGTTGCGACGCTTACGTAGTCAACTATTAGGCCATGCGATGCAATACAACATGGGCATACCAAACTCGCGGTCTAAAGTTGTAAGATGATTTAATTAAATTTATTCCCTAAGGGTGAAATAAAAAAAAGATGAAAGAAATGGGGCAATTTGCATCGTACCCAAATACAACTTCCATACGGACTCTCTGGCAGAGATTTTGCCGATTTCTTTATTTTTTTTAAAGAAAAAGAATCTTACACGTCATAATTATACGATACGAGTTAAATATTTGTCTTTCTATTGTGATGTACTAAAATGTGGGAACCGATATTGTGGTTGAAAGAAGTAGAGTTTTGAAAATGTATCGCCTAAGGATGAAATACGGGATGAAAATATGTAAGAAAACCGAATCATAACAATAACAAGGCCTATCAGAACATCAGCTAGTTTAAAATACTTGCCCTATTCACGAAATCCACCCAAACTAATATGGCTGGCCGTTACCTTTTTAACGCTTCAACCGCCAAACCGATTTCGATCAAATTTGTTGTCGAGATAGCTGGAGAATCTGGGAAGTCGAGCGAGAATAATTATATAATCGAGAAAAAGTTTTTATCCCGGAAATCATATATGCGGGGGGAAAGAGGGGTGGAGGTTTATATGGGGATCAATAATTTCTCAAGTACCTACTTCAGGGATATAAAATTTATTTTACACAAAGTCGCGGGCAAAAGCTTGTATCATAAACGAATATTTAATTAAAGCCATCATAACAAATGTCCTTTTAGCCAAAATTACCTCAGTTATAAGCAAAACCTTATACCGCAGGCGGTGAATGAAGATTTATGACCAAGTGTCTTTTCTTTATAATTATTCGGGCGCCATGTCGCGCGATTGTTTAAATTAACCATTAAAGCTTTACAAAAGTGTTCGTTTTAATCTCGTCGGCCGTTTACTTGGGATTTATGGCCGGCCTTGGGACTTCTCTTTGAAGAAATATTATATCTTACCAGTGGCCTGTTACACGAAGCTACAAGTTACAATTTGACAGGTCTAAACTAGCAACATTGGTCAATAAGAAAACCGTCATAGGTCGGTTGGTTTGACCGATGTCACTAGGTTAGACTTTTATAAACGACAACAGTCTAGTATTTTTCAATATTCCCTTTTTACCCGACTGCGGCGAAGCCCAAAAGAGGGTTATGTGTTTGACTTGTATGTATGTATGTCCGTTCCTATGTCCGCTCGTAAATACTCAACGGCACAACCGATTTTGATAAATGATACATCATTAGATTCGTCTTGACGGCGCGAGTGTCACTGGGTATGAAGTTTGTTAAAATAAACAAAATGGTGGATTTTATGCACTTTTAAATTGCATCGCGGTCGGGTTTTTTTTAGTAAAAATATTTATTAATTTTCATCCAATTTTGAATAATTTACTCTCATTGCATACGAATTTCTGTACAAAAATCATGCTCCTATTGCAACCGATTTATTTATTAAGTAGGTACCTACTTACCTAGAAATATCTTTGGCAAGGTTGTTTTGTTTTAGTCTCGAAAGTGAACCGCGAATGCATTTTCAATTGAAAAGTAAAAAATAGGTACCTACAGTGCGTCGCTGACCTATGTGTGCAGCTTACCAGGTAAAATTTACTTATAATGCATTTTAGAAATACTTTGTTTTCGAAATCTCGCGTTACATGAAACTTAACATTTTATGAAACTGTCAGAAATTTTGCGGAATTTGTCGATCACCAAAGTCAGCCATGACATGAACCATTACACTACAGTGGTTGCCACTCAACATATACAGTGGCAATGGAACTAACTTTAACTCACCAGAAAAGGAGGAAAAATGTTCTTGATTTTTTTAGTGGGTGATTTTATTGCCGCCATGTCTTTCTAGATATATTTACCAAATGAAAATTTGTGAAAACCCTATTGCTAGTTTTATTTTTATAAATGAATTAATAGCGTGCCGGCAGCGCTTTATAATTTTCAATGATCTATCATAATTAAGGTGAAATAATTAGCGAACTTGACACGATTTCCATTTAACTATAGAATGCATGATTACAATAATTATATAACGTTTTCATGGTCAAGCTCCAGTTTTACAATTGTACTATTGGAATGGTGAATGATTGTGTTTACATACGTACAACATACCTAGCACACATTGTTACATTCTTTCAGGTTATATACTAAACTCAAGGTGACGCTGACGAGTGGTTTAGGTAAGTATATCATTCATGTATTGAACTGTTAATACAATCAGATGGGAAATTGATGTTAATGTAGGTGACCTCTTCTTGGAGTAATAAATAAAAAAGTATTACTGCGACAGTCCGAAATTACCAAAGTAGCTTCAGTGATAAGGTATAAAATGATTAGCCCAGCCCTATTATCGCCCTTTTAAACTTTGTTTGACTTGGAGTTCTTTCCTACATACCGGCAGCAGGTAGTGTTGCCAGTAGACTTATGATGCTATGCTTTGTCACGCGATAAATAAATGATAAAGTATCCGTTACTCTCACAGACATATTTGTCAGAACGTGACAAATGCTTTATCATTTATTTATCGCGCGACAAAGCGTAGCATCATACGCCTACAGAAAGTTTTAGCACGGTTGTATGTGCTTACTTTTTACCTATAAAACAAGCCTATTGTAAAGTTTAAATAGGTATATTCCAAACTCGAAATAAGAATAATTAGGATAATTTCGCTGCACAACTACACGAATCAAGTAGAACCGCGTAAACATACGGGAGAATCGAGCGATAAGAACCTTTATACCAATCGCATAAGGACGTTACTATGTGTAATGTGTTCGTGGTTTATTTACGAGGACTCCACAACGTTGGGGTTGTCATTGTCAGGTTCATTTGTAACAGGCTTCGCGGACAGATGTGTGGAGATTTTCTCGTTTGTTTTATTTACCCACTTCATTCGTGTCCGCTTAAGAAGTGTGTGAAGTTTTTTAGTTTTATACTTATTCCTAGTTTAGTTTTACATATACCGAAATAAGTAAGAGAGGAATTGAGAATGCTAATAAATAATAATAAATACTCGCATAAATAATAAACTGCAGTATCTGGGCCATATAACAAGACACAGCGCCATCTGCAATCACTTTTTTAAGCTCATTTCATCCGTCACTTGCTTCAGTAAATTTAATACTAAGCAAGGACCATTAAAACAAATTTGTTTTAATGGTCCTTGATACTAGGTAATGAATGACGTTCCGAAGTTATTTCGTGACTCGAGCGCGTGTCACGGTAACGGCGACTACTTCTGCAAAAACGAAGGTTACCGGTAGAAGAATAGGTAATTAGTGTAAGCATAGTCAACATTAAGAAAGTAATGTAAATATTATTCACCATGGGAACGTTTATTCCCTATTTAACATTCTTAGTAGAGACTGTATTAAAGATACTCTTCGAGAACATTAACTTACTACAGAGTGCCCCAATTCAAAGTGCATCAACGCCTAAGGATGAAAGCAGACATAAATTAATCGGCGAAACCTAAAAAAAAATAAAAATAATGCCCTAATTTATTATTGAAATGAATGGTACGGTTGCGGTGGTTCTCTATGAAATAAAGTTACTAATAATCTCAATAACTGTCAAAGTTAAAAAATGAGCCAAAAATACGAAGCGTTTTATTAAGAATATTTTTTTTGAAGCCTGACTAACTTGTCAACCTTATTGGCTGTATCAAAAATCGGACCAGGTGGGGGCCGTGGCGATCCATGGGGTCGAACCAGATCGGCCGGACGGACGGTTGGCCGGACCACCTTGAGTGGATCGGATCGGACTAGGTGAAAATCGGACTAGGTCATCATCATCATCATCATCATTTCAGCCAATAAGGTTTGCAAGTTAGTCAGGCTTCAAAAAAAATATTCTTAATAAAACGCTTCGTATTTTTGGCTCATTTTTTAACTTTGACAGTTATTGAGATTATTAGTAACTTTAGGACGTCCACTGCTGGACATAGGCCTCCCTCATAGATTTCCACTTAATTCGGTTGGAAGCAACCTGCATCCACCGTGAGCCAGCAGCCTTAACCAGATCATCTGTCCATCTTGTTGGTGGACGTCCGACGCTGCGCTTGCCGATCGGACTAGGTACTTACCTTAAATACAAATATTAAATTTAAAAAAAAAATTGCGTGAGGTTCGTTTTCACTCTGGTCGGGTAGATCGAAATCATTGGCGTCAACTTCTTTTCTACCAAATTTTGGGAGGACGAAGCGAAGTAACTGCGAAGTCACTATTCGGGGCAACCTACTATTTGCTTTTATATAAACTATGGTAACCTCAATAGCGGATGAGTCGGCAGCTAAGGGCCGGCACCGAACCCCGACCTCACGCAATCGGGGCGGCTCCATTAGGGATGCCAGAGGCGTTGCTTATCCATTGCTCTATTGCTGAACAGAAGCAATAAGCAACTATCGTCAATCGATATGGTTTATATTTTAGACTGCTTATTATGGTTTAGATTTTTTTGTAAACGAAGGAGATGTAGCCATTCGTTTACAAAAAAATCTGAATAAAAATCTAAAATTTACTTCACACGTTCATGGATGGAAAAATACACACATTGCACTAGGGTTGCTTCCCGTTATCCTGGCAGGAGTGGGTGAACTGGCACTGGCACCTAGCCTATGAAAATGTTGGAAATTTAGGGTTCCACGGTTTTTAGATTATAATTTTTAAACCGGTCTTATGATATTCTGATGAGGACTGTTTTTTTGTGTAAAACTTTTTATATGTGTATTTTATTTTATTATATCGATTGGCGTTATTTTTTATAAAAGACAATTACTTTGATTTTGAAAATAAATGTTTGAACTAATCAAATAATTTACAATTAAATATATTTAGCCTGGCCAGGATATGGAGTGGTAACTTTAGCGGATCTGTTTAGTTTTATCTCTAACGAAAAAGGATGAGGGATGGTTGATGTTAGGCCGTATTTTAGACTATTCGCAAGCTATAATGCTACTTAAAAGACATTATGTAACACATGATTAAATGATTGATTTAATATGTAGGTTAGATTGTAAGGTCTAGGATCAAAAAAAATCAAGGAAAATAACGAAACATGCGAGGCCAATTCTCAGAATAAATGTTCTTAAGGGTGTTGTAAGCAGCGTTGGATGGTATCCTCAGCCAGGTGGCTCGCCGAT